>CM060702.1:69920439-70464952 GCA_030686995.1 Artemisia argyi
GTTTGAAAATGGCCAAAAGCATTTAAAAACGGACAAAAATGAATCAAAATGGATGAAAACGTATAAAAGCATAAAAACACACAAGAAAAGGACGAAAATGTATGAAAAATGAATGAAAACGAAAGGAAACGATGAAAATAGTCGAAAACGTATGAAAACGAACGAAAACATAAGAAAACAAACTAAAACGTAAGAAAACGGATGAAAACGTAAGAAAACGAATGAAAGCGTAAGAAACGGATGCAAACGCAAGAAAACGGACGAATATGTATGAAAGCGGACAAAAACGTATGAAAGCGTAAAAGCACGTCTCAAAACAGACGAAAACGTATGAAAAATGGACGAAAACGAAAGAAAATGGATGAAAACGTATTAAAACGAATGAAAATGGACGAAAACGTATGAAAACGGACGAATATCACTTGTGATTTTATTATGTTTTCATCAATTTTTTTACGTTTTCCATACGTTTTTTTAATATCACAATTGATATTCAGAGTATCACTTGTGATTTTCTGAATATCACTTGTGATATTCTGAATATCATTTGTGATTTTCTGAATATCTATCACTTGTGGTTTTTGAATATCACTTGTGATTTTCATGTTACAAAACATTAGTTGAAATCACTTATGATATTTAGAAAATCACTTGTGATATTCGGGGTACTCAGAATATCACTTGTGATATTCAAAAAATCAAATAATATCACATGTGATATTCAAAAAACCACTTGTGATATTCGGCATATCACAGAATATCACTTGTGATATTCTGAATATCACATAATATTTCTTATCATATTCAGAAACATATGAAAATGTCTGAAAAAGGCCAAAAGCATTTAAAAACGGGCGAAAATGTATGAAAACCGATGAAAATGTATGAAAGCGGATAAACACATGAAAAGGACGAAAATGTACGAAAAATGGACTAAAACGAAGGAAAACGTAAGAAAACGGACAAAAACGTATGAAAACGGACGAAAGTGTAGTAATCAAAATATCACTTGTGATATTCAGAAAATCAAAGAATATCGCACGTGATATTCAAAAAATCACTTGTGATATTCAAAATATCACGGAATATCACTCGTGATATTCAGAATATCACTTTTGATATTCTGAATATCACAAAATATCTCTTGTGATATTCAGAAACGTATGAAAACGTCTAAAAACGGCCAAAAGCATTTAAAAAGAGAGTAAAATGAATGAAAACGGATGAAAGCATAAAAACATATATGAAAAAGGACGAAAATGTATGTACAATGAACGAAATTGAAAGAAAACAGATAAAAATGGACGAAAACGGACGAAAGCCTAAGAAAATGGATGAAAAGACAAGAAAACGGACGAATATGTTTGCAAACGGACAAAAACATATGAAAGCGTAAAATCACGTTTGAAAACAAACGAAAACGTATGAAAATGGACAAAAACGAAAGAAAATGGATGAAAACGTATTAAAACGAACGAAAACAGACGAAAATGCTTGAAAACGGACGAAAACGTATGAAAACGGACGAAACGTATGAAAAGAGATAAAAACGTAAGAAAATGGGCAAAAACGTATGAAAACGGTCGAAAACGGACAAAAACGTAAAAAAACAGACGAAAATAGACAAAAACGTATTAAAACGAACGAAAACGAGCGAAAACGTATGAAAGCGGAAAAAAAATAAGTGAACTAAAAAAAGTGAATTATTGAAAAAAAAAAAAAAAAAAAAAAAATTAGAAAGAAAGACAAAAAAACAAAACTTGAAAAAGTAACAAACATTAATTGGAAGAAAATAGACAAAAAAAAAGAAAAAAAGAAAAAAAAAAGGAATAATTAGAAAGACAAAAAGACAAAGAAAAAGGGAGAGAAAAAAAACATGGACTTAGGTTGTCTTATTTAATCTTAGGTTAATCCCCACCATTAGATCAAACTAGATGGATGGTGGGAATTTGTCCTTTGATATGTACCAAAATATTAGTATGCAAAATAAAGTGCCTCTAATTAGTACACTTCAGTTTATTATGTACAGATATTTATGATCTTACAGTTAACCTTACACTTTTACCCATATAAAATTATAAATGTCCAAACACAATTAATTGAAGTGTCCCCGTCATTTGATAGAGTATGCAAATCATGTCCCTTAACATTAGGGTCTTTTGGTAAAAGTTTTTAGAGTAACTGCAGGCCTTTTATTTTAAAAACTAGCTTCATAACCCGCCCCATTGCTTCATAATAATATAGATAATATTAAGAGGAAGAAAATAAACATTGATAAGCGCAAAATATAATGAACAAACAAAATTGTTTAAATAAATTGTCGGTTTTACATATAACAATGAATATGTTGTTGCACAAAACAATAATGGTTATTCTAATCCGACATAAGACTTCTTTATAAACGGCATTTGTAGTTGAGTTGCAATAGTTGTCGTCTTTATCCAAACATAAAACCTTCAATCCTCGCTTAATTTTGGATGTCCATCCAACATAAAGTAAATACAACTATAGTGTCCACTTTATTTTATTGATCGGAAGTCCTCTTTACTCATTTGATCAACTTTAGCTCTCTTTGATCCCCATTTCACCACGTCACCTGTTCATTAAACCACGTCAATTGCTAAAATAGGATTATTTGAAAAGGCACCATTTTGCCTCTTATAGTTGATACATACAACCAAAGTAAATGTTTAAGACCAAAACCTTATGTGTATATTGCCTTATGTAGTTGATACAGCAGCTACACTTGCAGTATCATCACCAACTGTGCTCACATTGATACATGTGTCAGGTTAAGGGTCAGGTTGCACCTCAAGATGGCACCTAACTTTGTCATAGATTGCATTACGTACCATTCTTAAATGCACCATTCTTGAACCGAACTGAAATCGATCTAAACCGACCAAACTGAAATAAATACACAAAACCGAAAACCAAACCGAATAAACTCGGTTCGGTTCGCTTCGGCCCGGGTTCGGTCGGTTTGTCGAGTCAGGTCGGTTTTTGGGTCACTTCGTTCAGCCTATTAGAATTGCATTCCGTATGACATGTAAAAAACAATCCAGTATGGTGCCAAATTTTTCTGTGATAATTTGTCTTTCTGAAAAGAATAATAAAGAATAAGAAGGAAATACCTTACACAACTAATGTTTTCCCCTTGGGAATTGTTGAGGAAAGTAACCAAATTATTAGCTGGCTGAAAGGCGCAAGATTAAAGATTTCAACTGTGCAGAGAACGTACCAGAATTGCTGGCAGATAACATACCAGAATTACTGGCATTGAATGGTCAGAAACTGGAGAAGCAACCTACTGAACTGAGGGGGGTTTTGACTCTCCGCTCTTTTTGCAATGAAGTGCTTCACGAATTGGTGCAGCTGTGCATATGTTGGTTCAAGTGCTGGTATCAACCATTCTGATTGTGAAAATTTTATGGCCCCTGCATAGGTTTCAGTTTTACAATATTAGATAAGTTAATTACATATTAGTAGTCTCAAATAACAATACACGATTAAGAACACTTCCTAAATAGTACTTTGTATCTTCCTTGAAAATTGCCATATCAACAACCTTGAAAATTACAATTCCTAAACATCCTGGGCTGGATGGGCGCATTTACAATAACACAATTATTTTAAGCCACACCGATCCAAACGTTCACTAAACCATGAACATCATACACACAATTATTTTGTACATTCACAATGATAGGGCTAGAAGTTACATACGGGTTTACTTGAAAGCTATCTTACTATCTATCTAGTAGTAATACAGGAATATAAGCATAGCAACCAACTTACCTTTTAGATTGCAGGAGTGTGTTTGAAAAAACAATAACCACATAAGCATCAATAGTGAACAAATTCAATATATCCCCCAAAGCAATGAATCTACGAATACACTAATTTTTTTTAACAACCGACTTACCATTAAACTTGTAGGCCCGTGATAATAAACCATGATCATCCACACATTTCTTAATATATATAAAAACGAACCCATTAAACATGCAGTTTATATTGAATAAACACTTACTTTCTTATTTGTTCAATACATGATGCTTAAATAAACACTTACTTTCTTATGACGGGACTTGGTAATTTGGAAATTTAAAACATCACAATGTCATCGTTACCTCGACATGTAGCTCTAGCTGCTTCCACCTGATCATCCAACTCCATCGTCCCTTTTTTATATAAATATTTAATATTAAATCACATGAATACATGAAAAAACACTTAAACATTGATAAGTGAATCAAATAACATGATGGTGCAAGTCTTGGAAGTGTAAAGGGTGTTTGGGACTATGGACCAGCAATGACAAACCGAGACCACTTAAATTACTGGCCATAAAGGCTATATGCGTGCCCATGTTGCAATATGTACCATAATGAATTGATTACAAAAAACCAATAAGTAACAATAGTCAACAAACAATCACCATAGCCTCATTAGAAATTAACAAATTTGACGTGTACACACTTATTTCATTTCAGTCCAATTGAAGCACTAATAAAAAACCAATTCAATTAAATGGCCATTAGAATTTGAGTATTTACCTTTAATCATAAAGATTCAAAGCCCGAATCAATTCATAAGAAAATAGCATATACTTGGGATCTTGTCTAACATAATCATATTTCTGCAAATACATACTTATCTTTGTTATTTTTAGAAAAAAAAAAAGAAACTCGTAAATAAAGTTATGGAAATATTAGAATGGCAATTCCTTTACAGAACATGAAACAAAATTAAACAAATAGTTTCCCAAGAATTGTTTTGGATTAACTTACATGATCATGGAAGTTTCAACAAACTTGTTGACAGCAAAAGGCCAAAGTCCAAGAACATTAGCGAAAGTAATTAGAAACTTCCAAACCTGAAATATGCAAAATTGCACATGAAATTAGCTTACGTATCGTCACAGTCACAGATATCAAGTTAAAGCACAAAGAGTAAAAATAACGCTGACCATAAGAAGATTGCGAGTGTTCGCCTCAGAATCTGTTTGTGGTTCAAATTTAAAAAAAAATAAATACTTGTTTTACCGAATCATAGCTCCGAAAATTCATGGTGGAGATGCGAGTTTAGGGTAATAACATCAAACACAAAATCGGTTTTACCTTAAAGATCAAACCCAGAAGTCCATCATTCACTCCCCATACATCATATAAAACTATTATCAAATACCAAAAAGAAATAAAAATCATAATATACCTTGTATGACGAATCAGTAAAAAAAAGGATAAGAGAGACAAAAATTAGATTAACCCCTCAATAAAACAAATCAATCGATTTCTTTTTGTAATATGACGAATTCACAAACCTGGTTTGATGATTGATCATTAGAATTTATGGCCAATAAGGTAAATCAAAGCATGGTATAGTAACCTGAAAACGCGCTTGAAGTAACTATGGAGAACATTGAGAGAATAATGATTATTTTTAGGGAAAGAGTTACAGGAATGGAATGACTAGCTGTGGAGATTTGAATTTTGAAATGAGTTTCGAATCGGGACAAAACTTATAATAATCAATCCAAAACGACCTGCACATCAAAACCAATTTAGAGAATGAATAAACTTAATCAAATATCAAATTATGTAAATAAACTTACCTATCCCAAAAGGACAATGCCATATCTGAACCTGTAGCTCGCTCCTCGACTTTAACGCCTAGATTTCCAACAGTGTTTGACATCAGAAGTTCAATTTCCTAGGTAGGAGGAATATGAAACTTAATTGTAGCCTAAAAATGACATCAAATAGTAACAAATAAGCAAAAGACAATGAAGTATAAGGCTACCTCTTTCCCCAAATATATCACTCCTGTACTCTTGCTCAAATGTAGTGGCAAATATAAAAGGTGAACCAATAGCTACATACCATCCAAGTGCAACATCAGTGGCTCTCCCATCAAGATCCTGCAAGGATATATATAAAGCACACATTAGATACTTACAGCCCATATGCCACAACGAATACAAAACCGAATAATGTAACTACCAGATGGGCGTCATTGCATTTAACCTAGCTCCAGTTATCTCCTTTCCTTGAACATAAAGCCTTCTCACTGCCGTGTACTCATACATGTTATTTTTATTCAGTTTGTGTTATTAGTTTACACTATGTAACTTGTTCAAACATTTTATCGAGCACATTGTATAAATTAATTTTAATTAATAAAATTAATATTTAAAAGCAATCATAGCAACCTGCTGATGATAAATCTGATCATAAAAAAAAAGAAAAAAAAAATCAAACAATCCAAACACATCATAAAATTAATCATAATAACACCCGCCCATCGTATTAATTCGTACATTATGTAAAAATGATCATCCTAACCGATGAACTCATAAAAGGAATACAATATTCATGATTCTTATACATTTAAATTTAACATACCGAAAACATGGATATCAATTGTTGAATAAGCCCAAGAAAGTGAAACAAAATTAAAGAATTCAGAACTTTCATTTTTCTTCGCTTGGTGTGGTTGTGGGTTTTGATTTTAGGTTTCTGGAAATGATGAAACAATTGTTTAGGTTGTCATGTGGCTTTTGAATCTGGTATTATGATAGCCGAATGATTTAACAAATCATAACTACAATTAAGGGATTTGATTATGGCTACACTTATGTGGAACTGATTTTAAAGAATGAAAATCAAAATATGAGATTAAACATGGTATATGTAATCTCGAGAATCAATTTGAATTATGCTATGCGTTTTGTGATTTAGGGGAGGGGAGTTTTTTTTAATAGAAATGCCAAGTATAGTGGGTAATCAGTTGCAATTAAATGATATGTAACTGATTTATACTTTGAATTAAAGCATATATACTTTGTTTCCAATTGTTTCAACACAAACACTCAATTGCTCCAGTGGTAGATACGTTGTGTCTTGTCGCTTTGGACCAGGGTTCGAGTCCCAGGAGTGACAATTTTTTTAAAATGACAGCGTGGCACATTCTTGCCTAGGTGGATGATGACTC
The DNA here is from genome assembly GCA_030686995.1 of Artemisia argyi. Classification (NCBI taxonomy): domain Eukaryota; kingdom Viridiplantae; phylum Streptophyta; class Magnoliopsida; order Asterales; family Asteraceae; genus Artemisia; species Artemisia argyi. The sequence goes on from CM060702.1 coordinate 69,927,436, forward strand.
ATATTATAAAGTCAACATATCATTCTCATGGCACAGCTTTTAAAGCATCATGTGCAAGTCAAAACTTGTCTCATATATGTGTAAAGATAAGTTTTTTTTTTTTTTCCAAATTAAACAGTTTTGTTTGCAAAAGGTCTTGGAGGGGTATGTAACAGGTGTCGTCGTACATGACCTCCACTTAAAGGAGATCACATTTTTATTAGCTTTGCATATAAATACATATAATATTAAACATATATATGAGTCATATAAATCAAGTTATATGCAATTTCTCTTTATTTACAAGTGTAATAGAGTCTACTTGTTGTTATGTATAAGGCTATTGAAAACCACGAGATGGTCCTATTTGTTTGGATGCGTATGCTGCAAGCCTTTTCTTTAAACAAATAGCTCCAAATTAAAACATTGGTTTTTGGATCGTTTAAAATTTTCTAAAGCTGTTGTAAGATTTATGGGGTGTTTGTTTAAGCTTATATACAGCTTATTAACTCTTATGTGTTCGGCTTATATAACATAAGCTACAACTTTGTGGCTTATTTTGACACTTATTGGCTTATATAACATTGACAATGTTATATAAGCTCATCTTTCATATAATAAAAGAATTACAACATTTCAGAGTGTTTTTGCAAAATCTTTTTTATTGAAAAAAAAAATAGATTAATAGGAGAGCTCGATTTTGCCACATAGGCAAAATCAAGCAATATGATTTGTCAATAGAAAGTCAAAATTGAATTGATTTTGGTCAAAATTTAATAAATTTGGTGGAGAAATTTGGTTGAGAAAAAAACACATAAAAATATTTGTGTCAAATTTGCGAAAACAAAAACTTAAAAAAAGAGGAAGTAATTAATAAAACTTTAGCGGTTGAATTTTATATAAATTATATAGATTTAAGTGTAAAATCAATTTTTTATATTTTTCAATAACTTCGAAAAAAAAAATTACACTTTATAACCCCATACTTTATAAGATGAACTTTGTTTAAAATTACATGAGTATTAGTATTGTTTTCAGGCTTTCATTTATTAAAATTTTGTAAATATACGAATTAGTTTTAGATACGTTAAATATTTTTTAAAACTAATTTTAGTTTTAGACTTTCAATCATTATTATTATTATTTTTCTTTACTATATACGTTAAATAAAGACTCATGTTATTTTATTTTAAAAGTAATTTATGCGTACACGGGTTTGAATATTAAATATGGCTAAACTATTGTTAACGAAAATATGAATATCAAATGTAAGCACGGATTACTATGATATGAAAATAAATATACACTATTATACTTATAATAACGACTCATGAAATTCTTATTTAAACTTTATATATAGATATCCAGAAAAACATTTTTAAAAAACTTTACGGAGCATATTTTAATTTCCTCAAGAGAACTTCCTTCACTACGAAAGGTGTCCCGTGGATGGCGTACTGATATATATCTCCTATTCGTGTTGATTATGTCCTACTAAACTCGCATATTTTGTATAACATGATATGAATAGTTAAAGTTAAACAACAACATCTATGTCAGTTAAACAAAGTTAAATCTTTCAACTAACAAATGTTTTTACAAAATATTATTCTAATAGATATTGTTGGAAAATTTAGTGCACTTGTGGGATTTGTTCACACCTGGAAATGGGCTTGGAGATACGGAGTGTACACCCATCAGGTCCCTGAACTCCCTGACTCAGATAGTGGTTAAGTGTTTTCAGTATATGATGAAGTTCAGTGAGTTCACTCTTTCAGGGAGTGATACTCTGGACTGAACGGTATTCATCAGGATGATGAGTTTAACTCTCATCATGGAGTTGTCATGTCCTCAGGGACTAGCTCATCAGTGAGTATAACGAACTCACTGGACTGAATTCAAACTTGATTAGTAACTGCTTTGACCTATTCAAGTGGCAGTTATAACTGCATTAATGACCACGTTTAATTGGTCATGTAACCACTAATTCCTATAATTATGGAGGCTAATTAAGTGGGATTAATGGGCCGTTAATCACTCTTAATTCCATTGACTAGGGTTGAGTAATATTACCTACAAATAGGTAAATCATTTTATGCATGGAGAGATGAACACAGAAAACACACAACACTTAAACACGAAGGGTTATTGATTTGTGCCTAAATCATTAATAACATTTGGTCTTATCCCAAGTAGATATTCGTGATACCCAGGCATTAGGGTCGAATAGTTTACTTTGGAAAGTGATAACACGATTCCAAGTGATATCCGGTAACCTTAATTGGTACGTAGCTAGGTCTTTGATTATCTCTACCCTGTTCTGGGCGAATAAACAACCAACAATCAAAGTAAACTATTTTGTGATAATCAATGGCTGCTGCTATGAGGCATATGGCTGCTAACTTTTCCAAATTGGATAAGTTTGAAGGTGTTGATTTCAGAAGATGGCAAAAGAAGATGCACTTCTTGCTTTCAAGCATGAATGTGGTGTATGTTCTTAGTACTGCTATTCCTGAGGATCATGGGGATGATGCTACTGTGGAACAGATAAGGAAAAGGAGCAAATGAGAGAATGATGACTATGTATGCAGACGTTTAATACTCAATGGTATGTCTGATTCTCTCTTTGACATTTATCAGAATGTTGAATCTTCCAAAGAACTTTGGGATTCCTTGGATGCCAAATATATGGCTGAGGATGCTTCAAGTAAGAAGTTTCTTGTGAGTAATTTCATAAATTACAAAATGACTGATTCAAGACCAGTCATGGAACAATACAATGAACTTCTTGGAATACTTGGAAGGTTTACACAACATAAAATGAACATGGATGAGGCTATTTCAGTCTCTTGTATCATTGACAAACTCCCTCCTTCTTGGAAAGATTTCAAGCATGCCTTGAAACATAAGAAGGAAGAACTGACACTTGTTCAGTTGGGTAGTCATTTGCGTATTGAGGATTCCCTCAGGGCGTAGGATATTTACAAGCCAAAGAGTAGCAATGCTACTTGTGCACATGTTGTCAATATGGTGGAACATAACAATTCCACCATGTACAATGACAACAAAGGCAAACGTAAACATCAGGATAACACAAGGGCTGATCCTAACAAGAAGGCAACACCTACTTGTTGGAAATGTGGCAAATCTGGTCACATTAAAAGGGATTGCAAAGGTGTTAAGATTGGTGGTAAAACCAATGGTTCAGGCACTAGTGGTTCAGGGAGTGGTGGTTCTGCCAACTCACTGAAAGGTCAGAATATGTTTAATGAATCTCTTCAGATTTATTATGTTACATATGTATCTGAATCTAACTTTGTGCAGGATGATGATGTTGCGTGGTGGGTTGACTCTGGAGCAACTGTTCATGTGTGCAAAGATAGATGCTGGTTCAAGACTTATGAGTCACTGAATGATGGATCTATTCTTCACATGGGAAATGAGTCAACAGCCTTGGTGCATGGTCGTGGTTGTGTAGATCTTAGTTTTAGTTCTGGAAAGATTGTAACTTTGTTTAATGTTATTCATGTTCCTGATATAAGGAAGAACTTGGTTTCAAGTAGTGTTTTGAATAATCATGGATATAAACAAGTTATCGAATCTGATAAATTTATTTTGTCCAAACATGGTGTGTTTATTGGTTTTGGCTATTTGTGTAATCAAATGTTCAGGCTTAATGTTGTCACTGACAATGCTAATTCAGCCTTTATGTCAACCTCTAAACTGAATGACTCTACCCTGTGGCATGCTAGACTTGGCCATGTACATTATAAAAGGATGCAAGACATGTCTAAGGATGGGTTAATCCCAGCATTTGACATGGACACTGAAAAGTGTAAGACTTGCATGTTGACCAAAATTACTAAGAAACCTTTTCAGGGTGTAAAACGTGAGACTGAGCTCTTGGAGCTAATACACAGTGACCTGTGTGATTTACATGCCACTCCCTCTTTGGGGAACAAGAAGTACTTTGTGACATTTATTGATGATGCTTCTAGGTTTTGTTATGTCTATCTGTTACATACCAAGGATGAAGCATTAGATAAATTCAAAGTGTTTAAAACTGAAGTTGAGTTGCAACTTGGGTCCCTGATCAAAAGATTCAGGACTGATAGGGGAGGTGAGTACATGGATACTCTGTATTTTCAGTCTGTTGGTATAATCCATGAAACGACTGCTCCCTATACTCCTCAACAAAATGGTATCTTTGAAAGGAAGAACAGGTGATGCGTGGGAATCGCAACAGGCTTTACCTCTCGAGGGATCTTGAGAAGCTTACAACCCCCACCAGGCAGTGTACCTGATCGTTGTAGTATAGTATAGTGACAAGTACCGGGGGATTGATCGTTCAGCTTAGGAATAGTGTCGCTAGGATTAGAAAGCCTAAATACTAGTTCTAAAGGAGAGGGATGATTATTTTTATATTTTTATATTTTTTTATGAAAGCAAGTAAAATCTCGGGGTTTGAAGGATTTGGGCGGAATTAGTTGCTATTCAACTAACCCAATACTAAGATGCAATCAAAATAAAATACTAAAAATGAAATTAAGCTAATTAAACTAAGGTTGTGAGCAGTAATTGGAGAAAATGTGTTTACTTAGATTTCACTACTCCCTAGATATCTTTTACACGTTAATTACTTGTTATAATTGCATGGATGACGGATCGTATTCCTTAATACCATTCATGGGGTGGCACACATAACTCCCCAATTCTATGAGCTCTTATCTCCTCCTACACCATGCCCAGCACAACTATAGGGATTGTAAACAGTGGCTCATGCATTAAATACAACCAATAAAGACCTAGTGCGCCTCGGTTCATGTTTCTTAAGACGTTCAAGCATGTTACCATTTGGAGATCTGCCAGTTTTCTTAAGCCTAACATATAAATCATTCATCCAAGACAAGAATAAACAAGTAATCAACACATAATCAATATCTAGGTTTCATTAGATCTAAGCAAACACAAAAGAGATCTAGCCTAGCATGATAGAATTAAGACAAGAACATGATATAGACAACCAACACATAGACATATTGATTGAATTAGAAGAACACTTATCTTGATTAATCATGCAAGGTATCAAGGGGTTGGAACCCTTGAAAAACCTGTAAAGTTACACCAAAATCGTACTTAGGGTTTCTCCCAAAACTTCTCTCTCTTATGTGTGAAAAATAGAAAACTATATATAGAAAAATAGGTCTGACGGCGTCAATACAAATAATGTGACGCCGTCACCTCGCCGCCAAAACTCTTCTCGGACTGCCTAGATCCACTTCTGACGCCGTCAAGACTTAAGTACTTCCAGGCCGTCATGACTCTTTTACTCTTGACGCCCTTCCTACGTGACGCCGTCAAATCCGTTCTGGGTCGTCATGGAAATTCATGAGATTTGCTCTTGACGCCGTCAAGCTTTTGCTCTTGACGCCGTCACCTACTGTTCCCAGCATGGAAAATTAAGACTTTGGCGTTTTCTTCATTTTTATGCTCCAAAAACGTCCGAATTGCTTCCTTTTCCAGATTTCTCTCCTAAAGTACCTAAAATCACAAAAGGAACGATTTAGGGCAATATTTGATCAAATAAATTCGGATTCGGGCTTAAATGACCCCTTAAAAGTGGTTCATTTTTCGCCTCATCATATACCCTTACACTTGAGATTTGCTTGTCCTCAAGCAAATGCGCTTTTATTCTACTCAAAATACAAGTTAGGGGTCATTTAACCCTAATATAAAAGTAATTACAACAAATAATCGTTCCACTAAAGACCAATAGACAAGCACGGAGGTCATACACTAGCACCTCACAAATAGTGTTTAGATACTCACATCTCTCGGGTGTAATAAAGTATAGATTACAATATGGAAATGGAAGATATCTCTCACTACCTGTCATAGCAAAATAGATTACCATAGGCTTGGGAAAGGATCAAACCTCCACCACATGGCGTAAGCACCTAGGATAAACTATCAAAGAGGTCTTTTAAAGGGTTGTAACGTTAGGTGTAGGGATATGAAATACACGGTTTTGTTGGATAAAGGAAGTTTTACTGGTGGCGAGTTAACAATCTTAGTCAATTACATGTACAATATGGCGTTGCTAAGCCAAGACTAGACTCGACTTAAGCTAATAAATGAAAAATAACAAAAACATAAAATGAACATAGAATAAAAAGGGATGGTAGTCCGTATGTTTTTTCTCTTTTTTTCTTTTTCTATATATATATATATATATATATATATATATATATATATATATATATATTTGCATACACTCTTACCCTACCATCCAAAATAATACATCATAGGGGATGAGAATTCCCCTTACACTTGAATCTTTACATACTTTACATTTAAACTAATCTAATGACTCGAATTAAGAAAATCAAAACACTTGTAGCACTTTTAAGATTAACGTACATATGGGGGTAATAATATTATGTTCTTCCCCATTACTCCATAAAATAAGTACTTACCCATGAGTCCCAATCGTCCCAAAACAATATGTACAAGGATATGACTCGACTTAGCAACCATGTAATCAATTAGAAAGTTAACTTAGGGTTTAACAAATAACAATAATGCACTAAAAATGAGCGCATACACGGAAGGCTAAGGCGATTTGGGTGTACATTTAAGTGGGGTGTAACAAATTCTTCCTTTAAGTAAGATGCTTAAAGTTAGAAACGAAAAGATAGGCTCGGAGGGGTGTACTAGGGGTTTCGTGTACTAAAAATGAGTACAACGCTAAGGTGTGGGAAAAATTAGTTGACTTAACTAGCCAAGTAATATGACTTAAATGGTCAAGTAATTATAATACGGGTTTAACACAAGGGTAATCCTAATGCCTCTTATCATGTAGTAAATCCTACCACACGAATGTAGTCTCACTAGCGGTCTCGGGATGCATCACTAACGCAAGTTCTAAAATCTAAATGCTACCGGTACACTCATAAGCACTAATAATGAATGCTTTTCCTATCAAATCTAAAGGCGAACCTCACATATTTGGGTGAAAAATTTTTCTGAATATACGGTTATGTGCTTGTCATACAATCTCCTATCCATGAGACGTTTGCTATGGCTAAAGTTTCACTTCTAAATGTTGTAAAAAAATTTAAATTTGGCGCTAAAATTGCACTAACAAGTATTTCTTATAGTTTTATTACACATCTACCATCAAACAAAACAAACTCAAGCGAAAGTGCATATGTAAGGTATCATCTTTTTACCCTCCCCTTACACTTAAGATGAACATTGTCCCCAATGTTCAAGTAAAGAATGTAAAAGTGAAAAAGTAAAGAGAATGAAATCAAATACTCCCCTGATTCGCTCGGTATGGATAATAGGATGGCCAGGTTAAATCTTCCTCTAAGAAAATGAACAATCAAAGCTTCCCTTCCAGAATATAAATCATCTTCTTGTCATACATAATCTGTAAAACCTGACAAAATAGACAAGACAACCTCGCGTAAAATCGGCGGCATTCTATATAAGTTACTAAATCCTAGAAAACAAGATAAGATATAATGCTTGTGGAATGAAGTTTGCAGATTTCCTGGAGATTATAAAACTTAATAATTCACAAAAACCATAAGACTCCGTTAGAAAAACAAAACCGGTAAAATTTCCAGATTTTTACACCTGACGCCGTCAGAATTGACCTGCAGAAATCCTTATGTTAAGTTTCCGGAAAATTTCTGGAAAAACTTGGTCCTACTTCCTGGAAAATCCTACAAAACTTCATTATGACTCAATACAAGCATTTGACTCTAACAAATACGAATACACATGTTCATTTAATATTGTGGAGAATCATGATCGGTTTGTTTCTTAAAAACATATTTGGGGTTTCCCCTTACACTTATCTTTTGTAAAAATACCTTTAGGTGGAGTTAAGACTAGGCCAAAACAACAAAGTAAAGTATTTCTACTATTTAGTTTAGAAACATGATCAACCAACAATAAAAATAAAGCATGCATACGGAAGCAAATAACAAACAAACAAATAAAATCGCACAAAACATGGGTTGCCTCTCAAGAAGCGCTTTTCTTTATTTACGAGTCTTGTAGCTAAACTCAAGGTCATGGGTTATCATGTATCGCTTATGCTCACATAACCAAGTGTGAGCCATCTAATAGTCGCCTCATCTTTCTTATACTCGTCTCCTAACTCTAAGCACCCGCGATAGTATGCTTTATTCTTTTCATGCGTGTACTTTAGTCCTTTTCTCTTATCATTCTCACTTAGCATTTCTATTGGTGGATACCTACTACACTTTTCCATGGAAAAATCCTTGAACCTAGGGTGTGTGCGGGGCATTTGATAGACAAAATCTTCTTCCCCATCCGAGAATGTAATTAACCCTTCAATGAGTTTTTCATCAAGGTTGGTCAACTGTTTGAAAGGTTTTCCAAACACAACTTGGGTCAACTTATCATCAATAAATTCTCCTAGATTCTCCATAACCATGAACTCAACAAGATAGACCAAGCTTCCAACAAACACATGCAATGGTATTGCCTTAGCAATAATGTTTTCTCCTTTGTACTCTAACTCATCTACCATGATTTGATTGTATTCATTACGTGAGATTATGTTCATTGGAAGAGATGAGTTGAGATAGGCATTAAAGCTCTTAAATCCGATCTTACAAGGGAATTGCATGTTAAATGAACTATCACACTCAATCCTAGTCCTAGGGTCAACATACCTAAGAGGGTTTATTTCTTCTTCCATCCTATTCTCATTGATCGCATCACCATCATCAAGATCCTCATCGGAGTCTGAATAGTAGAAAGGACTAGCCCTACGGTAATCATCATGATCAGACTCTTCTAACTCAGAATTATTGTCAAAGTGGTGGTTGGGTGAAAGGTTAGGAAGGTTCTCATTTTCTGCTAAAGGAAGTGGGGCGGGCATTTGGAAGATCCTACGACGAAAAACACGAATAACAGGAATCAAACGATCAATGTTATTGTGTTCCATCGAAAAAATTCACGAACAAAGGACACAAAGAAGTAGATAGACTAAAGAAAACCTAAAAAATAAAAATAAAATCTTACTAGAAAGGAATCTAGCAAGTAGACCTAATAAAAAGAAATTCCAACCTAGACAATAACTATTCCCCGGGCTGCGGCGCCAAAAACTTGATGCGTGGGAATCGCAGCAGGCTTTACCTCTCGAGGGATCTCGAGAAGCTTACAACCCCCACCAGGCAGTGTACCTGATCGTTGTAGTATAGTATAGTGACAAGTACCGGGGGATTGATCGTTCAGCTTAGGAATAGTGTCGCTAGGATTAGAAAGCCTAAATACTAGTTCTAAAGGAGAGGGATGATTATTTTTATATTTTTATATTTTTTTATGAAAGCAAGTAAAATCTCGGGGTTTGAAGGATTTGGGCGGAATTAGTTGCTATTCAACTAACCCAATACTAAGATGCAATTAAAATAAAATACTAAAAATGAAATTAAGCTAATTAAACTAAGGTTGTGAGCAGTAATTGGAGAAAATGTGTTTACTTAGATTTCACTACTCCCTAGATATCTTTTACACGTTAATTACTTGTTATAATTGCATGGATGACGGATCGTATTCCTTAATACCATTCATGGGGTGGCACACATAACTCCCCAATTCTATGAGCTCTTATCTCCTCCTACACCATGCCCAGCACAACTATAGGGATTGTAAACAGTGGCTCATGCATTAAATACAACCAATAAAGACCTAGTGCGCCTCGGTTCATGTTTCTTAAGACGTTCAAGCATGTTACCATTTGGAGATCTGCCAGTTTTCTTAAGCCTAACATATAAATCATTCATCCAAGACAAGAATAAACAAGTAATCAACACATAATCAATATCTAGGTTTCATTAGATCTAAGCAAACACAAAAGAGATCTAGCCTAGCATGATAGAATTAAGACAAGAACATGATATAGACAACCAACACATAGACATATTGATTGAATTAGAAGAACACTTATCTTGATTAATCATGCAAGGTATCAAGGGGTTGGAACCCTTGAAAAACCTGTAAAGTTACACCAAAATCGTACTTAGGGTTTCTCCCAAAACTTCTCTCTCTTATGTGTGAAAAATAGAAAACTATATATAGAAAAATAGGTCTGACGGCGTCAAGACAAACAATGTGACACCGTCACCTCACCGCCAAAACTCTCCTCGGACTGCCTAGATCCACTTCTGACGCCGTCAAGACTTAAGTACTTCCAGGCCGTCATGACTCTTTTACTCTTGACGCCCTTCCTACGTGACGCCGTCAAATCCGTTCTGGGTCGTCATGGAAATTCATGAGATTTGCTCTTGACGCCGTCAAGCTTTTGCTCTTGACGCCGTCAAGCTTTTGCTCTTGACGCCGTCACCTACTGTTCTCAGCATGGAAAATTAAGACTTTGGCGTTTTCTTCACTTTTATGCTCCAAAAACGTCCGAATTGCTTCCTTTTCCAGATTTCTCTCCCAAAGTACCTAAAATCACAAAAGGAACGATTTAGGGCAATATTTGATCAAATAAATTCGGATTCGGGCTTAAATGACCCCCTAAAAGTGGTTCATTTTTTGCCTCATCAACAGGGTACTGAAGGAGATGGTTAATTCCATGTTGTCCTACTCAGGACTGAGTCAAGGGTTCTGGGGTAAAGCTATGTTAACAGCTTGCTATTTACTTAATAGGGTTCCCAAAAAAAGGAACAAGGTTACCCCTTATGAACTCTGGACTAAAAAGAAACCCAACCTGAATTATCTCAGGGTATGAGGTTGTAGGGCAGTTGTAAGACTCCCTGATCCAAAGTTAAAAACTCTGGGTGAAAGAGGCATTGATTGCATCTTTGTTGGATATGCTGAGCATTCCAAGGCATATAGGTTCTATGTTATTTAACCTAATGAATATGTTTCAATTAATTCAATAATTGAATCGAGGGATGCACTATTTGATGAGAATAGATTCTCATCAGTCCCTAGACCAAGTCACAGGATTCCAAATGGAACTGATGACAATGGTGTATCAGAAGTCCCTGAAGATTTATCATTTCAGGCCCCTGATGAGGTTGTGGTTCAACAACCTGAACCTGAGCTCAGGAAGAGCAAAAGGGTCAGGACTCCAAAGTCATTTGGACCTGAGTTTCAATTATACTTAATTGAAGGTACAAGGAATGAGGTCTCTGACCAATATTCCTATTGCTTCATTGTTGAGGATGATCCCAAAACATTTGAAGAAGCAATGAAGTCCCAGGATGTTGCTTTCTGGAAAGAAGCAATAAATGATGAGATTGACTCCATCATGGGCAACAACACTTGGGTGTTGGTTGATCTACCACCAGGTTGCAAACCTCTTGGTTGCAAATGGATTTTCAAAAGGCAAATGAAGGTAGATGGAACTATTGAAAAGTTCAAGGCTAGATTAGTCATTCAGGGCTTTAAACAAAAGTCAGTGATAGACTACTTTGATACTTATGCCCCTGTGGCACGTATCAGTACCATCAGGCTGCTGATTGCTTTGGCATCAATTCACAATCTGATTATTCATCAGATGGATGTGAAGACAGCTTTCTTGAATGGTGAATTTGATGAGGAGGTTTATATGAACCAACCTCAGGGCTTCATCTTGCCTGGCAATGAAAACAAGGTGTGTAAACTGATTAAGTCTTTATATGGACTGAAACAAGCACCTAAGCAATGGCATCAAAAATTTGATGAAGTGGTTTTGTCTAATGGTTATGTTCTTAACCAGGCTGACAAATGTGTATATAGCAAATTTGATGAAACTGGTAAAGGAGTCATTATTTGTCTATATGTTGATGACATGTTGATCTTTGGCACTAACCAAAATCAAGTTGACCTGACAAAGGAATTTTTGTCATCAAGGTTCTCCATGAAGGACATGGGGGAGGCTGATGTTATCCTTGGCATAAGGATTAAACATGAAAGCAATGGTATATCAATTTCTCAGTCTCATTACATTGAGAAGGTACTGAAGAAATTTAATTTCTTTGATTGTACTCCAGTGAGTACTCCCATGGATACCACTGAGAAGCTTATGCTGAACAATGGCAAAGCTGTATCTCAACTTGAGTATTCCAGGGTGATTGGCTGCCTGATGTATGCCATGACTTGTACAAGGCCTGACATTGCTTTTGCTGTGGGTAAACTGAGCAGGTATACTAGTAATCCTAGTGCTCAGCACTGGCAAGCAATTCAGAGGGTACTAAAGTATTTGAAGAGAACTATGGACTATAGTCTCTCATATACTGGTTATCCTTCAGTGTTGGAAGGATACACTGATGCAAGTTGGATCAGTAACACTGAAGACAATTCGTCTACCAGTGGCTGGGTATTCCTACTTGGTGGAGGTGCAATTTCTTGGGCATCCAAGAAACAAACTTGTATCACCAGTTCAACAATGAAATCTGAATTTGTAGCTCTAGCAGCTGCTGGCAAAGAAGCTGAATGGTTGAGAAACTTGCTTCTTGAGATTCCATTGTGGCCTAAACCTATAGCACCTATTTCTATCCGTTGTGATAGTGCAGCTATTTTGGCAAAGGCTTATAGCCAGATGTACAATGGGAAGTCTAGACACTTAGGTGTCAGGCATAGCATGATTCGTGAGCTTATCATGAATGGGGTGGTATCTATAGAGTTTGTAAGATCTCAAAAGAACTTAGCTGATCACTTGACGAAGGGTCTGGCTAGAGACTTGGTTATAAAGTATGCTAAAGGGATGGGTTTAAAGTCCAACTTGGTCACTGAATGCTAGGACACCCAACTCCCTCCTGAGGAAACTTGGGAGCTGAGTTCAAAGTGGAAAGCTGAACATTCAGTGTACTGAAGCACATGTTTTACAAACATCCCAAGGTTTGTGCTTGGAACCTGCTGAAAAGGAGGATGAAGTCACTACTTCTTAATGGTTAATTTTCTTTGAAAAAGTGCTTGGCAGGAGCATGAATAAAGAGGAACCACCTATGTAAATGTTGAAGTTTTGCCGCTTCAGGAAGCTATGGACTTTTAGCTCTTACAACATTTATGAATTGGATATGGACACATGGCTTGTAAAGTGTCAGGAGTGTTTAAGTGTTGGAAAACTTGTGTGTATTTTATCTTCAGGTATTCAAATGGGTTGAAGGGTTCAATTCTTAGAACACCCTGATTCTCGAATATTTGAACGTGTAATTTACTAAGATGGAAATCCAATCCTCAGGACATTTTCGTTTATGCACTTGTTTTGTATTATGGTTATTTTTCATGCAAAGGTAGTGAACTAAATTTGGGGAGGATTGTTGGAAAATTTAGTGCACTTGTGGTATTTGTTCACACCTGGAAATGGGCTTGGAGGTACGGAGTGTACACCCATCAGGTCCCTGAACCCCCTGAGTCAGATAGTGGTTAAGTGTTTTCAGTATATGATGAAGTTCAGTGAGTTCACTCTTTCAGGGAGTGATACTCTGGACTGAACGGTATTCATCAGGATGATGAGTTTAACTCTCATCATGGAGTTGTCATGTCCTCAGGGACTAGCTCATCAGTGAGTATAACGAACTCACTGGACTGAATTCAAACTTGATTAGTAACTGCTTTGACCTATTCAAGTGGCAGTTATAACTGCATTAATGACCACGTTTAATTGGTCATGTAACCACTAATTCCTATAATTATGGAGGCTAATTAAGTGGGATTAATGGGCCGTTAATCACTCTTAATTCCATTGACTAGGATTGAGTAATATTACCTATAAATAGGTAAATCATTTTATGCATGGAGAGATGAACACATAAAACACACAACACTTAAACACGAAGGGTTATTGATTTGTGCCTAAATCATTAATAACATTTGGTCTTATCCCAAGTAGATATTCGTGATACCCAGGCATTAGGGTCGAATAGTTTACTTTGGAAAGTGATAACACGATTCCAAGTGATATCCGGTAACCTTAATTGGTACGTAGCTAGGTCTTTGATTATCTCTACCCTGTTCTGGGCGAATAAACAACCAACAGATATTAATACATAATAAAAAATCCTGAACAAGTATTAGTTATACTTATATCATAATTTTTACGGGTAAATTCTTATATGTCCATATACTAAACTAAAATTTTAAAATAAATTTGATTCATGTGTAAACCCCGTACGTGCACGGGACTTATAGCTAGTAAGTATCAAAATAATCCAAAAAATTGTGATTTATATTATATAAGCCGAACACATATAAGCTAATAAGCTGTATAAGCTTAAACAAACGCCCCTTTAATATTACCAATATACCCTTTAACAAAGTAAAAATACGTACATAATATGTTAGCCATAACCCTAATCAACCTATCCCTTTAACGGTTATCCACCCTTTTCTACTAAGATCAACACACACACACACACTATCCAATTTGCTTAGCACTGCAACCCTTTCATCATCTTCGTCTAAGTTTGTATGTTTGGCATGGGGATATGGCTTTCAAAGACCTGTACCCTAGGGCGTGCGCCTTGGAATCGTGTAAAAGTATTGATGTCGCTTCAAAATTATCTCATAATAACTTGGCTTACTCTTTTCGTCGAGTTCCCAGGGGAGGCACGGAACAAGAGCAGCTTGACATGTTGATTGTTAAAGTTACAGGTACTTCCCTTGTTAACATGAGGGATAGATTGGTGTGGTCCTTGGAAGGCTCGGAAGATTTTTGTGTTGCTTCGGTTAGAAAAGCGATCGATAATCACGTGTTTTTGAAGGTCGCTTCCACGACTCGTTGGATCAAAGATGTTCCGATAAAGGTTAATGTTCTAGCTTGGAAAATTAAGTTAGACTATCTCCCAACTAGATTGAATATTTTTCAAAGAGGAATGGATATCGAGTCTATTTTTTGCCCTATGTGCGGTAAGGCGGCTGAATCTTCTACGCATATTTTCTTCACTTGTCACATTGCTAGAGATATTTTGCACAAGTGTTCTCGTTGGTGGGACGTTTTGTATATGGAGTTATCTACTTATGAAGAGTGACTTGAATGGATCTTAAATATTCGGCTTCCGATCAAGCATAAAAGAATTTTCGAGGGAGTTTGTTATGTGGTGTGGTGGCATATTTGGAGTTTTCGTAATAAATGCATCTTTGGTCCGGAGTCTCCTTCTCAGGCGGTCATTTTCATAGACGTCCAATCTCGTTCTTTTTATTGGTGTCGTTATAGATGTAAGTCTTCTTTTAGTTGGATTGAGTGGCTTAAAAACTCTCATATAAAAAAAACTCCATTAAATACTATCTTTGCTTCTTTTATTTAGATAGATTAAGGAAAATCATGAATATTATGTGACAATTTACCCATCCCTGCTTAGTTGATTTGAATATTAAGATTTCTCCATCATTGTCAAAGAATAAAATCATTGATTAGTAAGACAAGGTTTAGCTAATAATTGTTGTTTGTATAACTATATTTAGAAGTCATGTTACTCCTTCAAACCCATGTAGAGATAAATTTGTAACTTGACTCCATGAATGTTTCTAGTTGTAGAAATTACTAGTTGAATTGGTCCATGACTCCATGAATATTTCTATTGCAACCTCACCCACCCACTGTGTTTTCACTAGTGTTTCAGAAAGCAAAATAATAGTGTTATTCAAATATAGTAAATAGATTATGCATATGATGGCCGTGTAGTTTAATACGTGTAGACTCTCATAACATATTAACCCATATACATTGCAAGCGCGAACTCCTTAACTGCAATAATGTTTCTCGACCTTAGTAGGGTTTCGCTGTATATACAATGCTACTAATGGTTGCTATTACTTGCATTTTTTATATGCCCGTTAAAAAGCACGTCACTATAGTAGATTTGGACAATTATTGTACTCAAATTAAAAACACGCTTAATATGTTCTTGGATTCTAATAATGGTTCTATCATTAGTCGATAGAGCAATGATAGAGATGATGCTGTATATATACGATGCTACTCATGCATGGACCGCATGGTTGCTATTACTTGCATTTTCTATATGCCCATTAAAAAGCACGTCACTATAGCAGATTTGGACAATATTTATTGTACTCAAAACATACAATATGTTCTTGGATTCTAGTAATGGTTCTATCATTAGTCGATAGAGCAATGATAGAGATGACTAACTCACGTGCCTGATTATAGCATGGCTAACCCATATAAAAATGGCACATGTAATAATCAATTAATTTCTCTTCGTCTTAACATTTGAATTTGATATTTGTTTTAATCATATTGTTAGGCATAATATTAAGCACAATTTTAAGCACATCAATCATTTCTATAATTGAGATTAAAATGTTTTTCTGATTGATTTGTAATTTTGAGTTCATGACTTAAGTTAATGAATAAATCCACAATATATATGGTGTAAAAAAAGCATATAAAAAAGACATGCTTACCAATTTTTAGCTTATTAAGAATAGTAGAATACATGGACATTTATGTTATTTTATATTTTGTAATTACAACTTTAGCTACTTTAGCGAATACCAGTGTTCTAAAAGGCGCGCCAAGACGCCGCAAATGCGTCACCAAGACGCGAGGCGTGGCCTCGGCGTCATGAAATGGACCTTGGCGGCTGATTTAGGCGTGGCGCAAAAAGGCGTGAAATAAGGCGCGCCTTCGTGGCGCCACTTTTTGAACCAGTTTATTTATTTTTATTATTTATTTATTTTATTATTATTGTTGTTGTTGTTGTTGTTGTTGTTGTTGTTGAACTATTTTGAACTTGTATTTGAAATTTGGGCTATTTGGTATATGGGCATGGTAATTATATAGTAAATAGTAGTTTAAATGTCTAATATAGTACGAGTAATATTATCTAAAATTATAAATAAATAAATATATAAATATCTTTTTGCCGCTTTAGTTACGCCTTAAGAAACGCAAAGGTTCCGCATGATGCGTAAGGCTTGAAGCGCGACCATGCCGTCACGCTACGCCTCACGCCTTTTATAACCTTGGCTAATACTAACAACTTACAATTTATAGTTAACTGTTTATAACGTAAAGCCTACAACTAATTTTGCAAAACATACCCGGAAAATGATTAGATACTTAGGGCATTCACTATGATAAAAATATTATAAAGCTTTATAAATTAATTTTTTCATCACATCAATAAGTTTTAAACCTTTTAACTTAATAAATCTATTTCTACTACGATATAAATATCTTAAAGCTTTATAATTGTTTCGTACAACACATGCATTAAATGTTTTGAGATTATAAAGAGGTGGACATTTTCATGCCACATAGTATAAAATAAAACTCCGCTATGGCTAATATAAAACATAAACCTTTTCAAAATTTTGGACCTATTGTTAGAGCTCTTAGAACGTGAGCAGTGGTAACGTACGTTTTGCGTTAAGGTCCCCCTAACGCACGTTAACCTTGCGTTATCCTTTGCGGCTTCCTGCATTAACCAGGCGTTAACGTGGGACGTTACCCGAGTAACGTTGCGTTAACATGCTTCAAATATTTAAAAAAAAAAAAAAAAAAAAAAAAAAAAAAAAGCACTTAGCCCCTTGTAAACGACTACTAGCCGTTATATTAAAAAAAAAAAAATTACACTATCACCCCCCAAACGTTAACTTAACGGATATATGTGAAAAAAAAAAAAAAAAAAAAAATCAAAACCTTTTTTCAACCAATATAAATACCCATTTACCACACTTCTTTTTCTCACACTTTCACTACTCATTCTATTCTCTTCTAAACTTCTAATAGCCAAAAAAAAAAAATGTCTCAAGGCAACAACAACGACAACGACTCGTTTACAAACCTCCTCGGTGGGTGGGGGAACCCATACGCGGGTTCATTGTCAAACCCGAATTGGGAGAACCCAAACCTATTCGGTATATCGAGTCAAGAACTTTTCTAACAACATCAAGCGCTCAAATTTTGGCAAGATAGCCAACAACAAAACACCTTAAACTCCAATTTCCAAAATCTCCAATTCAATCAACAATCCCAACAATCCTAAACGGAAACTAACGAAGTTATCGAAACACCTACGTCTCCTCCAAAGAAAACCAAAGGTCGTATTAAACGAAAGTCTAGAAAAAACAAAGAACCCGCACCAAGCGATGATGATGACGCAGATGAAGCAGGCTACAAACCCGAACGTTGACAAGCAAGTGAAGAAAAATTACTTGCAAGGTGTTGGGTGGCCGTAAGCGAGGATTCACAAGTCGGTTGTTCCCAAGCCAAAGATACGTTTTGGCAGCGGGTTATAAATGAGTTCAATAAACTCAATCCTCATAAATGCGGCAAAGATATGATACAATCGAAGTGGCAAACGTTGAACCGTGATTGCGGAAAGTTCAACGCGTGTTTCAAACGTGCCGAACGCGATAAAAAATGTGGGGAAAATGAAATGGATTTCCTCACACGTGCCAAAGATATATATCGTAACGAGCACAATAACGCGCCGTTTAATAATGAGGAGGCTTGGTCTGTTTTGCGTAAACATCGCAAATGGGACTCGCCGGATACGGTTGATTTAACCGGTGATGTCCCTAGCCAAACTAACGAGGCGTTGTTTGGTCGTGATGCACATCCACGTCCGATGGGTAAAAAGCAAGCTTCGAAGAAACAAAAATTCGAGACAACGACAAGCAGCGGGGGTGCTAGTACCGGAGGGTCTGTTTCGTCAGCCCAATTTGGGGACACTTTGCGCGAGGAGTATCGGGCTAAACGTGTTGATGTGTCCATGGCTTACAAAGCGACCACTGAAAACCAATACTCAACAATACGGACGAGGGAGTTTGAATTTTTGTTGGTCGACACTACCGGTAAGGATCCTCACTATGTGGCGCTGGTGAATATGGAAAAGGACCGTATCATTGAAAAATACGGGTTGCTAAAGTGTACGGACGAGGGAGTTTGAATTATTTCGTAATGTATTTTTTTTTTATTTTATTTCGTATTGTATTTTTGATTTCGTAATGTTTTTTTTTTTTTTTTTTTTTTTTTTTTTTTTTTTTTTTTAATTTCGTAATGTAATATATTTTAAGAATTAATGTTATGGTTTTTAAAAAATGAAGTATTAGTTTTAGTTTATGGTTGAAATTGAAAATATATGAAAAGTTGAGTTAAAGTGAGTTAAGGTTGAGTTATTGTTGTGAGTGTCTTTTTTAGTTAAGGTAAAAGAGTTAAAGCTGATGTGGCACTAACGTAGCATTGAGTTAACTTATAACTTGTATTACCACTACTCATGCTCTTATAGTGAATACTCTTAGCATCCTAAAAACATCATTTGGGTTTCTTTCAAATAATGATAGAATCAAGTTTGAGTTTTTACTTTTATATGGTCCTAAACATTATATATAATATCCACATTTTATTAATAGCAAAAGGTGAATGACTATATATGGACATTTTTCATACTATGTACTACATATATAGCAAGAAACCATATGTTTTTAAAACTTAGGCTGCCTGCAGTACTGTTTGCCGATCGACAAACTAAATCGATCCCCACTCGATCGCTTTACTGTGAGGATTCGATCGCCCCATGACTTTTTTGGTACTTGGTCGTCCACACGATCAATACAATTCACACATTTCTTTTGCCTTAAATGATGTGACCGTTGCATATTAACGTTGGAAAGTAAAAAAGAAAACAATTGAGCTTGGTCGCCTTACTAGGGCACCCAATCGCTTGTAGGTCGCTAGAGAGAGAAAGTTAACGTGGCAGTGAAAATAGGAGGATTGGATTGCCTTACTGTGACCAGCCTTAGAAAACATAAAAAAATGAGTAATGTTATACTAAAATGCTCTTATTTAGAAAACTCGATGCAATCTATTAATTACTTAATTACATAATTATAATTTAAACAACTAACTTTCTTCGCCTCTTTTACTCTACACCCATATATACATAAAAAAAGTTATGCAAACAAGTTTAAAGCTACAATATACCGTCGTCACTATGCGCGAGTAATTTTCTACCGTATATATATATAACTAATAAGAAGGGTAGCGTAGAGTTACACATTACAATTACATGCTTTTACAATACATTTAAGATGAATTTGGGCTACAAATCAAAGCTATTATCATTAACTTTTATCCCTTAATATATATCCAAATAAGAGAGATTTTTGACATTTTCACCTTGAGATTTGATAATCATATTTTTGGTTGTTTTCAAGTTAAAAATAGACTTCATCTCGTGTGTTGATCGTCATAGGACCCAAAGATCTGTGTGAACCACACCATCAAAGTATTTTCGTTGACTATCCGGTAAATCCTTGCAATTCAAACTTGTGACGACTTCATTTAGGCTTTTGAATCTAGATCCTTTAAAACCCACGCCTTTCTGAAATGGCCTTCAATGGCTCATCTGCTACACAACACATTGCAAATATATTGAGCTGTGTTTCTTAGCACCATCACACATAGGGCATCTCGTACAATCTAAGTCGATAATACCTATTCGGTATAGGTTACCCTTGAACGAAGTGTTCACGTATAATAGGAAATGACATTTTCTATGAAATGACATTTAGTAGATTAGATATGGTGTTTCTAGGAAATGACATTTTCTATCCAAACGTGAAAATTTAATAAGGAGCTGTTAGATTACTCACTGCAATGACAAATTAAATCGTATATCATGATCAAGAGTGACTGATTTGTCAATTTTACATAAAATCATATGTGTCTTATGTCTAATGAAATAACGCCAAACAGTTTGCCCTAGCTTGATCCTGCGACTACAACAAATTAAATGCCGGTTTTGGAGACGGACTATTTTTCGATGACGCATGTCGTCGCTAAATTCACAAAACCATAAAAATTTCAAATTGTGACTCTAACTTTCAAAGTGTGACGCTAAAAGTCAGGGCCGTCCTATGAATTTATAAAAATTTTGAGGGCCCTAGACGAAATTAAATAATGGGGCCTTTCGATAAGGAATGTTATATATAAAGTGTCACCATTTATAAGATATAATGCAATTAGTTAGCTAAACGTTCTAACATATTACTCATTTAAGATACTTTCTAATCTAAATACTTTTTTCTTTGTGAAATATATTGCGTACACATGCATATAATTATTAACGGGACAAAATTTGAAGCCCTTAAAAAATTTTGGGCCCTGTGCGGTCGCTCACCTTGCACACCCTCAAAGACATCCCCGCTAAAAGTCTATAACAATTAAATAATAATTATCGGTAAGTGCACTAATCTAAGTTTTAAATTGATCATTCGAGCTTGTCCAAATGAAATAATTAATCGTTTTGAGCTTCGACAAACGAAAGGAATAAATTGTCCTTTCTTCAAACCGACTAGCTAAATTATTGTATCGAAATTTAAAGCTTGAAACGATCAATTGTTTTTGATCCTTCCTTTCTCCAAACGAAAGGAATAAATTATCCTTTCTTCAAACTGACCAGCTAAATTATCGTATCGAAATTTAAAGCTTGAAACGATCAATTGTTTTGGATCCTTCCTTTCTCCAAACGAAAGGAATAAATCATCGATAAGTGCACTGATCTAAGTTTTTTAAAATTCAAACTAACATCGCTTTCACAAATATTGAATTGGATATTCGATTTCTTGTAGAATCAATCAACACCGATAATTTAGGAAGGTATTTTGCCTTTATACAGTAAGAGACTAGATACATGTTGTTATTAGTTTTTTTAAGTGAGATATTTTATTTGGACTTATTGGATGTTACATGTAGGTGCAACATAACCTAGAGGATAAAGGTTTTCTTTTAAAAAAAATGAAACACGAGTAGTATACTTTACTCCGTAATTTGTTAATTAAAGAATTATTAAAAGTAAAAATGTCTCAAGAAAGGACAAGAGAACGATGTGAAGGAAGAAAGCGATGGCACGAGTATCCCGAAACTGTGACTTGTATCTAGCTCATGCTACCATCATTCTTACATCATTCTTCTACGTCTCAATCCTTGCGAGACTCTGTATTATGGGTTGTACTATACACACACCTCAAATATCATATTTACACACCCTTTTATGCATAAGAGAGTTGTACGGTGTGCATAGCGGTGTTGTATTATATGTATAAAAATTTGTATGGTATCATATAGGTGTTGCTAGATTTGTTTTGTATTTTCATGAACCCTATACTTTTTTATGTAAGCTGTGTTATGCGTAACTCTCACTCAATTTTTACTTTTACAGGTTCATCTAGTACTCACTTTATTAATACTATAAAACAGTTTTTATTAGTTTTTATTTCGTATTTTTTATTACATTTCGATTTTTTTTTGTCAAACTTCATATTTATGGTTGCGTATTTTTTGCTTTGTAATTTTATAATAAAAACAAATTAAAAAATAATAAAAAAATTAGAGATTATTCGAATCACTTTTGGAGGGTATGGACAGCATATCTCTATCCCTTTTATGTAACCAAATAAATGTTTTAAATTTGTTGCCAAAAAATATTACACTAAAAATGCATGATGTGTGTACTAAAGATGCTGGAAGTAGAATGCGTGTTTTGCTGCCTGAAAATTCCAAAGTGGCGCCAAAAAAAATTGAAGACCAATGCACTTTTTGCAACTTTTTTCCAAAAAAAATTGAAGACCAATGTCTTACAAGTAAAAATATTACGTTTACGAGTTTACATCTTTATATAGGTACATGTGCAAATGAATTATGGTTAAGTTGAAACGCAAAGAACATACATGATGTCTTCTAACAATAATCTCCTAACAATAGATAATATACAATTCCAACATTTGTCCCCTTTTTATTATCCAACCAATAAAATAAAAGAGGAGATAGATTGATGGTCGGGAAGTTCAACTTTTCGACATTGTCTCAACTTCTCTATCACAAAACAAACCTTAACAAAACAAGTAATGTTCAACACAAATATTTGGGTACACACCATCAAATAAACAAAATTTTCATTTATGTTTCCCAAACTATAACAAGAAAAAGGGTTAAGGAGGGAAAATCAACTGTGTTGTCTAGGCAGCTGTAACACCCCGAAAATT
Organism: Artemisia argyi; assembly: GCA_030686995.1. NCBI lineage: Eukaryota > Viridiplantae > Streptophyta > Magnoliopsida > Asterales > Asteraceae > Artemisia > Artemisia argyi. The sequence continues at coordinate 69,950,407 of CM060702.1, forward strand.
CGGTAAGCATCGGAAGTCTATCAGGGTCATTACAGTTTAGTACATAGTCATACTCATAGGAAACAATTCAAAAGATAGTTAATATCATTCCATGAAAACTCAAAGTAGTCAGAGTTACAAACATTTTCCAAATGTTAATTCTTTCGCAAAAGAAATGATGAGTTTGAAAAGAATGATATAATTATTGAAATAAAAAGGGAGGTCCTGTGTGCCCTTTTGCCAGCTCCGTGCCATCATGCCTGCTAGTTACCTGAGATAAACATGCTTAAAAGTCAACACAACGGTTGAGTGAATCCATAGTAGTTTAAATAGTAATAGTGTGAACACAAGTCAAGTATTTGAAATAAACAAGCCAAGATAGATCGGTCTTGACTAAACTGGTGTCATATTGCTCCTAAGCCTCACGAAACACAAGCCTTAACATCGTATCGAAATATCATAAAGATAAAAATTACTTACACCATGAGGGGTGTAGATAACAAAGGGGCCCTCGGTGATGGAAATGTACTCGGTTTCCATGTTACCTCGAATATAGCACACCTCCTGCCAAATAATCACTTTGATAGAGATGGGCTGCCGCTCCAATAGATCTATTAGCTATATTCACGCTCACTCGCAAGTGATTAAGGTTCGTGATATGAGGGACTTGTAGTACGGGTGTCAACTTAGGCAATATCAGATAGTAATAGCATACAGAAAAATACTTGTGTTCGATTTATAACATGTATCTCCCCACGGGGTTTAGAAATAATTAAAAAAATGTGGGGACCATGAACTCACCTGACGGGTGTGTGTGAATCTCAACGGTGCTCAAAGGTGACGGTGTATTGCTACGACTAGCAATGAAATTCCTCCGACTTGCGACCTATATAAGTGATATATATATTACCATCGGTGTTTTAGATTCGATACGTGAATGACATGTGATACGTTTCTGATGAGGCGAAAAATGAACCGTTTTTAGGGGGTCATATAAGCCGGAATTGGAATTTATTTGATCAAATATTGCCCTAAATCGTTCCTTTTGTGATTTTAGGTACTTTGGGAGTGAATTCTGGAAAAGGAAACATTTTGGACGTTTTTGGAGCATAAAAGTGAAGAAAACGGCAAATACTTAATTTTCCTTGCTGGGAACAGTACCTGACGGCGTCAAGAGCAAAATGGATGACTACCCAGAGAAAACATGACGGCGTCAGAAGTAGGGTGTCAAGAGTAAATTTGGTGACGGCCTGGAGCAGAATTACACATGACGGCATCACCTATGGATCTAGGCAGTCCGAGAACTTTATTGGCGGCGAGATGACGGCGTCAGATTTTTCCTCTTGACGTCGTCACCTCACAAAATCTATATATACTTTTCTATTTTTCATTCATTAAGGGAGGAACTTGTGTGGAGAATTCTAGGGCCGAACCTAATAAACCCTAGGTCGTTTGTAACAGTATTTTCAAGGGTTTTCACCCCTTGAAACCCTTCATGTTCAATTGAGATAAGTTTTCTTTCAATTCATTCAATATGTCTATGTGTTGTTTGAATATATCTTATGCTTGTCTTGATTTTAACATGCTAGGCTAGATCTATTATGTGTTTGCTCAGATGTAATGAAACCTAGATGTTGATTATAGGTTGATTGCTTGTTTATAGTTGTAATGGATGAATGATTTCAATGTTAGGCGTAAGAAAACTGGCAGATCTCCATTGTGTAATTTGCTTGAACGTCTTAAGAAACATGAACCGATGTGTACTAGGTTTTTATGGTTGTATTTAATGCATGAGCGAATTCTAGTGATCCCATGTTAGGAGCTTATTAGCCGGCTTGACATAGGAGTGAAGTAGGAGCTTATAGGATTGGGGAAGTAAGTACGCCACCCCATGAATGGTATTAAGAAATACAATCCGTCATCCACACAACTGTAACAAGTAATTAACCTGTAAAAGATATCTAGGGAGTAGTGAAATCTAAGTAAACACAATTCTCCCATATATTGCTCACACCAATAGTTTAATTAATTTATTTTCATTTTTATTATTTTATTTTGATTGCATATTTAGTTATTGGGTTAGTTGACTAGCAACTAATTCCGCCCACTCTTCCAAAAACCGAGATTTTTAATTGCTTTCATAAAATATAAAAATACAAAAAGAATCATCCCTCACCTCTAGACCTAGTTCTTAGGTTTTTCTAATCCTAGCGACACTATTCCTGAGTTGAACGATCAATCCCCCGGTACTTGTCACTATACTATACTACAACGATCAGGTACACTGCTTGGTGGGGGTTGTAAGCTTCTCGAGATCCCTCGAGAGGTAAAGCCTGGTGCAATTCCCACGCATCAGTTTCGAGTACGATGATATCAATTCGGGTGTCTTAAAATATTTCCAAAATAACTTTACGTAGTTATTTATAACGTTGATACGAACCGATGATCAATAAGTGTTAATTTATTCGTGATAATAATAACGTTAATAAAAATATTTGTTTTAAAAATTTTTAGTAAATATGTAGATTTATTTAAAGTCACAATATATATGTGTGTGTATATATATATATATATATATATATATATATATATATATATATATATATATATATATATATATATATACACAAAATTTTAAATATGTAAAGTAATAATTAAATAATAAAGTATCATTGTCAAAGTTGACGCTTAACTTTAATAAAGTTACATTTTTTACCCCTTGGTAAAAAAACATTTACATTTTTAGTCCTTTTTATACTTTTTACATAATATGCCTCGATTTTAGAATAATTATAGTTTCTACCCTCTAATTTCATTAAAAATTTACTGTTTCAGCTTTTAGTCAGAAAGTTTGGCAGATTTGTCACTTTTGGTCCCTTAACGAGAGTTTTTGCAAAAATAGTCCTTTGTTAAGTTTTTGAAAAACAAACTTTTTGGTACAATAAAAGTAACATTTTATCTTAATTGTATTCTCCAAAAACACCTTTTAAAGTTTTAAAATATTTCGAAATCTTAATAGTTTTTAACCGAAAATCCCTTTTAGTAGAATACATGGGCTCGTTAGCCCAATCTTAGGCCCAAGTGGCGTTTTAGTTAATATTAGAGGTGCTCGAATAGGATTTGGATCTAGCTTAGTTTACGTAGCATTTGGTCTCGATTAGTATGCATGAAAGGTTAGTTTAGTTTAGCTTGATTCGAAGAAATAGGATATCGAAAAATATATATACGCTATACGTGTGAAAATGAATTTGTGAGCCCTTTCCTAGGGGTGTCGAAGCGCATAAATATATATTAGTATCACGTGTGGTTGTTATATGACGTGTGATATGTGATTAGGTGTTCTCAATGTGACGAACGAAGTGTGTAATGCATGATAATGAACAATGTATGAATCGAAAAGGGAGATAGCACTTACAACACCAATAAGATGGTGGGAAGTTCGTGTGATACGAGACAAGAAACAAGCAAACGTAGTACCCTCTTCTTATAGTGACCCTCGTTCCAAAATTAGTTACCCAACTTGTACCCTTGCTCCAAATCTTACTCATGTGTGCCTAGTACCCTTCGAAAGTAACCAAGAAAGAAAGAAAGTGTTTTGTGATTTGAGATCTTAGTGAAACTTGAAAGTGTGAGAAAAGGTGCATTAACTGTGATTATTTATAGGAGGAATGAGGTGGTTAGCAAGGTTCTCATGTGACTTGTGTCTTTGGTGGTGTCATTCGAACAAAGACAAGCATGTCTCAAATCCTTGTGTGGTCATGTTGCTTGTAAGTATACATGGAGGCTATGATGGTTTTCTTGAATTGTTTAGTACTAGGTCTAGGGAAAGATGAGGGAACATGTGAGTGTACTAAGTGATTAGTTTAGTTATAAAAGTATTTGTGTTTGGGGTTAATGAAACACTTGATCTGTGGGTAATGAGAGCTTAGTGTGTAATGTTATGAACCAAGGGTTCAACTAGTTCAATAGGTTTACATAGGGCGGCTTGTTGTTGGTTTTTGGTTGATCTCACACGCAAGAAGCAAGAACAATGGGGTGGTTTTCATGTCGAGTTACAAGGGAATCCAAGGAGAAGAAATGTTGTCCAAAGGTGTTGTCATGTTTGTGTTTCATGGTTACTATGAACTGTGGTGGTCGAGTAGTAATTAAAGGACAAGGAAAAAAATGAGCATGACATGTATATACTTGTTTTCGAGCTGAGCTCGTTGAGTTATTTCGCAACACAAAAAAAAAAAAGAAACAACCATATGGGCTTGGTGATACATTCGGCCCACATAGAAAAGCAAGAAAGAAAACTTTAAATGATTCTTGGGCTTGTGGATTGTGTTCGGCCCAAATAAAACAAAGAAAGAAAACGTGTTGGGCTTAGGGTGATGCTCGGCCCAAAACAATAACGAGGTGTCGGTGAATAGTGCTCTCGTAACTTTATTTTCGGTATCGGTTTCGGTGTCGGTTCGTGCAAAACTTGAAAATATAAACGGTGTTGATCATACGTATACATACTTATATATACATAGTATAATAGTAATTTTCGTAATAGCCCGCAAAAATGGCTTTGATTAGAATAGTTTCGATAATTAGCATTAATAAATGACCTGGGATTTTACGGAGTATTACAGTACCCACCCGTTAGATTGGATTCGTCCCGGAATCCAGAGTTGAATCGGTGCTCGGGGTTGTATTGACGAATAGTTGTGGGTATTTTGCACGAATTTGATCCTCGTGCTCCCAAGTGAACTCGGGTCCTCTATTAGAGTTCCATCTGACCTTAACAATGGGAATACGACTATGCTTAAGTCGTTTGAACTCCCGATCCATAATTTCGATGGGTTCCTCAACAAAATTCAACTCATCGTCGATTTGGATCTCCTTCACGAGGTTTTCATCCGATAAACACTTTTTTAAATTTGACACATGGAAGGTGTTGTGTACTCTACTGAGCTCCTCAGGGAGTTCGAGTTTGTATGCTACAGGATCGATCCTTTCAATGATCTCGAAGGGTCCAATGTATCTTGGGTTTAACTTTCCACGTTTCCCAAACCTAATCATCCCTTTCCAAGGTGATACCTTTAGCATGACCCTGTCTCCAACTTGAAACTCCATTGGTTTCCTTCTCACATCGGCATAGCTCTTTTGCCGATCCCTGGCGGCTTGCAATCGTTGTCTAATCTTTACTATTTTCTCAGTAGTTTCAAGAATCAGCTCGGGACCAGAGAGTTGTACATCTCCAATCTCAGCCCAACAAACTAGTGATCGACACTTTCTTCCATGAAGTGCTTCAAATGGTGCGGCCTTGATACTGGCATGATAACTGTTATTATACGAGAATTCTGCTAACGGTAGGTGCTTATCCCAGCCTTTTCCAAAATCGATCACACATGCCCGAAGCATGTCCTCTAGGGTATGAATAGTCCTTTCACTTTGACCATTGGTCTGTGGATGGTAAGCGGTACTCATATCTAACTTAGTTCCCAACGCTTTCTATAAAGATTTCCAAAAGTTAGACGTGAAACGGCTGTCTCGGTCGGAGATAATAGAAATCGGCACTCCATGCCGTGAAAATATCTCCTTCAAGTATAAACATGCAAGAATGTCCATATCATCAGTCTCTTTGATTGGCAAGAAGTGCGCTGACTTCGTGAGATGATCGACAATGACCTAAATAGTGTTAAATCCACCCGATGTCTTGGGTAATTTCGTAATGAAGTCCATTGTAATTCTCTCCCATTTCCACATTGGTAGCTCTGGTTGAATCAAAAGACCGGATGGTTTTTGATGCTCAGCCTTTACTCTTGAGCAGGTCAAACATTTACCGACATACTCTGCAATGTCAGCTTTCATATTTAGCCACCAATACAACTTCTTAAGATCATGATACATTTTGTCTAAGCCAGGATGAATGGAATATTTAGACTTATGAGACTCATGCATAATGAGGTCTCGTATTCCTCCATACAATGGAATCCAACTTCTGTCTTTGAAACACAGCCTTCCATCTGGTTTCTTGACAAATCCATTCGTGCTTTCTGGTATGCCGTAAATCTTCTCGTGCGGTCCATTCTCTTCTTTAAGGGCCTCAGCTTGAACTTCAAGAATTTGAGACGGAAGTGGTGATCTAATTGTCATTCCCAACGATCTAACTCTGAGGGGTCTAAGTCGTTCCTTTCGACTCAAGGCATCTGCTACAACATTTGCCTTCCCGGGGTGATAACGAATTTCAAAATGATAGTCACTTAATAACTCTAACCATCGCCGTTGCCTCATATTCAACTCCTTTTGATCTAAAATGTGCTGAAGACTTTTGTGATCGGTGAAGACCGTACACTTGGTTCCATATAGGTAGTGTCTCCATATCTTAAGAGCGAATACTACCGCTCTTAGTTCTAGATTATGAGTGGTGTAGTTTTACTCATGGGGTTTAAGTTGTCTAGAAGCGTAAGCGATTACTTTAAGTCTTTGCATCAATACGACACCCAAACCTTGGATTGATGCATCGCAATATACCACGAAATCCTCACTTCCTTCGGGTAATGCTAATATCGGTGCTTCACAAAGCTTCTGCTTAAAAAACTGAAATGTCGATTCTTGCTCTTCTCCCCAGTCAAACTTCTTCTTCTTCTGGGTTAACTCAGTCAAAGGCTTAGAAATCCTTGAAAAACCTTCAATAAATCTCCGATAGTATCCGGAAAGACCTAAAAATTGGCGTATCTCGGTAGTACTCATAGGTGACGCCCAATTTTTAACAGCTTTGATCTTGGCGGGATCAACATGAATACCCTTACTGTCGATAACATGCCCAAGAAATTGTACTTTCTCGATCAAAAAATTACACTTGGAGAATTTGGCGTATAATTTCTCTTCTCTGAGCAGTGTTAGTATAGCCTTTAAGTGTTTTGCGTGCTCTTCCTTACAACGTGAATAGATAAGTATATCATCAATGAATACAATCACAAACTTATCAAAATAGGGTTTGCACACTCGGTTCATTAAGTCCATAAATACAGCGGGTGCATTTGTTAGACCGAATGGCATTACTTGGAATTCGTAGTGGCCGTATCTCGTCCTGAAAGCCGTCTTAGGGATATCTTCTTCCCTAACTCTCAGTTGGTGATAACCCGATCTCAAATCAATCTTCGAGTAGACACTCGATCCTTGTAGTTGATCAAACAGATCGTCAACCCTTGGCAACGGATATCGATTCTTCCCCGTAAGTTTGTTCAACTCGCGATAATCGATACACATCCTGAAGGTTCCATCCTTCTTCTTTACAAACAACACAGGTGCTCCCCATGGTGATGAACTTGGGCAAATAAATCCTTCATCTGACAATTCCTGCAATTGCTCAGATAACTCCTTCATTTCAGACGGTGCTAGCCTATAGGGTGCTTGTGCTACGGGTGTTGCTCCTGGTACCAAGTCAATTTAAAATTCCACTTGACGTGTTGGCGGAAGGCCAGGAAAGTCCTCAGGAAATACTTCTGGAAAGTTCCCTACTACTGGCACATCCTCAAGTCGCTTCTCCTCCGAATTCTTCTTGGTGACTTAAGCTAAGAAGACTTGACATCCTCTTTCGATGTACTTCACAACTTTGACGCAAGAAACGATGCTTAGACGTGTTTTACTTCGCTCACCGCGAACAATTAAGGTTTCGTCTCGAAGAGGGATGTGAACGACTTTCTCATCACAGATGATTTTAGCGTGGTTCTTGGATAGCCAATCCATTCCTATAACGACATTGAAACTACCAAGTCTAATAGGCATAAGGTCTATGACGAAGGGTGTCCTCAATAGGTGTAGGGTGCAACCCCGGAGTATAGTGTTAGTGCTCACTAGCTTCCCATCAGCTAGCTCAATTTCGTATGTGGTGTCTAGTTTGGTTGGTGTAATATTAAGTAGGGGTGCAAGCGAATAGATACGAAACTTTGATCGGCTCCGGAATCAAATGAAACTTTAACGAGGCGGTTGTTTAGGAAGAACGTACCCATGACTACGTTCGGATCTTGTTGGACATTTCCATCTCCCAGCACGTATGCTCTCCCACGTGAATTTTTGTCCTTGTTTGGGCATTGACGCCTGTAGTGTCCTTTCTTTCCACAAGCATGGCATACTACAGCCACGGGTTGCAAGTTAGCTCCAGTAGCTTTGCAATCTTGTGTCTTATGTCCAGTCCTTGAACATTTTCCACACTTAGCATAGCAGAGTCCAGTGTGATGCATCTTACACTTGTCGCAGAATGGGGTAGGTCCAGCATACCCAGCATTCTTAACTGGTGCGGCGACATAAGCTCTGGCAGCTTCTTGTCGTCGGTTCTGTTGGTTGTGGTGGGTGTTTCTGTCATGGTGATAGTTACAATTGGGGTTACGGTTGTTGTTGTTGTTATTGCTGTTGTTGTTGTTGTTATTTGTCTTTCGATCATCAAACTTCCTTTTTTGATCATTGTTTCCCTGAGCAGAGTTTCGCTTAATCTCCCAATCTAGCAGTCTTTGGGCAATTGTCATTGCTTCTTCCAAAGATTGAGGCTTTGATAAGGTGACGTTTCCCTCAATGCTCCTAGGTAGTCCCTCGATGTACCTTGCCAACAACTTTTCCAAATCGGGAACCTTTGAAGGGCAAAGTATGGCAAGCTCTTGAAATCTCCTATCATAAGCCCTGAGATCATTCCCTTTCACGACCAATAGGTGAAACTCATCTTCTAGTTTCTTGATCTCTCCTCTTGGGCAGAACTTCTTCAACATCTTTTCCTTAAACTCAGCCCAGGTGATCTGATAGGCTTCCTCCACACCTATCTTCTGAGCAGTTGCGTTCCACCAAGACAACGCATCTTCCAGCAATGTTCTAGTAGCAAACAAAACTCTATTTTTAGGGGCACAACCGCTTCTCACAAACACAGTTTTAGTTCACTCAAACCATCGAGCAAGTTCTTTCACTCCTTCAGTACCTTTGAAGTGGGATGGCTTACAAGCTATGAAGTCCTTATAGGTACACTTCCGAGTCGCAGAGGACTCGCTTTCTGCAGTAGGTTGGTTGTTGTTACTAGTTCGCGCCATTGCGGCAGCCTGCTCTTCCAAAGCTACAGCAACACTGTCGGCGACCAACTTTCTGATAGCAGCTTGAGTCATAGCGGGTGACGAGGTAGCAATAGCGGTTTTCCTAGGGGCCATATCTCTATAAAATCGCAAGTGTATAAGTAAGAATCCCAAACATCGATCAATAACAAGAGAAATACTATAACCAAGCTCATAATAGTCGAGATCATCACAAAATACATCACAATCACACCACGAATACATACATCAACATAAACCATATTATCCATAAATAATCATCACGACATGTAACAACACACATGAAAATTATAATGAATCTCAATATGGGAGCATAACATAAGATCAAAAAACCAAAACATCAGAAATCAATATCAATACAGTACAATCATAACCAACATAAAGTTTTAATAATTTGAATTCATTGTTACAAAACAATAAGATACAACATTATTAATGCCTCACAGGGCAAGTTAAGATGTCTCTGAATGTAATGATACATCATAGATCTATGAATCTCCGGGTGCGCCTCCTGATCTCCTCTCTAGCTCTCTGATGATCCTGATCATCTCCAACATCTCTAAATCTCTGGATCTCTCGCTGGCCTGGACCTCCGCAAGCGTGACCGACAGAGTGTGGATAGTAGCACTAGATGCGGCCAGCTCCTGGGTCTGATGCTCCAGCATCTGCTGTTTGATGACCGCAATCTCTCTCAGATCCTCCATCTCGTGTCTCTACACATCTAGTCTATGACCAAACTCAGTAATAGTAGCCTATGCCTCCTCGATCTCAGTACCCATCATCTCAAACACAGTCTCCGGAGCTGTCCTATGCACAACGAGGTTCTCGACCTCCTCCTGCATGATCTCAATCCTCTCCAAGGATATATCCTCTATAACAACAACTCATCAAGACGATCCTCATGTCTAACCAACCTAGCAGCCAGTAAAGGGATAGTATGGTGTATCGGCTCCCTAGTAACCGGTAACACCGCTGAAGAGCCCTCTCCAAGCTCAGCAGCCCTAGGTGATCCCTCAATAAACCTCCATCGATGAATGCACTCTAACAAGAACGACCATCGGCGGGCATCAACCATCCTATGAATGCTAGGTGAAGTAGTGGTCTAAGTAGGAACAGCTCACGGTGATGGAATAGGTGATGAAGCAGGTGATGGTGTCGGCACAGTAGTAGTCTGAGAGTAGAAAACCATAGGTGGTGGCATGGGTGGTAAAACCTCAGAAGAGTGGGGTGCGGTGTAAGTAGGCAGCATGTAAGGATGTGGTTCAGGTAGTGGTGATAAAGGTGATGGTGACCGAGATGGTGAAGGTGTTAGTGATGCCACAGGTGTCAGCTCAGGCACAAACACAGGTGGAAGTACAGGTGTGGGTGATGGTACAGATACAGGTACAGCTGGTGGATCAGTAGAAACAGGCAAAATACAGATTCATTTCCGAGCCGTGCATTTGCGGGTGAAGCTATCATCATGGTATCGAAACAACTCTCCAAAAGGCTCAGGCTCAAAGGGCTCAAGGGTACTCACTCGCTTGCATCGACGAGTCGGTGCAGGCGGGGATGGTGATGGGATAGATGCAGCAGTGTCAGAAGTATCAGAGTCAGAAGACTCGTCATCAACATCTGAACCGGAATGGTGACTGGCAGGTGGTGTAGGACGGTCATCAGCCGCAAGAAACTGCTGAGACGTAAGATACTGATCATAAAGGTGCTGATCCTGTGTCCTAGGTCCACAGACAAGACGGAAAAGAGGCTGTATAGCAAAAGAATCAATGGGTGTCGAAGCAACCTCACCCACCTCGAAGGGCTCAGTCTCCGCAGACGGGTCTCCAGATGGAACAGTAGGTGGAATGACAGGTGATACTGGTACAGTGTCATTGGTATCAGGAGAATCATGGGTGTCTCGGGTGTCGTGGGTGTCATAGTCAGATAGGACAATGGTAGGGAAGGTGGATGATGCCAGCATGACGTCATCACTGTCAGACAAGATAATAATCGGGGGCGACATGGTACTGTAATATCCCAAAATAATAGTAATATAAGTCATTTAGTCTACAAAATGCTACATGCACAGTGATCATGGTGTCATAGTGAACTTAGTGCAATGGGTGCTAAAAATCAAACCTTAAAACATGACGTTGGCAAGCGCTGGCACGGAGGGCACTTCGGTGATAAATAGTTTGTTTAGAAATCTGGTGTGGTTATAGTCCAATGTTTTTAAAAAAATCATTTGGTTGTCTATAACCATAGCTCTGATGCCAATTTGTAACCCCCCAAAAATTTGGAAAGCAACGGAAGTCTATCGGGGTCATTACAGTTTAGTACACAGTCATACTCATAGAAAACAATTCAAAAGATAGTTAATATCATTCCATGAAAACTCAAAGTAGTCAGAGTTACAAACACTTTCCAAATGTTAATTGTTTCGCAAAAGAAATGATGAGATTGAAAAGAATGATATAATTATTGAAATAAAAAGGGAGGTCCTGTGTGCCCTTTTGCCAGCTCCGTGCCATCATGCCTGCTAGTTACCTGAGATAAACATGCTTAAAAGTCAACACAACGGTTGAGTGAATCCATAGTAGTTTAAATAGTAATAGTGTGAACACAATTCAAGTATTTGAAATAAACAAGCCAAGATAGATCGGTCTTGACTAAACTGGTGTCATATTGCTCCTAAGCCTCACGAAACGCAAGCCTTAACATCGTATCGAAATATCATAAATATAAAAATTACTTACACCACGAGGGGTGTAGTTAACAAAGGGGCCCTCGGTGATGGAAATGTACTCGGTTTCCATGTTACCTCGAATATAGCACACCTCCTGCCAAATAATCACTTTGACAGAGATGGGCTGCCGTTCCAATAGATCTATTAGCTATATTTGCGCTCACTCGCAAGTGATTAAGGTTCGTGATATGAGGGACTTGAAGTACGGGTGTCAACTTAGGCAATATCAGATAGTAATAGCATACAGAAAAATACTTGTGTTCGATTTATAGCATGTATCTCCCCACGGGGTTTAGAAATAACTAAAAAAATGTGGGACCATGAACTCACCTGACGGGTGTGTGTGAATCTCAACGGTGCTCAAAGGCGACGGTGTATTGCTACGACTAGCGATGAAATTCCTCCGACTTGCGACCTATATAAGTGATATATATATATTACCATCGGTGTTTTAGATTCGATACGTGAATGACATGTGATACATCTCGAGTACGATGATATCAATTCGGGTGTCTTAAAATATCCAAAATAACTTTACGTAGTTATTTATAACGTTGATACGAACCGGTGATCAATAAGTGTTAATTTATTCGTGATAATAATAACGTTAATAAAAATATTTGTTTTAAATATTTTTAGTAAATATGTAGATTTATTTAAAGTCACAATATATATATATATATATATATATATATATATATATATATATATATATATATATATATATATATATATATATATATATGTGTGTGTGTGTGTGTGTGTGTAAAGTAAAAATTAAATAATAAAGTATCATTGTCAAAGTTGACCCTTAACTTTAATAAAGTTACACTTTTTACCCCTTGGTCAAAAAACATTTACATTTTTAGTCCTTTTTATACTTTTTACACAATATGCCTCGATTTTAGAATAATTACAGTTTCAACCCTCTAATTTTATTAAAAATTTACTGTTTCAGCTTTTAGTCTGAAAGTTTAGCAGATTTGTCACTTTTGGTCCCTTAACGAGAGTTTTTGCAAAAATAGTCCTTTGTTAAGTTTTTGAAAAACAAACTTTTTGGTAAAATAAAAGTAACATTTTATCTTAATTGTATTCTCCAAAAACAGCTTTTAAAGTTTAAAAATGTTTTGAAATCTTAATAGTTTTTAACCGAAAATCCCTTTTAGTAGAATACATGGGCTCGTTAGCCCAATCTTAGGCCCAAATGGCGTTTTAGTTAATATTAGAGGTGCTCGACTAGGATTTGGATCTAGCTTAGTTTACGTAGCATTTGGTCTCGATTAGTATGCATGAAAGGTTAGTTTAGTTTAGCTTGATTCGAAGAAACAGGATATCGAAAAATATATATACGTTGTACGTGTGAAAATGAATTTGTGAGCCCTTTCCTAGGGGTGTCGAAGCGTATAAATATATTTTAGTGTCACGTGTGGTTGTTATACGACGTGTGATATGTGATTAGGTGTTCTCAATGTGACGAACGAAGTGTGCAATGCATGATAATGAACAATGTATGAATCAAAAAGGGAGATAGCACTTACAACACCAATAAGATGGTGGGAAGTTCGTGTGATACGAGACAAGAAACAAGCAAACGTAGTACCCTCTTCGTATAGTGACCCTCGTTCCAAAATTAGTTACCCAACTTGTACCCTTGCTCCAAATCTTACTCGTGTGTGCCTAGTACCCTTCGAAAGTAACCAAGAAAGAAAGAAAGAGTTTTGTGATTTGAGATCATAGTGAAACTTGAAAGTGTGAGAAAAGGTGCATTAAATGTGATTATTTATAGGAGGAATGAGGTGGTTAGCAAGGTTCTCATATGACTTGTGTCTTTGGTGGTGTCATTCGAACAAAGACAAGTATGTCTCAAATCCTTTCATGTCGCTTGTAAGTATACATGGAGGCTATGATGGTTTTCTTTAATTGATTAGTACTAGGTCAAGGGAAAGATGAGGGAACATGTGAGTGTTCTAAGTGATTAGTTTAGTTATAAAAGTTTTTGTGTTTGGGGTTAATGAAATACTTGATCTTGTGGGTAATGAGAGCTTAGTGTGTAATGTTATGAACCAAGGGTTCAACTAGTTCAATAGGTTTACATAGGGCGGCTTGTTGTTGGTTTTTGGTTGATCTCACTGATGCGTAGGGATTGCACCAGGCTTTACCTCTCGAGGGATCTCGAGAAGCTTACAACCCCCACCAGGCAGTGTACCTGATCATTGTAGTATAGTATAGTGACAAGTACCGGGGGATTAATCGTTCAACTCAGGAATAGTGTCGTTAGGATTGAAATTAATCTAACTAGGTCTAAAGGTGAAGGATAATTCTTTTTGTATTTGTATATTTTATGAAAAGCAAGTAAAAATCTCGAGTATTGGAAGGAGTAGCGGAATTAGTTGCTAATCAACTAACCCAAAAGCTATTAATTAAACTAATGTGCAAGAAAACTAAACCAAGGTTCTACAAGATAAGTGAAGCATGTCTACCCATGATATGTTACTCCTTGCTAGCTATCCAATTCTACCTATTGAATTGTCACACCTTGCTTTAATTGACGGATTGTATTCCTTAATACCATTCATGGGGTGACGTACTTACTTCCCCAATCCAATAAGCTCCTACTTCACTCCTATGTCGAGCCGGCTAAGAAGCTCCTAACATGGGATCACTAGAATTTGCTCATGCATTAAATACAACCATAAAAACCTAGTACACATCGGTTCATGTTTCTTAAGACGTTCAAGCATGTTACCCTATGGAAGTCTGCCAGTTTTCTTAAGCCAAACATCGAATACAATCAATCAAACAAGAGATAATAGGAATCAAGAATTATAAGCTAAACCAATTAGATCAAGCGAAGTGTCACACCCTAATTGATGAAGATAGACACACACATCAACAAGGAATCAATAAGATATAGTCAATTATATACAAGTTTCACATAAACATAAGTAGACATAAGGTAAATTAACAAAACATAATCAAAGAAGGACAAACAACAATAATAATGAAAGACATAGTTGAGATAGAATCATCAAACTAATACATGATGTTTATGGAGTGATTGAAACCCTCTAAGTTGCTGGAAAAACACCTACCTAAACCCAGGAATCGACCTTAGGGTTTAGGGCTTACAAAAAGTGAAGTTATGATGTTATATTTATAGGCTAATTTTCTGTCGGCCGATCTTGACGGCATCATCCCGTTACTATTGACGGAGTCACGACCATTTTTTCACCAAATTGTAGATCTCTTCGTCCTCTTCGCGTGGGCTTTTGAATCACCTAAATCCGAGTTCGTATGCAAAAGTTATGACGAAAACAATATCAGCTACTCCTTGCGCAAGTTTTGACATGTTAACACGTGACGGCCTTGGGTGACGCCGTCACGTTTCTTCTGGATCGTCACCACTTTTACTCTTGACGCCATCAGGATTTCCTCTTGACGCCGTCATACACTGTTCTCAGCATGGAAAATTAAGTCTTTGGCATTTTCTTCACTTTTATGCTCCAAAAACGTCTGAATTGCTTCCTTTTCCAGATTTCACTCCCAAAGTACCTAAAATCAAAAAAAGGAACGATTTAGGGTAATATTTGATCAAATAAATTCAATTTCGGGCTTAAATGACTCCCTAAAAGTGGTTCATTTTTCGCCTCATCATATACCCTTACACTTGAGATTTGCTTGTCCTCAAGCAAATGCATTTTTATTCTAATCAAAATACAAGTTAGGGGTCATTTAACACTAATATAAAAGTAATTACAACAAATAATCGTTCCACTAAAGACCAAAGATAAGCACGGAGGTCATACACTAGCACCTCACAAATAGTGTTTAGATACTCACATTTCCCGGGTGTAATAAAGTAATATCACATTTTGGAAATGGAAAACATCTCTCACTACCTATCATAGCAAAATAGATTACCATAGGCTTGGGAAAGGATCAAACCTCCACCACATGGTGTAAGCACCTACGATAAACTATCAAAGAGGTCTTTTAAAGGGTAGTAACGTTAGGTGTAGGGATATGAAACACACGGTTTTGTTGGATATAGGCAGTCTTTACTGGTGGCGAGTTAACAATCTTGGTTAATTACATGTACAATATGGCGTTGCTAAGCTAAGACTAGACTCGACTTAAGCTAATAAATGAAAAATAACAAAAACATAAAATGAACATAGAATGAAAAGGGATGGTAGTCCGTATTTTTTTTCTCTTTTTTTTTTCTATTTTTTTTCTTTTCTTTTTCTTGATTTTTCGATTTTTTTTTTATTTTTTTTTTATTTTATGCATAAACTCTTACCCTACCATCCAAAATAATACATCATAGGAATGCACATTTCCCTTACACTTGAATTTTTACATACTTTACAATAAACTAATCTAATGACTCGAATTAAGATAATTAAAACACTTGGAGTACTTTTAAGATTAACGCACATACGGGGGTAATATACGATGTTCTTCCCCATTACTCCATAAAATAAGTACTTTACCCATGAGTCCCAATCGTCCCAAAACAATATGTACAAGGATATGACTCGACTTAGCAACCATGTAATCAATTAGATAATTAACTTAGGGTTTAACAAATAACAATAATGCACTAAAAATGAGTGCATACACGGAAGACTAAGGCGATTTGGGTGTACATTTAAGTGGGGTGTAACAAATTCTTCCTTTAAGTAAAATGCTTAAAGTTAGAAACGAAAAGATAGGCTCGGAGGGGTGTACTAAGGGTTTCGTGTACTAAAAATGAGTACAACGCTCAGGTGTGGGAAAAATTAATTGACTTAACTAGCCAAGTAATATGACTTAAATGGTCAAGTAATTATGATACGGGTTTAACACAAGGGTGATCCTAATGCCTCTTATCATGTAGTAAATCTTACTACACGAATGTAGTCTCACTAGCGGTCTCGGGATGCATCACTAACGCAAGTTCTAGAATCTAAATGCTACCGGTACACTCATAAGCACTAATATTAAATGCTTTTCCTATCAAATCTAAAGGCGAACCTCACATATTTGGGTGGAAAATTTTTCTGAATGATACGGTTATATGCTAGTCATACAATCTCCTATCCATGAGAAGCTTGCTATGGCTAAAGTTTCACTCCTAAATGTTCTAAAAAATTTTAAATTTGGCGCTAAAATTACACTAACAAGTATTTCTCATAGTTTTATTACACATCTACCATCAAACAAACAAACTCAAGCGAAAGTGTATCTGTAAGGTATCATCATTTTACCTTCCCCTTACACTTAGGATGAACATTGTCCCCAATGTTCAAGTAAAGAATGTAAAAGTAAAACAGGTAAAAGAATGAAATCAAATACTCCCCTGATTCGCTCGGTATGGATAATAAGGTAGCCAGGTTAGATCTTCCTCCAAGAAAATGAACAATCAAAGCTTCCCTTCCAGAATATAAATCATCTTCTTGTCATATATAACCTGTTAAACCTGAGAAAATAGACCAAAACCCAAAGCATCAACCCGAACAAAGAGAACTCACAACTAGATGTAATTCCAGACTTAGGAATAAAAACAAAACAATTAAAGATATAATGCTTGTGGAATGAATGTTTGCAGATTTCCTGGAGTTTATAAAACTAAAGAATCAACAAATACTTTAAAACTCCGGTATAAACAAAACTAGCAAAATTTTTCAGAATTTTACACATGACGCCGTCAGGAATTAATTCCTGACGCCGTCAGAAATGACCTGCAGAAATCTTTATGTTAAGTTTCCGGTAAATTTCTGGAAAAACTTATGTCCTACTTCCTGGAAAATCATGCAAAACATCATTATGACTCGATACAAGCATTTGACTCTAACAATTACTAATATACATGTTCATTTAATATTGTTGTGTATCATGCTCAATTTTGTTCTTATAAACAAATTTGGGTCTCCCCTTACACTTAGCTTTTGCAAAATACCTTTATATGTAATTAAGACGAAGTTAAAAACAAAATAAAGCATTTTCACAATTTACTTTGAAACATGAACCACAAACAATAAAAATAAAGCATGCATACGGAGACAAATAAAATCAAATAAACAAACAAACAAACAAATAAATAAATAAAACTTAGGTTGCCTCCCAATAAGCGCTTGTTTTTGTTCGAGTCACGAGCCTGACTCTACCCTTATTTAACGGAAATAGGGGAGGTTTTCCCTACACTTAGGATTAAGTGCGGGTGAAAGTAGCGATACACACCCTTAGGGTGGAAATATGCCACGTGAGGTGAAGGGGGTGAGTGAATGGCTTCCTTCATCCTAAAACTACCCGGATAATATTGGTTGATGGGTGGGTCAGTTCCTCTTTTGTCTCCTAGAAATATATCTAAGGATGGAAAGGTGTGTAAAGATTGAGGTTCCGGTTCATCAACACTAGGAAATTCCCTAGAACTAGGAGTAAGGTTATCACTACAAGTATTCAAACCTATATCCTCAAGTGGTGCCTGGTCCAAGGGTTCTACCTCCATTGGAATTCCTAAAGTTTCTTCTACTTCTTCCGGGTAAGTCACGGGCGGTGTGTGTGCCTCAAATGATGGTTGAGTATTTTGTGGGCTTATGTTATTGACCTCATCATTCCATGTGTCAAGATCACCTATATCCTCATCATGTGTTTTGGTAGAACTATCCTAAGCATTCTCCTAAGTAGCTCACGTGCTTCTCTAGGCATCTCAACTTCTATGTCCGAATCATAAGGATCATCCTCAATAATCTTATATTCAATTTGCCTAAAGGATTCATCATGTGTTCCTTGAGATTCAAAGTCATTGGTCATAAAACCTAGGTCTTTTTGATCAATGTGATCATGCTCGGCTAAATCCTCCACAATTGTTTTCTTAGGTAGTGATAAAAGCAAACCTATTGCTTCATCCAACTTATGGTTTATTGCTATAGCTCTATCCACAATTCCTTGGCAAACTAGGTCACTTTTCCTATTGGCCTCACTAAAACTAGATCTTAAACATGGAGGTTGTTCATAAGAATCTATCCTAGGTGAAGGCTCATATGATTCATAGGTGTCTCTAAATGAGGTATTTTGAAATCTTTGGTGTTCTAGCCACTAAACCTTATCTTGCAATCTTAGAAGTCTAAGTGTAAAGTCCATTTGAAGCAAATTTCAAACAAAATCACAAAGAAAAGATAGACTACGAGAAAGCTACAAAATAAAAAGAAAAAATCTCACTTGATAGGAATCTAATGAGTAGACCTAATAAAAATCAAATTCAACCTAAACAATAACTATTCCCCGGGCTACGGCGCCAAAAACTTGATGCGTAGGGATTGCACCAGGCTTTACCTCTCGAGGGATCTTGAGAAGCTTACAACCCCCACCAGGCAGTGTACCTGATCGTTGTAGTATAGTATAGTGACAAGTACCGGGGGATTGATCGTTCAACTCAGGAATAGTGTCGTTAGGATTGAAATTAATCTAACTAGGTCTAAAGGTGAAGGATAATTCTTTTTGTATTTTTATATTTTATGAAAAGCAAGTAAAAATCTCGAGTATTAGAAGGAGGGGCGGAATTAGTTGCTAATCAACTAACCCAAAAGCTATTAATTAAACTAATGTGCAAGAAAACTAAACTAAGGTTCTACAAGATAAGTGAAGCATGTCTACCCATGATATGTTACTCCTTGCTAGCTATCCAATTCTACATATTGAATTGTCACACCTTGCTTTAATTGACAGGTTGTATTCCTTAATACCATTCATGGGGTGGCGTACTTACTTCCCCAATCCTATAAGCTCCTACTTCACTCCTATGTCGAGCCGGCTAAGAAGCTCCTAACATGGGATCACTAGAATTCGCTCAAGCATTAAATACAACCATAAAAACCTAGTACACATCGGTTCATGTTTCTTAAGATGTTCAAGCATGTTACCATATGGAAGTCTGCCAGTTTTCTTAAGCCTAATATCGAATACAATCAATCAAACAAGAGACAATAGGAATCAAGAATTATAAGCTAAACCAATTAGATCTATCAAAGTGTCACGCCCTAATTGATGAAGATAGACACAAACATCAACAAGGAATCAATAATATCTAATCAATTATATACAAGTTTCACATAAACATAAGTAGACACAAGGTAAATTAACAAAACATAATCAAAGAAGGACAATCAACAATAATAATGAAAGACATAGTTGAGATAGAATCATCAAACCAAAACATGATGTTTATGGAGTGATTGAAACTCTCTAAGTTGCTGGAAAAACACCTACCTAAACCCAGGAATTGACCTTAGGGTTTAGGGCTTACAAAAAGTGAAGTTATGATGTTATATTTATAGGCTAATTTTCTGTCGGCCCATCTTGACGGCGTCACGAACATTTTTTCACCAAATTGTAGATCTCTTCGTCCTCTTCGCGTGGGCTTTTGAATCACCTAAATCCGAGTTCGTATGCAAAAGTTATGACGAAAACAATATCAGCTACTCATTGCGCAAGTTTTGACATGTTAACACGTGACCGCCTTGGGTGACGCCGTCACGTTTCTTCTGGATCGTCACCACTTTTACTCTTGACGCCGTCAGGATTTCCTCTTGACGCCGTCATACACTGTTCTCAGCATGGAAAATTAAGTCTTTAGCGTTTTCTTCACTTTTATGCTCCAAAAAACGTCTGAATTGCTTCCTTTTCCAGATTTCACTCCCAAAGTACCTAAAATCACAAAAGGAACGATTTAGGGTAATATTTCATCAAATAAATTCAATTCCGGGCTTAAATAACCCCCTAAAAGTGGTTTATTTTTCGCCTCATCACTCACACGCAAGAAGCAAAAACAATGGGGTTTTCATGTTGAGTTACAAGGGAATCCAAGGAGAAGAAATGTTGTCCAAAGGTGTTGTCATGTTTGTGTTTCATGGTTACTATGAACTGTGGTGGTCGAGTAGTAATTAAAGGACAAGGGGAAAAAATGAGCGTGACATGTATATACTTGTTTTCGAGCTGAGCTGGTTGAGTTATTTTGCAACACAAAAAAAAAAAAAAAAAAAAAAAGAAACAGCCATATGGGCTTGGTGATACATTCGGCCCATATAGAAAAGCAAGAAAGAAAACTTTAAATGATTCTTGGGCTTGTGGATTGTGTTCGGCCCAAATAAAACAAAGAAAGAAAACGTGTTGGGCTTAGGGTGATGCTCGGCCCAAAACAATAACAAGGTGTCGGTGACTAGTGCTCTCGTAACTTTATTTTCGGTATCGGTGTCGGTGTCGGTTCGTGCAAAACTTGAAAATATAAACGGTGTTGATCATACGTATACATACTTATATATATACATAGTATAATAGTAATTTTCGTAATAGTTAATATATATATATATATATATATATATATATATATATATATATATATATATATATATATATATATATATATATATATATATATATATATATCGGTGTCATTAGAAAGTGTCGGGTCGCAAGTGGGAGTTCCGGTGTTAACCTCATTGGGTAACATCCAAGAGTGACTACAGGCAATACCAGGTGACAAAATATACGGTGACCAAAGTGTTCAGGTGTCAAGCAAACGGTGTCTCATATAAATTTTTTAAATTAGCCCGCAAAAATGGCTTTGATTAAAATAGTTTCGATAATTAGCATTAATAAATAACCTGGGATTTTACGGAGTATTACAGCAGCAGACTCCTTAGCAACCTTCTCGACTTTGGCAATGACCTCTTCAATCCACCATGTAAAATGATTGTTCATCGTACTTTTCATCCAATACTCCATGTATGGTTGTATATTCAAGAAGGAAAATTAAGAAAGCCGTCAAAAATTTTGGCAATGAAAAATGTAAATTGCAAGAAAGAAGAAATGCAATGTGGTGTTGCCTTTTGAATGACTATTGCACCAAGTATTTTAAAGCCATTTAAAGTAACACGATAACCAACTTTTTAGTCAATATATGCAAATTTGTAACTATTCATAACATAGTTAACATTCTTTTCAACATTTATAATGCAAGGAAAGTGCATACCTTGATTTTTTAAAGGAAAATTTATAATGGTGGTCGCGGTGGTAGTCGTGGTGGTGGTGAAGAGGTCGAAGAAGATATGTGTTTGGATTAATGTGTGAAAGCGTGCATGTTTGTGTGTGTGTGTGTTTAATGTGTATTATAGGGTGTTTGGACATGAAATGACGAAAAGACGAAAAAACCCTTGCAACTAACGAGGTTTTTAACGAGTGTTAGGGTTTGGACCTTGAGGGAGTGAAAAAACGTGACCTCGGGGACTACGTGAGTGTAACCCTAGATCTAAGGATTGTATTCACAATCCTCCCAGACCTTGAGGACCAGCAATGTAATTTACTATTTTTTTAACGGCAAATTTAACACATTTGTAATCATGATTTTCATTAAAGGTTTATTGAAGCCATTGCAATGAATCTGCTCGTAGTCAATATTCTTTTCTTTCGCTAATGTATACAAAGAAATTAGAGTTAAATTGAAAAACTTACATTGTTTTATATGGCTTACAATCGAAGGCGGGTAGGGACGGACCCAGAATTTTTAAGAGGGTGTTGCACAAAAGAAATGTTGAGCTAACTAAAGTTACATCGTAAGAAACGAAAGTAGCAAAAAGAAAAATTGGGGGTTGGACATACCACAAAAACAGCAGTTTTGAAATCTTTTTGCACTTCGTGACCTAAAATCGGGTTTAGCCCGTGCCACACCCGGCATACATGTGGGTCCGTCAATGAAGGCGGTTCGAGATATATGAAAGCGGTGGCACAAAATGTATGTCTATCGAGGAACTAGAATGTAAGTTAGATGAGTTATCAAAGTTTTACTAGCTAGTATTAGAGAACGATTCATCATAAATAAACAACTAAAAAGTTATCGTTAATATACTAGAGTTTTGAATTTAGCTAAAACATGCACTATAACTATTGTTCAAGGACCATTTGTCTAATTTACTTAAGATTTTATTCTTTGATTGGAGGGTTAACCTAAAATAATATGGGTAGCTATACTTAGACGATCAGAAAACAGCCACATATTTCATGCTACATTAATTGAAATATACTTATAAAAAAAATAAAGTCTGTACCATACCAACAGTATCATGAAAATACTCGTTACATGATATCACATCAAAGATTTTATTAGTAACACATCCGATTTTAAGAAGCTCATACTTAACAGTTAGTTATGAGACATTCGGTTTGTTTAGCGTGGAGCATTTAGGAATGGTGGGCGGTGAGCGTTAAACATTGTGATTTTAATGCTCGTTTGCCAAGCATTAAGTAGTTTTATCTATTTTTTCAAAATATTTATTTTTCAACTCTCCATAAAGTATCATTTAGGAGTATTGAGCATTGAGCATTTAAGAACTGTTTTACAAATTATAATTACATCTATAACTACGTTACTAGATGTTTTTATTGAAAAAAACTGCTACTGCTCAGAGCTAATACTCATTGCTACTACTATTTTTGTCAAACACATCAAGATTACTATTTAAATATGTTAATACAAATATCGCCTAAAAACGTTATTTATATTTGACGATATTTGTTAAATTTTGTTAACGACAAATTATAAACTTTATTTTTAGCAAAACGTAAATATGGATAGAGTCTTTTACTAATGTCACAAGTCTTTTATTATTACAACCTAAATATCACTTTTACATATATATTTTACCAAACATACATTTTCATATTATAAGTTAATTTTAAAATTAGAAATGTACTATAACATCATGACATGCATCATCTTTGAAGATCTTTGAAAGATTTTGAGATCTGTTGTTGATATGGAGATCTTTGAAAGATATAGATAACATTTTGTTTGGATCTTCACTCTTAAAATCCTTGGAAAGATATAAGAATATTTTGGTTAGATTTGATAAAAGATTTTGGAGATTTTACATAAACTGACGGAACCAATGGGTTATAAGGACGGAACACATGTTTTGGTTCCGTCCCATCTGTGTCTTGCTCAGGCAGTTTTGCCTATAAATAGTAAGCCACACATTGATGTTTTCTTATCACTTACAATCATACATTAGCATACATACTCTCATTTCTTATCTAACTCATTTACATCTCATTTAGTGAGCTTCTTTTGTAACAAGAAGATCACAACTTCATTTGAAAGACTTGCAAGCTTCAACACTGAGTTGCAAGACTTATTAGTTGATCATCGTGTGAATTCTAGTTTTTCATACAACCATTGATCGTAATTTATTCAGTAGTGATCGGTTAGTATTTTAGTCTTTAAAAAACATAGAGTGACGGAAGTGGTTGTACCCTTGTAAAAAAAACTCGACATCTAGCTTTGTGTCGATAATTTTGTGTAAGCGACGTGTAAGGTTTTCTCCGCCGGATAAAGGAGCTTGTTGACTAGTGAAGGATACTCTCGAGTTGGATACTCAGGGAGTGGAGTAGGGCAAGAAAAAAGAGTCCTTGTAGACCGAACCACTATAAACATCCGTGTTGTGGTTTGATCGTTTTTTTCTTTACTTGCACTTTACTTATTGTTTTATTATTTGCAATCGTTGATCTCACGTATAGTTATCAAAGCAAATTAATTTTAAAAACGGTAAAACTATTCAACCCCTTATATTTTTCCACAATTGGCATCAAGAGCTACGTTACTCAAGCTTTTTAAAATATATTGTATTTTAAAACTTGGAACGATCCATGGATTTTGAAAACTTCACAGAAGGGCAATCTATGTAAAGACAACCACTATTTGAACCAAATGGTTTTTTATATTGGAAAAACCGCTTTGAAACTTATGTAAAATAAAAAGACATAGATATTTGGTATATAATTATAGAAGGTGATCACAAAGCTTCATTTGAAGATATTGGAAGTGGTCGGGATGAGGATAGTACACTTACAAAACATAGTGAAGATCAAAAGAAATTAATTACTAAAAATAATGAAGCTAAAATGATGCTTTATAATGTTTTACCAAGAAAATAATATGAAAAAGTTTTTATGTATAAAATCACTAAAGAAATTTGGCAATCTTTGATAATCACTCATCAAGGAACTTCACAAGTCAAGGATAACAAAATTGATCTTCTTGTTCAACAATATGAACAATTTTTTATCCCCAAAGATGAAATCATTGATAGTGCATCTGCTAGATTTAACACCATTATTATTTCTCGTAAAGCACTTGATGAATCTTTTTGAAGTAAGAGCTTTGTCAGGAAATTCCTTAGAGCACTCTATCCGAAGTGGAGAGCAAAAGTGACGGCAATTGAAGAACCTAAAGATCTTTCGAGCATGTTTCTTGACGAGCTAATTGGAAACCTCAAAGTTCATGAAATGGTAATGGAAAAAAATTCGGAGATAGTTAAAGGCAAGAAAGAAAAAGTCAAATCTATTGCCTTGAAAGCTAGAGTAGAATCAAGTGATGATGAGGAATCTAGTTCGGGTAGTGATGATGAAGAATATGCCATGGCCGTAAGAGACTTCAAAAAGTTCTTTCGGAGACGAGGAAAATTTGAAGGAAACCTAGAAATGGCAAGAAACCTTTCCGAAAAGATCGTGATGATAAGAAAGGAAAGGGTGAAAGAAGATGTTTTAGATGCGGAGACACAAGCCATCTCATAGGAGAATGTTCAAAACCACCCAAATACAAAACTCAAAGAGCTTTTGTAAGTGGTGCGTGGAGTGAAAGTGAAGATGATGACAAGGAGCCAAAGAATGACGAAATTGCTCTCATGGCTCAAGACTCAAATGAGGTACATTTCGATTCATCTTATTCTTCTATTGATGATGACACTTTATAACAAGAATATAACAAGCTATGTGAACTAAGTTTATAAATCATTAACAAAAACAAATTTTTGAAACCTAAAAAGGAATGTTTGGAAAATAAAGTTTATGAATTAAAAGAAAAAGCTAATCATTTATAAAAGAGTAAAACTATTGACACGGTGTGTAAATCATGTCAAGAGTTTAAACTTGAAATTGAAAAGCTTAAAATCACACATGATGATCTTATCAAACAAAACTCAAGATTTACAAGGTTCGATAAAAGTATTTCTTGTGCGAATGAAATAATGAAAATTCAAAAGAGGCCACGTGATAAAACTGGAGTAGGATTTATGAAATCAGGAACCTTAAGTAGTCCAACGAAAGAAGACGAAAAAGTACAAGAAACTGTTCCAACTGTCTCAGTGATCCACGGATCATACGGAACCAAAATCAGGGTTCTGTCCGTTGATCCAAAGGGACCTGTGGGTACTGTAGTAGAACATAAAACTTCTACATAGGTTCGTAATGAATTTGTTAAAGTCACAAAGAAATCTAATACTAGTTTAACTAAACAAAACTAAAACCAGCCACTAAAGTAGGAGTAGGACTTGCTAAAAATGAGTTTAGAGCTAAAACCACTCAACAAAGGCCTAAAACACCTATTCCCAAACGCCCCTTTCCAAAGAGTAACTACAACATGCAACCTAACAATTAAAAATGGTTGGAACCAAAACTTACCTAGACATTATCAAGTTCCTAACTACATACCCTGGAACTCATATCCACCATTTCCATACATGAATCAAGTCAATGGAATGTTTAACCAAAATGGACCCATGAGATATTGGGGACCAAATGTTTGAATTTTTACATAAAATAGGTATGCTTGAAAGTTGGCTTGGAACCGGACGAATGGATTAAAGATAGTGGTTGCTCAAGATATATGACGGGTAACAAAATCCTCTTCTCAACATATCTAGAATATGACGGCGGTAACGTTACTTTTGGTAGCAAGCTTAAAAGCAAAATCATCGGAAAATGTACAATCTCTCATGACTCTCTCTCTCTATTCATGATGTTGCTCATGTTGACAACTTAGGATTTAATCTTCTTAGTATAAGTCAACTATGCCGTAAAAAGTATAACGTCCTATTTAGTGAAAACGAACGTAAAATACTAAAAGACGGAATAACTATAGCTAAAGGTGTTTTAAAGAACAATGTATACGTCATGAAGATTGATAAAACATCTAGAGATAAACTTTGCCTCACCTCCTTAGATGATTTCTCAACTCTTTGGCATAGATGTTTAGGTCATGCTAATATGAGACTTATTCAATCTCTATCCTCTAATGAATTAGTTAGAAACTTACCTAAGTTGAAACATGACCAACACTTTTGTGATGGTTGCAAAATTGGTAAACAAGTTCATAGTAGCCATAAGGCTAAAAATATGGTGTCTACATCTAGGTGTCTAGAACTTTTGCATATGGATTTGTTCGGTACATCCGCTATACAAAGTTATGGAAGTAACTTCTACACTTTGGTTATAGTAGATGATTATTCAAGATGTACTTGGACAAAATTTTTGAAAAGTAAAAACAAAGCTTTTGAAAAATTTGAAATTCTTAGTAAGAAAATTCAAAACCAATTAGGAAATTGCATTATGCCAATTAGAACGGATCATGGTCGTGAATTTGACAATGAAATACAATTTGGAATTTTTTGTGATAAAATGGTTTAACACATAAAATTTCGGCACCTTGTACTCTTCAATCTAACGGTGTAGTAGAACATAAAAATCGGACACTTCAAGAGATGAGTAGAACAATGCTTAATGAACAAACATTCCACAAAAGTTTTAGTGTAACGCCGTTGACATATCAAATTATATTCTAAACCGGGTCTTAATTCGACCATTTTTTAACAAAACTCCTTATGAATTATATAGAGGTAAAAAGCCTACATTAGGATATTTTAGAGTATTTGGAAGTAAATATTTTATACTAAACACCAAGGATTATCTCACCAAATTTGATCCGAAGTCTTATGAAGGTGTATTCCTTAGATACTCGCAAAATAGCAAAGCTTACATTGTTTTAAACATAGAAACTTTAAGAGTCGAGGAATCGTTGAATGTAACATTCGACGAAAGTCCCCCTCCCTCTAAGACATCACCTTTGGTAGATGATGACTTAGTTGAAAGTCAAATTATTGAAAATCAAAACAACTTAGATAATGACAAGGAAGATGAACTATTAAATAAGGAAATTGTCAATGTCAAAGAATCTAAAAGTCATCAATTAGATAGTGTCATAGGAAAAATAAATAAAATAACCTTGAGATCAAAAGTTCAAAATCAAGGTAGCTTCTTTTGTTTTGTGTCAACCATTGAACCCAAAAATATAAACGAGGCAATAAAAGATGAATCATGGGTCATAGCTATGCAAGAAGAGTTAAATAAATTTTTAAAAAATGATGTTTGAACATTAGTTCCTCATCCAAAAAGTCAAACAATAACTAAAACAAATTGGGTCTTTCGAAATAAAATGGATGAAAATGGTATAGTGTCTAGAAACAAAGCTAGGCTAGTAGCACAAGGTTATAATCAACAAGAAGGCATTAACTACGATGAAACTTTTGCTCCGGTTGCTAGGCTCGAGTCTATTAGAATTTTACTTGCACATGCATGTGCACATGATTTCGAACTTTTTCAAATGGATGTCAAAAGTGCATTTTTAAAAGGCTTTATTAATGAAGAAGTATATGTTGCTCAACCTCCGGGCTTCATCAATTGTGAAAAAACTAATCATGTTTACAAACTTAAACAAGCTTTATACGGACTTAAAAAGCTCCAAAAGTAGGGTATGATCGACTAAAAACATTCCTAGTTGACCATAAGTACACAATGGGTTTAGTTGACAACACTCTCTTCACTAAGAAAAGGGATTCACATATTACCATAGTCCAAATATATGTTGATGACACCATATTCGGATCAACTTGTCAAGAGTTATGTGATGATTTCTCAAAAATCATGCATGACGAGTCTGAGATGAGTATGATGGGAGAACTCAGCTTTTTCTTAGGACTTCAAATAAAACAATTAGAAGATGGGATATTCTTTAACCAATCTAAGTACATAAAAGATATACTTAAGAAATTTGGTCTTGAAGACTCCAAACCTTTAAAAACGCATATGTCTTCGGAAACTAAACTCATTAAGGATGAAGAAGGTGAATCCGTAGATAACACTAAATATAGAGGAATGATTGATAGTCTACTCTATCTCACGGCTAGTAGACCCGACATTATATTTAGTGTTTGTTCATGTGCTCGCTTTTAAGAGGATCCAAAAATATCTCATCTTGAAGCCGTTAAACGAATATTTAGATATATAAAAAGCACTACACATCTAGGTTTATGGTTACCTAACGGAACGAGAGTTGGAACCATAGTGTATGCTGACTCGGACCATGTCGGTGACTATGTTAATAGAAAAAGCATAAGTGGTATTTGTACTTTTGTTGGACATTGTCTCACCTTATGGATCTCTAAGAAACAAACGGTTCTCGCTATTTCTACAACTGAATCCGAATACGTATCCGCCGAAAAAGCATGTCAACAAGCTCTTTGGATGAAGCAAGCTCTTGTTGACTACGGAATTCAACTCAAAGACATATCCATTCTTTGCGACAACAAAGGAGCTATCGACCTCAGTAAAAATCCAGTTCAACATGCTCGAACTAAACATATTGAAATCTGTCATCACTTCCTTCGTGACAATGTTCAAAAAGGAAACATCTCTGTCTAGAAATTATCCTCAGAAGACAACATTGTCGACATTCTTACTAAACCTCTTAAACGAGAACCATTTAACCTTCTTAGACTAGGACTAAGATTAATGGAAAACAATAAGCTTAAACCTTGTTCGCACCAAACAACAATTAAGTTGTTCTGCACTGGCGGAACCAAACAACAAAGTGGATGAAGCCCTCAATTTGGTTCCACCCCATCCGTGGTTCACCAGGAACATTTTTTTAAACATATTAAACAAACATCACCTTTATCACAACCATAACTTTCAAACAGTTACAACTCACTCCAAAACATATTTACACACAAAATTTAGGGTTCTTCTTCAACCAATTCGTGCTCCAATCAACATTGTAAGTCTTCTAACAACATTTACACTCCTGATATGTGTCTAGGAATTGTATTTATGCACAAAACTAAAACTTGGGGTTTATTCATTATCTTGAGAAAACATATAGAGCATTTGTTGAAAATAAAACTAATCATGTTTTCCCTTAGTTAGGAATTGTATCTTGTAGAATATTTTTATAATTTACCAAATACCCCATGTCAAATTTTTGTAAAAATACTTCTCACAATTAGGAAAAATATTTTTTCACATTGTTGATACAAATAAAAACGTTATGTTTAAAACCACTTGCATAATGTCTCTTGAATGCTAAAGGAAATACATAACTAATATGTATTTTTGGGTACATTCAAACAAAGCTACATTGAGTTAGGAGCGTTTGGGTTATCTCTTGTTTTGTAACAAAATTCAATTCACAAAACTTTTTATGTATTAAAATGAGTTGAGATAGCCACACCTCTACATTGTCATCATATAGGCACACACTAGAACATCCATATTAAAATCATCGTTAACTTAGACTAATATGTGAAATTTTTGTTTCTAGGAACCAACATGCCTGCCGCAACATTCTATGATCACAAAGACACCCGTAACTACCTTCCTAAACACCATAAGACTAAAGCCCTAACTTCTGCTCAAGTCAAAATCTTTAATGGTCTAGAAAAACGCTATATTCACGAGGGTAGAACCATTGACCCATCTTTCCTAGAAGGAACAAACATTCGTCAACAACTAGCCACCATTGACTTCGATTGTCTCTTAGACATAGATGAGCCTATTTGTCCTAGAATTCTATGCATCCATAACTCTCTACACCAATAATGAAGGTTGTTGAACCGTAGAAGGGGGGGGGGGTGAATACGGTTTCTTCGGCTTTTTAGATGTTTAAAAACTTTAAGCCAAAGAGAACACCAAGTGGTTGTATAATCAATCCAAACAACCACAAACACAACCAAAGTATATAAAGCGAGTAAAGAGAGACACCACGATATATACTGGTTCGGGATGGGGGGTTTATACCATCCGTACGTCCAGTTGCGAATCCACGACATCGATACTATTCCACTAGTATAATCCTTTCGGTGGACTACAAACCGTTACAAGTCACTCCACCGATATTCACCAATATCGATGATAAACAAAGAAGGAGTTACTCTCACGGTATTCCGCACCTCGGAAACCACCCTAAAGAATCTCATGATTCGACTTCACCTAAGGGTCACCAAGACCACTACCAAGACTTCCCACCGGAAGTATCAAACCCCAACTAGATCCACAATGATCTAGGCTTGGTCACCAAGACACAAGACTTCCCTTACAAACAATTGAATGAATAAGTGTTTGTTTAATCAAGCCCTAACCTAACCTAGTGGTACGTGGGAATCGCACCAGGCTTTACCTCTCAAGGGATCTTGAGAAGCTTACAACCCCCACCAGGCAGTGTACCTGATCGTTGTAGTATAGTATAGTGACAAGTACCGGGGGATTGATCGTTCAGCTAGGAATAGTGTCGCTAGGATTAGAAAACCTAAATACTAGTTCTAAAGATGAAGGATGATTATTTTTTTGTATTTTTATATTTTTTAGAAAACAAGTAAAAATCTCGGGTTTGAAGGATTTGGGCGGAATTAGTTGCTATTCAACTAACCCAATACTAAAGATGCAATCAAAATAAAATACTAAAAATGAAAATAAACTAAATTATACTAAGGTTATGAGCAATAAGTGGAGAAAATGTGTTTACTTAGATTTCACTACTCCCTAGATATCTTTTACATGTTAATTACTTGTTATAGTTGCGTGGATGACGGATTGTATTCCTTAATACCATTCATGGGGTGGCGCACTTAACTCCCTCCTATGAGCTCTTATCTCCTCCTATGCCATGCCCAGCACAACCATAGGGATTATAAACAGTGGCTCATGCATTAAATACAACCAATAAAACCTAGTGCACATCAGTTCATGTTTCCTAAGACGTTCAAGCATGTTACCATTTGGAGATCTGCCAGTTTTCTTAAGCCTAACATAGAATTCATTCATCCAATACAATTATAAACAAGTAATCAACACATAATTAACATCTAGGTTTCATTAGATCCAAGCAAACACAAGATAGATCTAGCCTAGCATGATGGAATTAAAACAAGAACAAGATATAGACAACCAACACATAGACATATTGATTGAATTAAAAGAACACTTATCTCAATTACACATGAAAGGTATCAAGGGCTTAGAACCCTTGAAAAACCTGTAAAATTCGCACCAAGTTCGTACTTAGGGTTTCTCCAAAACTTCTCTCTTTTTAATGTGAAAATTAAAAAACTATATATAGGAAATAGGGTTTGACGGCGTCAAGACAAATCTTGTGACGCCGTCACCTCGCCGCCAAAATAATTCTCGGACTGCCTTGATCTACTTTTGACGCCGTCATGTGTTATGCATTTCCAGGCCGTCATGACTTTTACTCTTGACGCCCTACTTCGTGACGCCGTCAATTCTGTACTGGGTCGTCATGGAATTTACTCTTGACGCCGTCAGAAATTCCTTCTTGACGCCGTCACCTACTGTTCCCAGCAAGGAAAATTAAGACTTTGGCGTTTTCTTCACTTTTTGCTCCAAAAACGTCCGAATTGCTTCCTTTTCCAGATTTCACTCCCAAAGTACCTAAAATCACAAAAGGAACGATTTAGGGCAATATTTGATCAAATAAATTCAATTCCGGGCTTAAATGACCCCCTAAAAACGGTTCATTTTTCGCCTCATCATATACCCTTACACTTGAGATTTGCTTGTCCTCAAGCAAATGCGCTTTTATTCTACTCAAAATACAAGTTAGGGGTCATTTAACACTAATATAAAAGTAATTACAACAAATAATCATTCCACTAAAGACCAATAGACAAGCACGGAGGTCATACACTAGCACCTCACAAATAGTGTTTAGATACTCACATCTCTCGGGTGTAATAAAGTACAAATTACAATATGGAAACGGAAGATATCTCTCACTACCTGTCATAGCAAAATAGATTACCATAGGCTTGGGAAATGATCAAACCTCCACCACATGGCGTAAGCACCTAGGATAAACTATCAAAGAGGTCTTTTTAAAGGGTTGTAACGTTAGGTGTAGGGATATGAAATACACGGTTTTGTTGGATAAAGGAAATTTTACTGGTGGCGAGTTAACAATCTTGGTTAATTACATGTACAATATGGCGTTGCTAAGCTAAGACTAGACTCGACTTAAGCTAATAAATGAAAAATAACAAAAACATAAAAATGAACATAGAATAAAAAGGGATGGTAGTCCGTATGTTTTTTTCTCGTTTCTTTTTTTTTTTATTTTAATTTTCTTTTTCTTGATTTTTCGATTTTTTTTTTTTTTTTTTTTTTTTTTTTTTTTTTGCATACACTCTTACCCTACCATCCAAAATAATACATCATAGGGAATGGACATTCCCCTTACACTTGAATTTTTACATACTTTACAATAAACTAATATAATGACTCGAATTAAGAAAATCTAAACACTTGGAGTACTTTTAAGATTAACGTACATATGGGGTAATATATGATGTTCTTCCCCATTATTCCATAAAATAAGTACTTTTACCCATGAGTCCCAATCGTCCCAAAACAATATGTACAAGGATATGACTCGACTTAGCAACCATGTAATCAATTAGATAGTTAACTTAGGGTTTAAACAAATAACAATAATGCACAAAAAATGAGCGTATACACGGAAGGCTAAGGCGATTTGGGTGTACATTTAAGTGGGGTGTAACAAATTCTTCCTTTAAGTAAAATGTTTAAAGTTAGAAACGAAAAGATAGGCTCGGAGGGGTGTACTAGGGGTTTCGTGTACTAAAAATGAGTACAACGCTAATGGTGTGGGAAAAATTAGTTGACTTAACTAGCCAAGTAATATGACTTAAATGGTCAAGTAATTATGATACGGGTTTAACACAAGGGTGATCCTAATTCCTCTTATCATGTAGTAAATCCTACCACACGAATGTAATCTCACTAGCGGTCTCGGGATGCATCACTAACACAAGTTCTAGAATCTAAATGCTACCGGTACACTCATAAGCACTAATAGTAAATGCTTTTTCTATCAAATCTAAAGGCGAACCTCACATATTTGGGTGGAAAATTTTTCTGAATATACGGTTATGTGCTAGTCATACGATCTCCTATCCATCAGACGCTTGCTATGGCTAAAGTTTCACTCCTAAATGTTGTAAAAAATTTTAAATTTGACGCTAAAATTGCACTAACAAGTATTTCTCATAGTTTTATTACACATCTACCTTTAAACAAACAAACTCAAGCGAAAGTGTATATGTAAGGTATCATCTTTTTACCCTCCCCTTACACTTAAGATGAATATTGTCCCCAATGTTCAAGTAAAGAATGTAAAAGTTGAAAAAGTAAAAAGAATGACATCAAATACTCCCCTGATTCGCTCGGTATGGATAATAAGGTGGCCAGGTTAGATCTTCCTCCAAGAAAATGAACAATCAAAGCTTCCCTTCCAGAGTATAAATCATCTTCTTGTCATACATAACCTGTAAAACTTGAGAAAACAGACAAAACAACCTCGCGTAAAATCGGCGGCATCCTATATAAGTTACTAAATCCTAGAAAACAAGATAAGATATAATGCTTGTGGAATGAAGTTTGCAGATCTCCTGGAGATTATAAAACTTAATAATTCACAAAAACCATAAGACTCCGTTAGAAAAACAAAACCGGTAAAATTTCTAGATTTTTACACGTGACGCCATCAAGAGTTAACTCGTGACGCCGTCAGAAGTGACCTGCAGAAATTCTTATGTTAAGTTTCCGGAAATTTTCTGGAAAAACTTGGTCCTACTTTCTGGAAAATCCTGCAAAACTTCATTATGACTCAATACAAGCATTTGACTCTAACAAGTACGAATATACATGTTCATTTAATATTGTGGAGAATCATGATCGGTTTGTTTCTTAAAAACATATTTGGGGTTTCCCCTTACACTTATGTTTTGCAAAAATACTTTTAGGTGGAGTTAAGACTAGGCCAAAACAACAAAGTAAAGTATTTCCACTATTTAGTTTAGAAACATGATCTACCAACAATAAAAATAAAGCATGCATACGGAAGCAAATAACAAACAAACAAAATAAAATCATACAATGCATGGGTTGCCTCCCAAGAAGCGCTTTTCTTTATTTACGAGTCTTGTAGCTAGACTCAAGGTCATGGGTTCATATAACCAAGTGTGAGCCATCTAATAGTCGCCTCATCTTTCTTATAATCATCTCCTAACTCTAAGCATCCGCGATAGTATCTTTTATTTTTTTTCATGAGTATACTTAAGTCCTTTTCTCTTATCATTCTCACTTAGCATTTCTATGGGCGGATATCTACTACATTTTTCCATGGAAAAATCCTTGAACCTAGGGTGTGTGCGGGGCATTTGATAGACAAAATCTTCATCCACATCCGAGAATGTAATTAACCCTTCTATGAGTTTTTCATCGAGGTTGGTCAATCGTTTGAAAGGTTTTCCAAACACAACTTGGGTCAACTTATCATCAATAAATTCTCCTAGATTCTCCATAACCATGAACTCAATAAGATAGACCAAGCTTCCTACAAACACATGCAATGGTATTGCCCTAGCAATAATGTTTTCTCCTTTGTATTCTAACTCATCTACCATGATTTTATTGTATTCATTACGCGAGATTATGTTCATTGGGAGAGATGAGTTAAGATAGGCGTTAAAGCTCTTAAATCCGATCTTACAAGGAAATTGCATGTTAAACAAACTATCACACACAATCCTAGTTCTAGGGTTGACATACCTAAGAGGGTTTATTTCTTCTTCCATCATATTCTCATTAATCACATCACCATCATCAAGATCCTCGTCGGAGTCTGAATAGTAAAAGGGACTAGCCCTACGGTCATCATCATGATCAGACTCCTCTAACTCAGAATTATTGTCAAAGTGGTGGTTGGGCGAGAGGTTAGGTAGGTTCTCATTCTCCACTAAAGGGAGTGGGGCTGGCATTTGGAAAATCCTACGACGAAAAACACGAATAACAGGAATCAAACGATCAATGTTATTGTTATCCATCGAAATAGTTTACGAACAAAGAACACAAAGAAATAAGATAGACTAAAGAAAACCTAAAAATAAAAATAAAATCTTACTAGAAAGGAATCTAGCTAGTAGACCAAATAAAAAGAGATTCTAACCTAGACAATAACTATTCCCCGGGCTGCGGCGCCAAAAACTTGGTACGTGGGAATCGCACCAGGCTTTACCTCTTAAGGGATCTTGAAAAGCTTACAACCTCCACCAGGCAGTGTACCTGATCGTTGTAGTATAGTATAGTGACAAGTATCGGGGGATTGATCGTTCAGCTAGGAATAGTGTCGCTAGGATTAGAAAACCTAAATACTAGTTCTAAAGATGAAGGATGATTATTTTTTTGTATTTTTATATTTTTTAGAAAACAAGTAAAAATTTCGGGTTTGAAGGATTTGGGCGGAATTAGTTGCTATTCAACTAACCCAATACTAAAGATGCAATCAAAGTAAAATACTAAAAATGAAAATAAACTAAATTATACTAAGGTTGTGAGCAATAAGTGGAGAAAATGTGTTTACTTAGATTTCACTACTCCCTAGATATCTTTTACATGTTAATTACTTGTTATAGTTGCGTGGATGACGGATTGTATTCCTTAATACCATTCATGGGGTGGCGCACTTAACTCCCCAATCCTATGAGCTCTTATCACCTCCTATGCCATGCCCAGCACAACCATAGGGATTATAAACAGTGGCTCATGCATTAAATACAACCAATAAAACCTAATGCACATCAGTTCATGTTTCCTAAGACGTTCAAGCATGTTACCATTTGGAGATCTGTCAGTTTTCTTAAGCCTAACATCGAATTCATTCATCCAATACAATTATAAACAAGTAATCAACACATAATTAACATCTAGGTTTCATTAGATCCAAGCAAACACAAGATAGATCTAGCCTAGCATGATGGAATTAAGACAAGAACAAGATATAGACAACCAACACATAGACATATTGATTGAATTAAAAGAACACTTATCTCAATTACACATGAAAGGTATCAAGGGCTTAGAACCCTTGAAAAACCTATAAAATTCGCACCAAGTTCGTTCTTAGGGTTTCTCCAAAACTTCTCTCTTTTTAATGTGAAAATTAGAAAACTATATATAGGAAATAGGGTCTGACGGCGTCAAGACAAATCTTGTGACGCCGTCACCTCGCCGCCAAAATAATTCTCGGACTGCCTGGATCTACTTTTGACGCCGTCATGTGTTATGCATTTCCAGGCCGTCATGACTTTTACTCTTGACGCCCTACTTCGTGACGCCGTCAATTCTGTACTGGGTCGTCATGGAAGTTACTCTTGACGCCGTCAGAAATTCCTTCTTGATGCCGTCACCTACTGTTCCCATCAAGGAAAATTAAGACTTTGGCGTTTTCTTCACTTTTATGCTCCAAAAACGTCTGAATTGCTTCCTTTTCCAGATTTCACTCCCAAAGTACCTAAAATCACAAAAGGAACGATTTAGGGCAATATTTGATCAAATAAATTCTATTCTGGGCTTAAATGACCCCTAAAAACGGTTCATTTTTTGCCTCATCACCTAGTGACTAGATTCTAGTAGAAAGGGTATAGATAAGAAGACCCTCGACACAATCACAAGAGTGGATTAGGTTCTTGTGATTCTTCCCTTGCAAAGCGATGTGTTCTTTCAAAGATGTTAGAGTGATAATCAAGAACACAATATTAGAGATAGAGAGATTGAGAGTGTTTAGAAAGAAAGAATATAGAGAGAAAGAATAATGGCAAGGGGTGAGGAATACAAAAGGCAATGGTGGAATTTATAAGCCAAGAACCCAAACTTGGGAAATTTTACCGAGGCCGGCGTGTCACCCGCGCGGGCAGCGCGCCAGGTCTCTGTAAAGATTTCCCAAGTGTTGGGTGTTTGGATCTTATAGATACCTATCCTTGTTAAACCCCTAATTGTACTTCACACTAAACATTAAGATTAATCATTCTAAGGTTTACCAACTCAAATAGCCAATTAAAAAATTATTTGTGAAGTGTTTAAAGAGAAAACAAATTACCAAGGGTATAAAGTGTAGATAGGGTAATTTGGAAGGGGTAGAAGTGTTATTCCTCACATGGAATAGAAAAGAGAGAAATAATATGCCAAGGTATATTCCATTGCTTGGGGGAAGAATGAGATGGAGGGTTAAGATGAGATGGTTTGAATTGGATGGCTAGGATCAAAGGAGCCTATGTATCGATTTCAAATAATTTGGTATGTGTTGAATATTGATGGTTGAGATGTGTTGATTTGAAATAGATGGCTAGGATCAAAGGAAACCTAGGTGTGGATTGAGAAGGGATATTCCAAAGTAGTATGCTTTGCTTGGGGGGCAAGAGGAAATCAATGGTTGAGATGGTTCTGGTTTGAAATAGATGGCTTGGATTAAACACATGTGATGGTATAGAGAGGAGAATGAATGGATGGTTGAGATGTGTTCTAATTTGAATTGGATGGTGGAGATCAAAGGGGGCCTCCTTTGGTTTTCAAATAATTCCCATGTGTTGAATATGGAGGGTTAAGATGTGTTGTAAGGGAATGGATGGTTGAGATGTAGAGTGTGTAAGTAATGAGTTGGATTGTGTAAGAGAATATGTAAGAGTGTAAGAGATTGTGTAAGAGAATATATGATTTGGATTTGATTGGATATGATTGGATTTGTCTTTTGTAGAAATGAGATTAAGAGAAGATTAAGAAGAAATCTAATTGTCATTAAGAAGAAAAAGTTTAGACAATTAAGATTATAAGTTGAGAAAATCATAGGTTACTTATAAGTTCAAGTAACACAACGTCGAGAATCCATAGGTTCATATCTCGTGACTTTCCACGGCTCGACGTTCTCAACTAATACCTTGGTTCAAATAATTTAAGTGCTTTGCCATGATGTAAAGCATAATCCAAGTGGGAAATGATGTGTTTACGCAAAGTGACCTTTGACATAGTTTGACCAATAAGGGAGTAAACCCGTTACGTAATTAGAGAAGACGTAAGCACGGGATATGAGCATATGGATGCTTCAACACGATGTCACGTGAAATATATAAGCTCCCTAAGTTTAGAAAAGCCTTGGCTAGAGGCGATAGTTAGAAAACATGAGTTGGCATTTTCCCGTGATCGGGTGTTTTAAAAGTAGGATCTCTCATGTCTCAAAACTCGTTTCGAGTGTTCTCAATTAAGCACATAACATATTCATACCTGTATTGAAAGATCCACATTTGTCGGGTAAGGGGAAAGCCTACTTTCAAAATTCTCCCGGAACCATACAGTGTCCTGGCGCGTCACCCGCGCGTTGACGCGCGGGCAGCGCGCCAGGAGCAGATATGGGCTCCGGCGATTTTGAGCTAACGTTTGTTATTTTATGTGTTTCGATGGTTTATTTTTTATCATTAAAACATGAAGAGATCTTGATCATGTTGCCTCAACAATCTCCCCCTTTTTGATGATGACAAATAAGAACCGAAAGCAAGTAAAATTACAAAACTTAGCGAAGACAAAGCGCGCCTTTGGTGTAACTTGCGTCTTGACCTTTGCCTTGTAATTTGGTGAAGCCTTTAACAATTCTTGAATGGGGTCTTCACGCTCTTGCTTTCTTTCTCCCCCTTTTGTCGAATCAAAAAGGTGGGACTACCAATCAAGCCATGTTTCGAACTTGGGCCTGTGGGATAAATGAGCTAGTTTGTACGTGCACCCGAATGCGCTCCCCCTTGAACATAGCTCCCCATAGATCGTTTCTCCCCCTTGTTTCAAGGCGGGGATCCATGGGTCAAGAACCTCACCTTTGCGGTGGCCTAGCTACACATAGAAATCACAACATGCAATAAACAAGAAATCCTCACATGTGAAAGTTCCAAAATGGGTTAGGTTACCATTTGAATACTTGCAACATGGGTTAGTTCACATCATAACAATATATGTATTAGTGTCCAAGATGACTCCACAATTCAAATGTTAAGCACTATATAAAGATAGAGTTGAACCAGACATGAATTTCTCATATAACCCATAATCCACTTTATATCACATAGAAGAGCATAAAGTATACAACAAAGACAATTCCAAATACAAGCTAGAAACACATTCTTATACAAATTATTCTTACATAGTGTTATATGGTGACAAACCATATCACACATGACCTACAACAAAAGTTGCCCAAGTGCACTTATTTCTTGCGCTTTTGATGTGTGTTTTATTAGTGCAAGTTTTAAATTTATAAGGGTGAATTACCAAATCTAGAAACAACACATACGAGCAAGTGTACTCGTCCATTATAGCAAGATATGATGGTAAGTCGGGATCGTTCGCAAGGATTTGTGAGTGAATCAAAATATAAGTCTAAAAGTAAATCTCTAATGTACGTAAATAAGATAATAAGCAAATTCAATAATTTAAAAACTACACTTGTTTAGACTAGTTTTCCACTTAATGACACACATGATTGAAATAACTTTTGATAACATGTTGGTTGTGATAATTAGATGGTGGTCCAATCTATTGTTTCTACAAGTTAAACCTTCGTCAAGATTTTAGTTCATAAAAACAAGCTTTAGGTGTAAACCAATCAATTCAAGATCCATCCAAGGTTCATAAGGTATGGTGAATATCTTAAACACAAGAACAAACTATTATTACAAATCAAATACTCTTAGGAAATTGTCATTACAAAAGGTAACCCATTCATAGACAAAAAGATTACAATTGTTTATAAACATCTAAACTTTCGTCCAACTAAAGGTTTACAAACAATCTGATTTGATGTTATAAAAGCATTCTCATTACAATCATACTTCTTGTTTCTTTGTTTAGTCAAGAATAATTATGGTAAAAAACAATCATTCATAGACAAATGATTATAACTAGTTGAATAATAACAAAACTTTCGACCCTTGAAACTATTTTCAATTAGTTAACCTTGGCTAAACAAATGTCACGATGAAACTTAAGGTACAATTGGTTCTTAGGATTGACTTGAAATTGAATTAAAACATG
Organism: Artemisia argyi; assembly: GCA_030686995.1. NCBI lineage: Eukaryota > Viridiplantae > Streptophyta > Magnoliopsida > Asterales > Asteraceae > Artemisia > Artemisia argyi. The sequence goes on from CM060702.1 coordinate 69,991,261, forward strand.
TTATCACAATCATAACTATCACTAAGCATAAAACATCATCAAAATAAGTGTAAAAAAACTACTAGCCACTCATAGCAAACATGCAAATAAACTCAGAATATTTAACATTAGAATCCATGGTTTTAAGTCTTACAATGCTTTGGAATTGATAACAAATGATAAGGTATTGATAACCTAAGTATTGGTGATGATTTCTTGAGATTTTTGGCCTCCAAATATTGCTTCCTTGGTCCTCCAAAGTTCCTGGTTCTTTCTGCACGAATTTTCCTTCTTTGAGAGCTAGATGATGATAATAATTGAGAGTAGTAACGAGAGTAATTGATCTCTTGAATTGTGTCTTCCAATTGTGTACTCTTGGGGTCCTTTTAGGCTTGTCAAATACTCCTAGTAATGAATAGGGACTTAAATGTTGGAGCTTGGACAACACGACACTAAGAAGGGCCTAGAACCATGGGACAAAAGACCAAGATTCATGCACAAGAAGTTGGTAAAATCATGCCGAGATGTCCATCCGATCGGTTGCGAGTTGATACCGATCGGATGGATTGTGGTAATTGTGGCTATCCGATCGGTTGTACTCCAACCGGTCGGATGGTAAGTTCAGGTTGCTTTGGACTTTGACTTTTCCTTGTGTAGTTCTTTATGCACTATCCAAACTTGATTAACTCTGAACTTGGAACTTTGAGATGACAAAACTTAGGTTCTCCTTATGAAATGCGTCACAGATTGGACTTTTGAACTTGGGAATCTTCGTGTAATCGCATATACTTTATTTTCTTCACTTTTTCTCCATTTTTCCTACATTTGGCTACATATGCTACAAAAACATACTTTGATACGATTTAGTGGCAAAAGCATATAAAACAACCAAATAACATACACAAAAATACTAATAACGCTTATAAAAACATGTTAACTTTGGAACACAATGAACTGGACTCACCCATGGGCTATCGTCGATAGGATAAATAATTCCTGCGTCAAGAAGCTTGATGATTTCCTTCTTAACAACTTCTTTCATATTGGGGTTGAGTCGACGTTGTCTTTCAACAACGGGTTTAATACCTTCTTTACAATTGATTTTGTGTTTGCAAAAATCTAGGCTAATTCTTGGAATATCAGAAGTTTTCCATGCAAAAGCGCGTTTATGCTTCTTAAGAACAGAAACGAGTCTTTCTTTTTGTTTTGTTTCGAGTAATGACGATATGACTACTGGAAGAAGTGAATTTTCTTCTAAGTAGGCGTATTCGAGATTATTGGGAAGGGGTTTGAGTTCCAAATCAGTGGGTGGTTCTTCTAGAGATGATTTGATTTTCATTTGATCTTTTTCAGTGATATCTTCAAATTTCTTTTCTTCCTCTTCTTCTAATTTTACTTCCATGAATTCCTCAAATCCTTTATCAGAATCTGTTTCACTGATCTTTTCTGAAGTAGTCATGAATGGTTTCGAATCGTCAAGTAATGCATCCAATTCTTCTTCAGTGACTTCATCAATTACATCGATGTTATAGCATGTGTCATCACTGGAATTTGGATATTTCATTGCTTTATCGATTAAGAATGTGATTCGATCTTCTCCTACTCCAAGATTGAGTTCTCTGCCTTTGACTTTGATCATGGCGTCAGCAGTGTTTAAGAAAGGTCTTCCTAAGATTAAGGGTACTCGACTATCTTCCTCCATTTCTAAGATGACAAAATCCACAGGAAAAACAAATTTACCAACTTGAACAAGCATATTTTTAGCAACCCCAACAAAATATTGGTATGTATGGTTGGCTAATCTTATACTCATCTTAGTAGGTTTCAATGTATTGATGGAAAGTTTAGAATACAACGAATAGGGCATCAAATTAATACTTGCACCTAGATCGGCTAAAGCATCGCATGTGATGTTGTTTCCTAATGTACATGGTATAAGAAAACTTCCGGGATCTCCTAGTTTTGGTGGAATTTTGTTTTGAATGATAGCAGAGCATTCTTCATTGAGAACGGTAGTGGAAATTTGTTCCAACTTGTTTCGATTATTAAGAAGTTCTTTTAAAAATTTCCCATAATTAGGCTTTCCAGCTAGAACCTCAACGAAGGGTACGTTAATTCTAACTTCTTTGATCATCTCTATAAACTTCTTATTTCGCTCCTCTCTTTTCTCTTTTCTTAGGGCTTGTGGATATGGTATTTTCGGTGTATAAGGTTTTATTGGTGGAACGGTATTTTCTTTGGTTGGTGTTTTGGTTGGTTTTTCTTCAGCTGCTTCTTCTTCAGCTTCTTCCTCCTCCTCATCTTGAATACTAGTATTATCGGTAGGAATGGGTGGTGGATCATATGAAAGACCACTTCGAGTGAATACAGCATTGATATGCTCATTTCTGTTTTGTGGTGGATGATAATTCTTATCGTTTGATCCAGACGGTTTTGGATTGGATTGGGTGTTACTTGGTAATGTACCAGGAATTCGAGAATGTCACACCCTCGCCGAAGGCGGAAACACGAGGTGCAACGAAATCGATATACATCACCAAAGAGAAATAAGACAATACCATAAATTACATTAAGAAAAAGTATAACATTACAACATTGTTATTGCCGACATTGGCAATTTAAGACATAAGTTTAGTTTCCAAAAGATGGTATTTTAGTACATAATGAATAGTAGTAACATGTGAAAACTTCATTATGCAAGACCTTGATGACAAGCTTACTGACGATCACCTGAAATGCATGAGAGAAAACGGGTCAACTATGAAAATAGTTGGTGAGTACAAACGTTTTATATAATAAGAAAACCATTTGAAAAAAAATTCGCCAGGCAAAGGCATTGTAAATCCACTCAGTTCCAAGTCCCGCCATAAGTGACTTGTAACCTGTGTATTTACAACCCACTGCCAAAAGTTATATGTCTGATAGTCAAGCACATGTGGTCAATATAGTTCACAATATGGGTACATAGTATATAATAAAGTATGTGGCAAGGCTCCTAAAATAAATAATATGCGTTCCATAGACAGGGGAACGAGAGGTTGGCCGACCTCAAATAGCGCTATCCATACTACCTACTGCTCCACACAAGGAAGCCGTACGAACGGTACATATAAACTGGAGTGCGAACGGCAAACCAGTCGGAGACTAACAATTGCGGATGTACAAACAGTACACATTCACAAACTATTATATATTATTAAGTCAAAGCTACTCCGTAGACAAGGGAGATTTTATATTGCTCCGAACATGGAAGACTTGATAATGCTGCTCCGTAGACAGGGGAGACTTTGCACTGCTCCGAACATGGGAGACTTTAGGTTATAGTACGTACGGTACTTTAGGGTCAAAAGTTTAAGTCAAGTTCAAAAGTCAAGTCAAGTTCAATAGTTCAAAACAAGTTATAAGGTCAAATGAGTTCAAAGAGTAACAAACAATTTTGTTCAAGAATAAATTCATGCATCCACCCCAAAGAAGTTGAAATAGTTAGAAAAAGGGGTTCGTGAATACTCACCTGATATAAGCGATATGATAACAAAAGGTATGAACTAAAGTAAGGCGCACACTCTATCCGCAACCTAAATGAATGATATGATCTACTTTTGATCATGAAATGAAGAAAGGAATGTACATGCACATGTTTCATATACCACTCTTAACTTGAAAAATACTAGTTGATAACAAAATTATACATTTTCCAAGACTTGGGAAAATAAGGCAAACTAGAAAATAAAACTAGTCGAAATATATATATCGTATATATAAGTCTTAGTGTTGAAATCCTCGATTTGAAATCCTTGAAATAACGTCTTGTAGCCATAAAAATATACTTGAAATCACTAATACTTCATTAGTTATGAAATTGGGCACTTGGTTATTATTTTTAGAAATCTAGAGTTAGTACGTAGTAGTAATATTATTATTATTTTTCTAGTTAAAAGCTGTCAATTTGTATAAGGTTTTGCCGATATTGAAACGTGAATATCTTTGTCGTTATAAGTCCGCTTTTCTCGTTCTTTATATCCAGGGTTACGTCTTAGTGTGTAGTAATATATTTTTGAAAGCTCGGCTCCTCTAGGTTACGTCTAAAGCCTCGTATTGCCCGTTGAAAAACGTCCAACAGCATGTATTTTTCCGGAAAATAGTTTTCGTCGTTAAACTTGAAAAATTCATATCTCCTTCGTTATAAACTCGTTTTAATCCGTTCTTTCGCCAAAAGTTTCGTTTTTGAAAGTAGTTTCTAAATCTTTGATAAAAAATTACCCAACACCTACTGAGTTTTCTGGATTTTACATTTTGGGACAGTAGGTATAAATATATATTCCAAATCCATTTTCAAGGTTCTAAACTAGTTTCTAACATCACCAAATCTCTTGCAAACACCACAAAGCTAGTCTAATCTTACCATACACCTTCTTAGGGTGCCATGGGTTCCTAATCATCACTAATCTAGTGATTTTAACAAGGGAGTACCTAAAACCAATTCTAGGTTTTGTATGATCAAAAAATTAACAAAAATAATGTGGTATAGCTAGCTTGTGCATGAAATTAAGCATGAAAATCATATGATACTAGTAAATATAAGATGAAATCATGAAAATAAATTTGATAACTTACTTTGAAATATAAGGTGATTAGATGATGAAAAACCTTGTGATTCTTGAGTTTATATTTCAAAACTCTTAATTAGAATGATGAAATGAACAACTTTTATGCTTTGATCTTTGAAAATCAATGGATTTTGGTCATGGATTGAATTTGGGTCGTGGCTTTTGAGATGAGGAAGAAGAGAAATGGGTTTTTGATACTTGATGAGTATAAGAGAAGATAACTAGATATTTTGTAGTGTTTAATTAGTTTAGTTATAATCGGGTACCGGGTTTGCTAGAAATAAATTTTAACGAAGTTAAACGGGACTTAATAAAGTTATAAAAATGTTAAAAATATGTTGGGTACAAGTATTGAGTGTTCGGGTGATTATTGTTTAGTTTTCACGAAAACCGTCGTAATTTTAATAAACTTACGATATAAATAAAATAAATTTCCAAAATGTTGGGTAAATGAATTTTATAACTTTTATGAGGTTATAAGGGATATAAAAATATGTCGGGACCATAGTGGGAATATTTAGATATATTCGTCGTATTTATTAATCGCGTGTTAACGTTTAATTATAAAAACTTATACGTAAAACGTTAAATATACTAAATATATTAATTTGAAAATCCTAAGAGTGGTATAGCATGTAAATGACATTATGATGATATGCAGACTATTCTAGTCCGTATGAGACGTCCTTACTGATAATGCATGTGAATAGTGGAATTTCTTCCAGAATGAATAGTGTTATGTGAATAGTAAAAATTTTAAATGTTTCTCAGAATATCAAACGGACATAAAAAATGATGAATAGTAAAATGATGAATAGTGTTTTGATGAATAGTAATTGATGAATAGTGAATTTCCAAAGTTTGGGAATAAACGTAGACGTGGAAAATATCGGGTTGTTACATTCTACCAACCTTAAAAGAAATCTCGTCCTCGAGATTTAATTCGTCCATTCTATAGGTGTATGTGCTCGCGGTTAAATTTGATGAAGCAACTAAGGTCGAAAACGCTAGGTCTCGGATTATATCAATGTCGCGAATTTGGTAAGAAATAAAAATAAGTTATGCACTCAAGATTAAGAAGTAAGGAGGTTGTTCAAAAGAATGTACCCGGCATGTTGTCCTGATTCTGTGGGGTTAAGTGATTCCCAAGGAAGTAAGCTCGGCCACATGCAGGGGGAATTTCAATATTCTGATCTTGGGGGTCTTCAGTTGCCGCCGCCAGGTTTGGACGATTCTGTCCTTGGTTGGGAGTTCCTTTCAACTTTGGACAGGTATTCCGAAGATGATCCAAGCTTCCACACTCGTAACATGCTAATCTTTGTCCTTGGTTTCCATTTCCATTTCGGCAATTCCGACTAAGATGACATGTCCGTTTGCAGTTGATGCACCTTGGGCATTCTCCTGAGTGGTGAAGGTTACATCGGGTACATTTAGGATGTGAGCCTACAAATCCTCTGCGCTCCTGATTTGTTGCTCCATAGTTTCCAACTACCCGCTGCCTCTTGTCCTGTTGGTTTTGATCACGGTTTCTTTGCTGATCTTCCTGTCTCTTTCGTCCTCCATCGTTTCCTTTTGTTAGTTCACCAGACTTGATCACATCATTTGTTAAGCTATATGCCATGCCCACAGCAGCTTGCAGAGTGGTTGGTTTTGATGAAGTGACATCCCTCCTGATTTCAGGGATCAATCCCCAAACATATCGATCGACCAGCTTCTCCACAGTGGAGACCATATGAGGAACCATCCCAGTCAGCTCGTGGAAACGGGCCGTGTATTTGTCAACATCTACTCCTACCATCAAGTGGTTCCAAAATTCTGCTTCTAGCTTCTGCACTTCATCCTTTCTGCAGTACTCGTCAGTTAGTAATTTCTTGAATGTTTCCCAAGATAATCCATTTTCAGCTTCCCTTCCTCTGGTCTGTAGCTGGTTGTTCCACCAAGTCAATGCTCGACCCTGGAGTAGACCCGCAGAGAATTCAACCTTATCCCCTTCAGCACATTTCGTGATACTGAGTTTTGACTCCACATTCTCGAACCATGATAGCAGTCCAATGGCACCCTCAGTGCCATAAAATTCCATTGGCTTGCACGTCATGAAAGTCTTATAGTTGCATCCCTGACCATTGTTCGAGGCACCTGCTCCATTATTAGTCCGTCCAGCATCAATGTGCGCAACAATCTGAGTGAGGAGGTCTGCTAATCCAGCACCAGTGTCATTCGGAGTGTTCATTGCGGCCATGTCTCTGCGATAGACCAAAAAATAGTTGGTTGAGTGAGCGACACATGAATGATGATGGAGGATGTACAGTACAATAACAGTCGTGACATGGAGATCGCAAAATGATGGAAACAAAGGCATGCTTAATCTAACGGGGCGTAAGGTAGCAAGGAGAAAGTATATACATGAAGGCATATATAAGGTACGGTAACAGAAACTGAAACATATAAACAGGTTATGCATACCCACCCGACCAATGCAACTTCAGGTGACCAGACTCTCTAGACCCGGCCAAACGTGATCTTTGACTACTACTCCCTTCATCGCATGATTCTTCCTGAATTATACATAGGTGATCAGGCTATGCATACTTGAGGATTAATAATGCAATGCTAAGACTAGTCGACTCGTATCATTTTTGTTATTTAAGAAAAATGTTACTTTGGTTATAGTTGCGATTTTTATTTTAGAAAAATCGGCATTCTCTATAACCTCTGGCTCTGATGCCAATCTGTCACACCCTCGCCGAAGGTGGAAACACGAGGTGCAACGAAATCGATATACATCACCAAAGAGAAATAAGACAATACCATAAATTATATTAAGGAAAAGTATAACATTACAACATTGTTATTGCCGACATTGGCAATTTAAGACATAAGTTTAGTTTCCAAAAGATGGTATTTTAGTACATAATGAATAGTAGTGACATGTGAAAACTTCATTATGCAAGACCTTGATGACAAGCTTACTGACGATCACCTGAAATGCATGAGAGAAAACGGGTCAACTATGAAAATAGTTGGTGAGTACAAACGTTTTATATGATAAGAAAACCATTTGAAAAAAAATTCGCCAGGCAAAGGCATTGTAAATCCACTCAGTTCCAAGTCCCGCCATAAGTGACTTGTAACCTGTGTATTTACAACCCACTGCCAAAAGTTATATGTCTGATAGTCAAGCACATGTGGTCAATATAGTTCACAATATGGGTATATAGTATATAATAAAGTATGTGGCAAGGCTCCTAAAATAAATAATATGCTTTCCGTAGACAGGGGAACGAGAGGTTGGCCGACCTCTAATAGCGCTATCCATACTATCCACTGCTCCACACAAGGAAGCCGTACGAATGGTACGTATAAACTGGAGTGCGAATGGCAAACCAGTCGGAGACTAACAATTGCGGATGTACAAACAGTACACATTATATATTATTAAGTCAAAGCTACTCCGTAGACAAGGGAGATTTTATGTTGCTCCGAACATGGGAGACTTGATAATGTTGCTCCGTAGACAGGGGAGACTTTGCACTGCTCCGAACATGGGAGACTTTAGGTTATAGTACGTACGGTACTTTAGGGTCAAAAGTTTAAGTCAAGTTCAATAGTTCAAAACAAGTTATAAGGTCAAATGAGTTCAAAGAGTAACAAACAATTTAGTTCAAGAATAAATTTATGCATCCACCCCAAAGAAGTTGAAATAGTTAGAAAAAGGGGTTCGTGAATACTCACCTGATATAAGCGATATGATAACAAAAGGTATGAACTAAAGTAAGGCGCACACTCTATCCGCAACCTAAATGAATGATATGATCTACTTTAGATCATGAAATGAAGAAAGGAATGTACATGCACATGTTTCCTATACCACTCTTAACTTGAAAAATACTAGTTGATAACAAAATTATACATTTTCCAAGACTTGGGAAAATAAGGCAAACTAGAAAATAAAACTAGTCGAAATATATATATCGTATATATAAGTCTTAGTGTTGAATCCTCGATTTGAAATCCTTGAAATAACGTCTTGTAGCCATAAAAATATACTTGAAATCACTAATACTTCATTAGTTATGAAATTGGGCACTTGGTTATTATTTTTAGAAATCTAGAGTTAGTACGTAGTAGTAATATTATTATTATTTTTCTAGTTAAAAGCTGTCAATTTGTATAAGGTTTTGCCGATATTGAAACGTGAATATCTTTGTCGTTATAAGTCCGCTTTTCTCGTTCTTTATATCCATGGTTACGTCTTAGTATGTAGTAATATATTTTTGAAAGCTCGGCTCCTCTAGGTTACGTCTAAAGCCTCGTATTGCCCGTTGAAAAACGTCCAACAACATGTATTTTTCCGGAAAATAGTTTTCGTCGTTAAACTTGAAAAATTCATATCTCCTTCGTTATAAACTCGTTTTAATCCGTTCTTTCGCCAAAAGTTTCGTTTTTGAAAGTAGTTTCTAAATCTTTGATAAAAAATTACCCAACACCTACTGAGTTTTCTGGATTTTACATTTTGGGACAGTAGGTATAAATATATATTCCAAATCCATTTTCAAGGTTCTAAACTAGTTTCTAACATCACCAAATCTCTTGCAAACACCACAAAGCTAGTCTAATCTTACCATACACCTTCTTAGGGTGCCATGGGTTCCTAATCATCACTAATCTAGTGATTTTAACAAGGGAGTACCTAAAACCAATTCTAGGTTTTGTATGATCAAAAAGTTAACAAAAATAATGTGGTATAGCTAGCTTGTGCATGAAATTAAGCATGAAAATCATATGATACTAGTAAATATAAGATGAAATCATGAAAATAAATTTGATAACTTACTTTGAAATAAAAGGTGATTAGATGATGAAAAACCTTGTGATTCTTGAGTTTATATTTCAAAACTCTTAATTAGAATGATGAAATGAACAACTTTTATGCTTTGATCTTTGAAAATCAATGGATTTTGGTCATGGATTGAATTTGGGTCGTGGCTTTTGAGATGAGGAAGAAGAGAAATGGGTTTTTGATACTTGATGAGTATAAGAGAAGATAACTAGATATTTTGTAGTGTTTAATTAGTTTAGTTATAATCGGGTACCGGGTTTGCTAGAAATAAATTTTAACGAAGTTAACCGGGACTTAATAAAGTTATAAAAATATTAAAAATATGTTGGGTACAAGTATTGAGTGTTCGGGTGATTATTGTTTAGTTTTCACGAAAACCGTCGTAATTTTAATAAACTTACGATATAAATAAAATAAATTTCCAAAATGTTGGGTAAATGAATTTTATAACTTTTATGAGGTTATAAGGGATATAAAAATATGTCGGGACCATAGTGGGAATATTTAGATATATTCGTCGTATTTATTAATCGCGTGTTAACGTTTAATTATAAAAACTTATACGTAAAACGTTAAATATACTAAATATATTAATTTGAAAATCCTAAGAGTGGTTTAGCATGTAAATGACATTATGATGATATGCAGACAATTCTAGTCCGTATGAGAGGTCCTTACTGATAATGCACGTGAATAGTGGAATTTCTTCCGGAATGAATAGTGTTATGTGAATAGTAAAATTTTCAAATGTTTATCAGAATATCAAACGGATATAAAAAACGATGAATAGTAAAATGATGAATAGTGTTTGGATGAATAGTAATCGATGAATAGTGAATTTCCAATGTTTGGGAATAAACGTAGACGTGGAAAATATCGGGTTATTACAGAGAAGAAAATTGATCAGAAAGTCTACCAAATTTTTGTTCAAGATCCTGGATAGAAGCTTGATGATTTTTCTGACCTTGCTAAACTTTGGTTTTGAGATTGAAAAATTGAGTTTTTACAAACTCATTTGTAGTTCTTTGAGCAGTTACGAAATCTCGCCTCATTTTTTCGAAATCAGATTCTTCCTTTTTATCAAAATTTGGTGGGTTTGAGTTGTCTATTCGGGGTTGAAAATCACGGTTGTTATCCCTTTGTTGGCGGTCTTGCCAATTTCCAGAACTTCTTCCGTAATAATTACCACGAAAACCTCCTCAACGATATCCTCCTTGGACATAATTGGCTTCCCCTTCATTGGGTCTATTCATAGGTTGGTCATCACACTCGAATGATGTGTGATTTCCTCCACAATTATTACAGCCATCTCGCATTTCTTTCATTTCTCCTTTTATATCTTTGTATTGCGAGTCGATTTTAGAAGTCAAGGCTTCTATTTTCTCCATGAGTTTCGAATTATCTGAACTTTCGGAAAAAGCAACGGTTTTCCGTAGGGGTTTGGTTTTGGAATCTTTTGACCAATCGAGTTTAAGGAGTACTCGATCTTCGAGAAGTTGATATGCCTCGTTAGGTGTTTTGTAAAGAAAAATTCCTCCGGCATCAAGGATTGCTTGGAATGCTTCATCAAGACCATGATAAAAGATTTGGATTATTGTTCCTCGTCCTAAATTATGACCATGACAACTTCGAAGCAAATCTTTCATGCGAAGCCAAGCTTCAACAAGAGATTCATTAGGATTTTGTGTAAAAGCACGGATTTCTCCCATTAGTCTATCACACATGGCAGGTGGAAAGAATCGGCTTACAAAAGCTTGCCTCATCTCCTCCCAAGTATTGATAGTTCCTGGGGTTAATTCATTATACCATACTTTGGCATCTCCGGCGAGCTTAATAGCATTGACATCGGTATTTCCATAACGAAATATGCCACAAATTTCAATGAATTCGGCAATGTGTTTATGCGGATCGGCCCACGAACGGCCATCAAATTGACGGTCTTTGATCATAGAAAGATGGTGACCTTTAACGGTAAAGTTTTCACCAAGGTCGGTGACAACAATAGCAGCTCCAGGAGTAGGTGCTACGGTTCGATTGGCGGCCCACATGGGTTGATCGTTAGCCATGGGTATAGGAATTAAAAGATCGGAAATCGGATGTTCTTCGAAAAGATTATCAAACCAATTAAGAAGAGATGAAGATCTCTTCTTACGAAACAAACTTTCAGGATTGGATAAAGGTGTACTAAGCTTTTCAGTAGTAGAACGAGTGTTCATACAACTACCAAGAGAATCGAGTCAATTACCTAAACAAAAGAACAAGAAAATAAAATTTTCGAAAACAGAAAATTCTATCCGAATCGGTTGGATATCAAACCGATCGGATGGATGCTACGGTAAAATTAAAAAAAATGGAAAAACTGATCGGTTGGATGCTACTGATTTTTTTCTTTTTTTTTTTTTTTTTAAGAAAATGAACACGAAAAGAAACGGACTTTTAAAACTTAAAAGAAACACAATCAAAATCCCCGGCAGCAACGCCAAAAACTTGATGTGCGTTTTATTAGTGCAAGTTTTAAATTTATTAGGGTGAATTACCAAATCTAGAAACAACACATACGAGCAAGTGCACTCGTCCGTTATAGCAAGATATGATGGTAAGTCGGGATCGTTCGCAGGGATTTGTGAGTGAATCAAAATATAAGTCTAAAAGTAAATCTCTAATGTACGCAAATAAGATAATAAGCAAATTCAATAATTTAAAAACTACACTTGTTTAGACTAGTTTTCCACTTAATGACACACATGATTGTGATAACTTTTGATAACATGTTGGTTGTGATAATTAGATGGTGGTCTAATCTATTGTTTCTACAAGTTAAACCTTCGTCAAGATTTTAGTTCATAGAAACAAGCTTTAGGTGTAAACCAATCAATTCAAGATCCATCCAAGGTTCATAAGGTATGGTTAATATCTTAAACACAAGAACAAACTCTTATAACAAATCAAATACTCTTAGGAAATGGTCATTACAAAAGGTAACCCATTCATAGACAAAAATGTTACAATTGTTTATAAACATCTAAACTTTCGTCCAACTAAAGGTTTACAAACAATCTGATTTGATGTTATAAAAGCATTCTCATTACAATCATACTTCTTGTTTCTTTGTTTAGTCAAGAATAATTATGGTGAAAAACAATCATTCATAGACAAATGATTATAACTAGTTGAATAATAACAAATCTTTCGACCCTTGAAACTATTTTCAATTAGTTAACCTTGGCTAAACAAATGTCACGATGAAACTTAAGGTACAATTGGTTCTTAGGATTGACTTGAAATTGAATTAAAACATGTTATCACAATCATAACTATCACTAAGCATAAAACATCATCAAAACAAGTGTAAAAAAACTACTAGCCACTCATAGCAAACATGCAAATAAACTCAGAATATTTAACATTAGAATCCATGGTTTTAAGTCTTACAATGCTTTGGAATTGATAACAAATGATAAGGTATTGATAACCTAAGTATTGGTGATGATTTCTTGAGATTTTTGGCCTCCAAATGTTGCTTCCTTGGTCCTCCAAAGTTCCTGGTTCTTTCGGCACGAATTTTCCTTCTTTGAGAGCTAGATGATGTTAATAATTGAGAGTAGTAATGAGAGTAATTGATCTCTTGAATTGTGTCTTCCAATTGTGTACTCTTGGGGTCCTTTTAGGCTTGTCAAATACTCCTAGTAATGAATAGGGACTTAAATGCTGGAGCTTGGACAACAAGACACTAAGAAGGGCCTAGAACCATGGGACAAAAGACCAAGATTCATGCACAAGAAGTTGGTAAAATCAGGCCGAGATGTCCATCCGATCGGTTGCGGGTTGATACCGATCGGATGGATTGTGGTAATTGTGGCTATCCGATCGGTTGTACTCCAACCGATCGGATGGTAAGTTCAGGTTACTTTGGACTTTGACTTTTCCTTGTGTAGTTCTTTATGCACTATCCAAACTTGATTAACTCTGAACTTGGAACTTTGAGATGACAAAACTTAGGTTCTCCTTATGAAATGCGTCACGGATTGGACTTTTGAACTTGGGAATCTTCGTGTAATCGCATATACTTCATTTTCTTCACTTTTTCTCCATTTTTCCTACATTTGGCTACATATGCTACAAAAACATACTTTGATACGATTTAGTGGCAAAAGCATATAAAAACAACCAAATAACATACACAAAAACACTAATAACGCTTATAAAAACATGTTAATTTTGAGCGTTATCAGCTTTTGAACCGCAACTTTTGCAAGACCTTTCACAACATTTGTTAACATCATGAAATTGTTCTTGTAGGCAAGATGCAACTCCCTCAACTCCTCTTGGAGATGCTTAACATCATTCTCAATCTTGATTGTTTTCTCACAACATTTACACCTTCGTGCATGGTTATGAGTTGAAGCATCAAGTTTGGGAGGGAGAGGGTACCCCATTTTGTACCATATGGGATCACTCCATAAACATTTCATCACATAATTCCTAAGTATTTGATTATCAATACATGATGGATTTTTCCATTCATCATTTGGTTCACTATCTACCACAATGGACTTACCCTTGTAGTCATTATTTGAAGCATTACTCATTTTAGTGAAGGAGATTTTTCTAAGTGATTTAAGTTTTGAAGGAAGAAGATGAAGTGTGTGAAGATGCAAGTAATAATGTGATTTATATAGGATGGAAGAAGGGTGGTAGGTATGAGTAAAGAAACTAGTTCTTCATGTTTATGATGAGTTCAACTATTAAGGTGCTTGAAGAGATGGTCAAGCCATCTAAATCATGTACCAAAATGTCATTGAGCATGTGATGGTGTAAGGAATAAAAGAAAGAGATGAGTTTTATTAGATGTAGTAGGTAGAGATAAGATGATAGTTCACATAATTTATCATGCATGCATCAAACTTATGCATGAAACTATAAGCAATTAATTATTAGGAGATACCATTATTCCATTTAATTCAAGCATGCAACATGTAGTTCATCACATAAGGTGAACAAGTAGAATTAGATACAAGATCTTTAACACAAGTGTGAATTGTGTTTCGATATTTTATCTAATCTTGGAAACTTAACATAGTCAAAATTTTCAAGATAAATCAAGATAATTTGTGTCAAGTTTTCTTGTTCAAACACATAGTATAGACATGTAGAATCTTGGATATTATCTATCATTGTTTGAATAATGAGTTGATACATATTTTTCCTCTTGGAAGACATTCATTTGGTCTTCCATCCATGCCTCCATATAAGCCTTAATCATGTAAGCACATAAGCTCTAGTAGCACCTAAAGATTGTTCTCCTAAGATGCATGTTATCCATGAACATCTAGACCTGTCCCAAAAACAAATTGGATTTTTGAAAAATGTCATGCCAAAACTTAGACTTGTTTGTTTTGTGACCTAAGTGTCCTTTTATTCAAGTCACCAATGACTTGTTGTATAGGATGACCCCTCGCTTCTCTCACTTCCTTAGGATTGCCTTCATCCGAAACATTAACTTGTAATGTCGGCGACCTTTCTTGATCTTGAAGTATAGGTTCATTGATCACATCATCTTCTTCCGAAGGAGATGATTTAGGCTCGGGCATGTTCTCATCAAAGGTCACATTGAGAGATTCCTCAATCCTCATTGTTTCTTTGTTAAGCACTATGTATGCTTTACTAGTTTGAGAGTATCCTAGGAACACACCTTCATACGACTTTGGGTCGAATTTGGTGAGATATTCTTTGGTGTTAAGTATAAATACTTTGTAACCAAATACTCTAAAATACTCTAAGGAAGGCTTCCTATTTATAAGTATTTCATATGGAGTTTTATTAATGACCTTTCTTATATGAACTCTATTAAAGATATAACATGCGGTATCTACGGCATGACACCAAAACTTTTGTGGGATGAATTGCTCGTCAAGCATTGCACGACTCATCTTTCTTAACTTACGATGTGTTCTTTCAACAATCTCAAGCGATTGAGAAGTGAACGGGCCCGATAAGTTATAAGATATTCCATGTTGTTCACAAAAGGTTCCAAATTGCATTTTATCAAATTCACTACTATGATTTGTTTTAATTGAGACAATGGAACAATCAAGTAGGTTTTCAAGTTTCTTTCTTAAAATGTTGAATTTATTTAAGACTCCATCCTTGTTTTCTAAGAATAAAATCCAAGTGTAATTTGAATAATCATCTACAATCATTAAAGTGCAGAAGTTTCCTCTATAACTTTGGATCGGAGATGGACCATACAAATCCAAATGAATCAACTCTAAAACCTTACTAGTTGTCACTTCCTTTTTATTCCTATTATTGATTTGCCCTTGACTCCCTAGACATGTGTCACAATAATGCCTTTCAAAGCTCAACTTTGGTAAATTACGTACTAGCTCGTTAGAAGCTTGGTTTTGAACTAACCTCATATTGGCGTGACCTAACCTCTTATGCCAAAGCATTGAGTTGTCCACCATGGACGTAAGACATATGTGTTGCTTAGAGTTATCACCTAACTTGCATGTATATAAGTTATTTCTCCTATGACCTTTTGCTAACACAACACCATTTTTACTAATAGTGCAATCTACCTTAGTAAATTTAACCTCACAATCATCATCACATAATTGACTCACAATAATCAAATTGAAACTTAGACCCCTAACATGTTCAACATTGGATATTTCTATGGAGTCATGAAGGACATTACCTTTGCCGACAATTTTGCCGTTAAGTTTGCTTCCAAAAATGACTTGATTCCCATTATACGTCGTGTATGATATGAACAATCCTCTATTCCCGGTCATGTGTTTAGTGCAACCACTATCCACTACCCACTCATCCGATTGTAGATCACTTTTGAGACAAACCTACAACAAAAGTACAACTCATGCCTTTGGTACCCATTGTTTCTTGGGTCCATTTTGGTTAACATTTAAAGTGCCCAAGTTAAACATTCTTGGGTCTTGAAGTAAGACACATAATTTCTCAATACCAAATTTAGAGAAAGCGGACCAAGGATTGTTTTGATAGTCATTTTGAATTTGATAACTTGGTCTGTAGTAATGATATGCTTGAGGTCTAAAGAAGTTTTGGTTTTGATAGGAGTTGTCTCTCCTTTGGTAATTGTTATATTGGTATTGAGAAGACTTTTGACCATAGTTAGAGAAATTTCTTCTTTGGTTATTTTGAAAAGATGGTCTTTGGTTGTATGAGGTAGAAGATCTCATATTGGATGTAGGCAAACGCGGTCTATGATTTACTTGAGATTGTGAGTATCCAAGTCCATTGTGAGTGTTTGAGTTAGAAAATTGTTTTGGGTTTTCTATTCTTGCAATGGGAGCTTGATTACCTTGAGTACTTACAAGTGGAGCTTGAGGAGTAATTGGTTTAATGACATTGTTTGATAAAGATCCAATTTTCCTCAGAGGCCTGGCGAGCTGATGGCGCATTGACGCGTCAGCCTCGGGGAATTTTGGGACCTCATTTTCTTTAGCCTTTACAAATGTTATTGGTTTTGTTAGGCTTATGGGAGTGGTTGTTCCTTGTTTAAAAAATCCAAGACCTCCCTTATCTTGAGAAACCTTTTGACGACTTATTATTTCTTCTAAATCATTTGTGCTCTTTTTATATCTTGAGCCATAAGACACGTAGCGTCATTTGTTGGTTGGTCTTCATCTTCACTATCACCCCACGCACCTCCAACGAATGCCTTGTTCACTCTAGGCTTAGGGCATTCATTGATGAAGTGGCCCTTCTCTTTCTTGTCTTTGGTACTTGCCTTGTCGTTCTCAAGAATCATCTCATAGACTTTAGGATACCCAATAAGCTCGTCAAGAGGTAGTTCCGACAAATACTTGGCTTCTTCTATGGCCGTCACCTTTGGCCTCCACTTTATTGGAAGTGCTCGAAGAAACTTCCTCACATGGTTCTTGTTATAGAAGCTAGGATCTAAAGGCGTGAGGCTAGTGATAATAGCATTGAACCTTGTGTAACCATTATAAATGGTTTCTTCATCCGAGACTGTAAACTTCTCATATTGTTGTATGAGCAAGTCGATCTTGCAATCTTTCACTTGAGAGTTGCCTTGATGAGTGATGATGAGAGAGTGCCAAATTTCCTTGGCGGTCTTACAAACATGAACCCTCTCGAACTCCCTTCGAGGTAGAGTGTTGTAGATCAACATCTTGGCTTCATCATTCTTACCAAGCTTTCTCCTTTCATCATCATTAAGATCCAAATGTGGCTTTTTTACCAACATCTTTGTTTCCGAGTCTTCCACCATGAACTCAAAGTTGCCATTTTGAATGATTTCCCACAAATCAAGATCTTTGGACCTAACATAGGTCTAAAATCGGGTTTTTCAACAACAAAACCCATCGGTTTCTAGCAAAGGTGGTCTTTGCATAGAACACCCCTCAACATAATTCTCTTGAGCCATGGATCTATACTCTACTTTACCAAAAATCTTAGTTAGGATTTCAGATTTTTGGGAAAGAAGTTTTTGACTTAAAACGACTTCTCGGGAAGGCTTTAACGCTAAAAAACTTGAGTATTCCGCTCTGATACCAATTGTTGAACTGTAGAGGGGCGGGGGGGGGGGGGGGGGGGGGGTTGAATACGGTTTCTTTGGCTTTTTAGATGTTTAAAAACTTGAAGCCAAAGAGAACACCAAGTGGTTGTATAATCAATCCAAACAACCACAAACACAACCAAAGTATATAAAGCGAGTAAAGAGAGACACAACGATATATACTGGTTCGGGATGGGGGGTTTATACCATCCGTACGTCCAATTGCGAATCCATGACACCGATACTATTCCACTAGTATAATCCTTTCGGTGGACTACAAACCGTTACAATTCACTCCACCGATATTCACCAATATCGATGCTCACAAAGAAGGAGTTACTCTCACGGTATTCCGCACCTCGGAAACCACCCTAAAGAATCCCGTGATTCGACTTCACCTAAGGGCCACCAAGACCACTAACAAGACTTCCCACTGGAAGTATCAAACCCCAACTAGATCCCCAATGATCTAGGCTTGGTCACCAAGACACAAGACTTCCCTTACAAACAATTGAAAGAATAAGTGTTTGTTTAATCAAGCCCTAACCTAACCTAGTGACTAGATTCTAGTAGAAATGGTATAGATAAGAAGACCCTCGACACAATCACAAGAGCGGATTAGGTTCTTGTGATTCTTCCCTTGCAAAGCGATGTGTTCTTTCAAAGATGTTAGAGTGATAATCAAGAACACAATATTAGAGATAGAGAGATTGAGAGTGTTTAGAAAGAAAGAATATAGAGAGAAAGAATAATGGCAAGGGATGAGGAATACAAGAGGAAAGGGTGGTATTTATAGGCCAAGAACCCAAACTTGGGAAATTTTACCGAGGCCAGCGCGTCACCCGCGCATCAGCGCGCCAGGCTTCTGTAAAGATTTCCCAAGTGTTGGGTGTTTGGATCTTATAGATACCTATCCTTGCTAAACCCCCAATTGTACTTCACACTAAACCTTAACATTAAACATTCTAAGGTTTACCAACTCAAATAGCCAATTAGAAAATCATTTGTGAAGTGTTTAAAGAGAAAACAAATTACCAAGGGTATAAAGTGTAGATAGGGTAATTTGGAAGGGGTAGAAGTGTTATTCCTCACATGGCATAGAAAAGAGAGAAAGAATATGCCAAGGTATATTCCATTGCTTGGGGGGGAAGAATGAGATGGAGGGTTGAGATGAGATGGTTTGAATTGGATGGCTAGGATCAAAGGAGCCTATGCTTGGATTTCAAATAATTTGGCATGTGTTGAATATGGATGGTTGAGATGTGTTGATTTGAAATAGATGGCTAGGATCAAATGAAACCTAGGTTTGGATTCTGAAGGGATATTCCAAAGGAATATGCTTTGCTTGGGGGGAAAGGGGAAATCAATGGTTGAGATGGTTTTGGTTTGAAATAGATGGCTTGGATTAAACACATGTGATGGTATAGAGAGGAGAGTGAATGGATGGTTGAGATGTGTTCTAATTTGAATTGGATGGTGAAGATCAAAGGGAGCCTCCTTTGGTTTTCAAATAATTCCCATGTGTTGAATATGGAGGGTTAAGATGTGTTGTAAGGGAATGGATGGTTGAGATGTAGAGTGTGTAAGGAATGAGTTGGATTGTGTAAGGGAATATGTAGGGGTGTAAGAGAATATATGATTTGGATTTGATTGGATATGATTGGATTTGTCTTTTGTAGAAATGAGATTAAGAAGAAATCTAATTGTCATTAAGAAGAAAAAGTTTAGACAATTAAGATTATAAGTTGAGAAAATCATAGGTTACTTATAAGTTCAAGTAACACAACGTCGAGAATCCATAGGTTCATATCTCGTGACTTTCCACGACTCGACGTTCTCAACTAATACCTTGGTTCAAATAATTTAAGTGCTTTGCCATGATGTAAAGCATAATCCAAGTGGGAAATGATGTGTTTACGCAAAGTGACCTTTGACATAGTTTGACCAATAAGGGAGTAAACCCGTTACGTAATTAGAGAAGACGTAAGCACGGGATATGAGCATATGGATGCTTCAACACGATGTCACGTGAAATATATAAGCTCCCTAAGTTTAGAAAAGCCTTGGCTAGAGGCGATAGTTAGAAAACATGAGTTGGCGTTTTCCCGTGATCGGGTTTTTTAAAAGTAGGATCTCTCAAGTCTCAAAACTCGTTTCGAGTGTTCTCAATTAAGCACATAACATATTCATACCTGTATTGAAAGATCCAAATTTGTCGGGTAAGGGGAAAGCCGACTTTCAAAATTTGCCCGGAACCATGCAGTGTCCTGGCGCGTCAACCGCGCGTTGACGCGCGGGCAGCGCGCCAGGAGCAGATATGGGCTCCGGCGATTTTGAGCTAACGTTTGTTATTTTATGTGTTTCGATGGTTTATTTGGCATCATTAAAATATGAAGAGATCTTGATCATGTTGCCTCAACAAAGGCCTTATGTCATTGTCTTTCATGGTGAACCACACCACCTTCAACATACCTCTAGATCATTTTTCTCAAGTCCTTAGTACTTCCAATATAGATACATGCCTTTATTCGGACAAACGGTCCTTCACAATTTTTGACTCGGTCATTGATCGTATCCATCCATACGACACTCCTCTTGTTAGCAAGGAAGTCATTCGTGAACACCTCTTTGTTAGAACCTCAGACACTAGGAGAACCCGTACGGGTATTGAAGTCAACAAAGATCCTTTTGGTATGGAACTCAATGAGCTCAAACCCCAATATAGGAAACGGGAAGAAATTCTTAGGGCCAGTGTCATGTGTACCATAGGTAATCGTGATCACATCAACACGTGCCTTTGCTACATGCTCTATTGCTTGTCTTCTAACCAACCTTTCGATTTGGCTTACTACATGGCCAAAAGGATGGCCGACATACCTTTGATAGGAACCACTGCTCTTCCATACGGGATGCTTCTCACCCATCTCTTTAGAGCATTTACACCCATTCCACCTAATGCCAAAGGGTTTTGTCCGGACTACTCTCTCGTTCCTAAAATATTTGTTCCTCTAAGTGATAAGAAAGTTGTTAAGACACAAGGGAAACACCCTCATCCTCCTACTTCCTCATCATCATCATCAATGAGCGAAGATGATGGACTTCCCAACTCTAGGCTCCCACCTCTTGAATACCTTCAACAACTTCCATTAATACTAAACGAATCTGAAGAATTCAAGCAAACAAGGGGAATGTTCAAGTGTCTCAGAAGGTTCCTAACAAAGATCAACAAGAAGATTGATAGGCAGTGAGCATGTTTATGAGTGTTTGATACATTTGGTCTTAAACAATGTTGTATTATGGATTTATGTCTTTCTAGGATGATTACTTAACTATTAACAATTTTATGTACTAACAAATGATGCAGGAGGATAACATTCAGATGTTATCAATTTTCCATGTTTTCGCTTTTATAAGTGAAAATTTTAGCGACGCTTGATCTACATCGGCACACATGTTTTTACCAGTGTTCTTGTCATTTCCCAATCAGACTTAATTAGTTACATATGTTTTAGGAAAATTTACGAGATTTGAACGGGGTTTGGGGCCTCGAAAAAGCCCTCAGTAAACATTTTTGGCTCGGCGGATAAGGCGGAACCAAAAACTTGGTTCTGTCCTTGCAAATTTTTGGTTCCGCCAAAATATGCCCAACAGACCAGGCAGAACCAAATTCATGGTTCCGCCCTTGTTGCCGTTTGGATCCGCCGCCAGCTTGTTTTTCTTATATTTTAAAATTTTCGATTTCCCCCAAACACCAAATCATCCTTTTTAGTTACTAACATACTTCTTATTGTCCCTTAATCACATTAGGACACTGTTAGCTTTATAGAACCAATAGGAAACCATTTCCCTCCTAATTTTGAAATTTCTTATAACTAACTCAAGTTACCTTTCTCCATAAAGGAAGGAACCCTCAATATGGTTCCTTACCATCCGTGGGTCTCTGACCTATAGGATTTTGAAATGATTGCAAAACATTAACTGCATATCTCACCATTTCTACTCAATCCAACTTCATTGGATTGACTTTCAGTGATTTGACAAGCTTTCAATCCTTCCATATCATTAGAAACCTCAATCTTTGTATGGAATCACATCAAATCAACACATATTTATCCATAAATTTGACTTTTATAAATTAGGTCTAAATGGATCATCAACTTCATACCTTCATCACAGCCTTTTCTTTCAGCTAAGCAATTTCTTAACGAAAGTCAAAATGACAAAGTCAAACAACTCATCACCACCATCAAGACCACCTAGGAGAACCGCAAGAATAAGCATTAAATCTTTTTGTTTTGTCAACCTAAGCTCATCATCATCATAAGATGAATCACCTCTAATCATCTCATCTCCAATCCGGGATGAAAATTTCCTAAATCTTACCACTCCTACACCAACAAAAACTCCAGTAGCTACAACACCACCTCCGGCACCATGTCAACCATCCAAATCACCATCACCTCCAAAATCACCTAAACTAGAACCAATGGAACTCTTTGGAACTCCATCAACATCACCTAATCCATTCTTGGAAACTTTAGAAGACTTACCTCCAAGATCCATAAATTCACCACCATTACCTTCATTTGCTTCCATTGAACGTATGGCCAATCAACCACATCGTGCATCTTTTATGCCAAATGAACCATTTGATCATGAACCATCCCAATCAACCAAACTAAAACCATTTCTTTTTCATCCTATTTACAAGGATATATATGGACCACTCTACGGAGAGCCTCATCATGCCCAAAGTGAGCAACCACCACATCAATCTCAATCTCAACAATCTCAATCCTTTTTCCCCACCTATGAGGAAATTGAGGAATCAATGTGGGTGGATCCTCCAAACGTCCAAGACATCCGCAATGAAATGAATGGTCTTCTTACCTTCAAAAACATGATAGGATCCCATATTCAAGAAGCCATTCACTTGCAAGAGTTCTTGTTTTCCAACAACAACAACAATGTCAACTCCTTACCCCCATCAAACACCTTTCAAGCCCATAATGTTGAATCAACCAATCCACCACCACCATCAAATGTCAATCCGTCCTTACCATTTCCACCTGATTTTCCTTGCCATGGTTGTATCATGTGCAAGAAGGCCGCTAGGATTAGCGAGCGGACCAAAATCATGGTCCATGAACTACAAGAGGAAATGAGGTTCATCCTCAACCACATCCTCGACCGCCAAAATGCCATTATTCATCCTACACAACACTAGGAGAAACTTGATTTCGGACTTTCTAAATAGGACCTTTATTTTCTTTTATAGATGTAGGATTTTGTTTTCTAGTTATTTCTTTTCTCTTTGCATTTTGTTTTTAGTAATAGGACTTTTCATTCACTTCTTGTCCCATCATTTTGACTTTGGTCAAAATGACTTTTTTACTTGAATGAATGATGTTCTATTATGTGTTGTGTGTTGGTTGCATTATTTATCTTTTCTTGTGGTTGATTGTATTATCACAAATTTTGTTGGTTGAGATCTTTTTTAGACCATGTTTAGTCCATATTCCACTAACTCTTTGTTTTTTAGCCTTCAAAATCCATGTACTTGGCACCCATCGAGTGGGAGTATTGACCAAGGGGGAGCTAATCAAAGCTTGGGCTAGCACCACATTCCGATTTGTATTTCCTCTTTTTGTTTCGACAAAAAGGGGGAGATAATATTAAACTTAATAAGTCAAAATTAATATTTTTTTACAACTTAAATGTATAAAAACTAGTTTAATCTATATTTTTAAAAGACTTAATCTTTATTTATTTCATTGCTTAAAAATAAATTCTATGTTTTGTACTCAATAAAAAGGGGGAGATTGTTAATACAAATATCGCCTAAAAACGTTATTTATATTTTACGATCTTTGCTAAATTTTGTTAACGAAAAATTGTAAACTTTATTTTTAGCAATACATAAATATGGATAAAGTCTTTTACTAATGTCACAAGCCTTTTATTATTACAACCTAAACATCACTTTTACATATACATTTTACCAAACATATATTTTCATATTATAAGTTAATTCTAAAATTAGAAATGAATTATGACATCATGGCACGTATCATCTTTGAAGATCTTTGAAAGATTTTGAGATCTTTTGTTGATATGGAGATCTTTGAAAGATATAAAAAATATTTTGTTTAGATCTTCACTCTTAAAATCCTTGGAAAGATATGAGAATATTTTGGTTTGATTTGATAAAAGATTTTGGAGATTTTTTATCAGAAGCTGGCGGAACCAATGGGTTACAAGGATGGAACCCATGTTTTGGTTTCGTCCCATCCGTTTTTGCCTATAAATAGCAAGCCACACATTGATATTTTCTTATTACTTACAATCATACATTAGCATACACACTCTCATTTCTTATCTAACTCATTTACATCTCATTTAGTGAGCTTCTTTTGTAGCAAGAAGATCACAACTTCATTTGAAATACTTACAAGCTTTAACACTGAGTGACGGGAGTGGTTGTACCCTTATAGAAGAACTCGACATCTAGCTTTGTGTCGGTAATCTTGTGTAAGCGACGTGTAAGGTTTTCTCTTCCGGATAAAGGAGCTTGTTGACTAGTGAAGGATACTCTCGAGTTGGATACTCAGGGAGTGGAGTAGGGCAAGGAAAAAGAGTCCTTTTAGACCGAACCACTATAAACATCCGTGTTTTGGTCTGATCGTTTCTTTCTTTACTTGCACTTTACTTATTGTTTTATTATTTGCAATCGTTGATCTCACTTATAGTTATCAAAGCAAATTAATTTTAAAAAATGGTAAAACTATTCAACCTCCCTTCTAGCAAAACATAAATATGAAATTCAGTATATCAAGGGCTCGCCAGAACTCCCTCAGGAGGACCCTTCGGCTCCACCGGACCAATTTCGGGAAGACTCTCTCCTCGACATATGTAAAGGAAAATATCAATTTGCTGCGAACCATGATTAAAAAGCTAGATAATCATGGCAAGGAGAATGTGACAGCTCAAAGGCCCTCCTTCGGAGGAAGGGTGGAAGGGGAAGTCTAGAAGAGAACCTCCATCTAAGAATTCGAGAAGGACTCCTCAGACAGATCCTCCAAGTCGGCTTGGAGTAGGAGTCAGACCAAGTCTACATAGAAGTGTACGAAGGGTGCTCGAAGCAGAAGCCCAAACTCAAGTCTCACTGGTATGCAGATCAGTGTCTTGAAGCAAGTCCCGGTCAAGAGCTGCCAAAAGATCGGAGTCCCAATCTAGCGGACCGGTTAAGAAGCAGTACGATTAGGATTCCGGATCCGATAGAGGCTCAGGAGATGGTTCGGAGGGTTTGAGTACGCCCTACAAGCGCCAAAATTGACACCTTTTACGTCCAGAATCATGGACTTCAGGTAGCATTGGAGGACCAAACTTCCCCAGAATATCCGCATGTACGAAGGGAATAAAGATCCAGAGGATCACCTTAGAATTCTTTCCGTAGCGGCGGAGCAGGAGGAGTGGCCGATGCGTGTATGGTGGAATGTATTTTGCCAAACAGCAGTGGAGCTAAGTGACAAGTTCTTTGAAATAATTTCACAACAGAAGCAGTGTAACAAAGACCCCACAGAGATCCATGGAATCAAGCGGAGACCGAGTGAAGGGTTGTAGGCGTTCATGGATCGCTTCAAAGCGGAAAGCTCCCACATCAAAAGCAGTCCTCTGGTGCTAAGGATATCTGCATTTATGTATGGACATGGTCACCCAGAGCTAGCCAAGAAGCTCAATGGTAAGGTCCCTAGGTCTATGGACGAATTTTGGACCTTGAATCCACCGAAGGAGTCAAAGGGGGCCAACAAGGCAAACCACCTCGGAGTGATAGGAGAACTCCGGGGAAGAAGTAGCTACACAGAACGCGAGAGGAATACGGGGTTGGGAACCCCTTATGTCAAGAAAACCGGATTCACTCTTTTGGCCAAGACACCGAATGAGATACTGGCCACGGAGAATGTGGACCTTCCCACGCCACCACCGATAACAGACCCTTATGAAAAGAGGAGAATGAACAAGTTCTGTGATTATCATGGTGAGCGAGGCCATCACACAAATGATTACCTCCACCTCAAAAGACAGCTGGAGAAAGCGGTGACTTCTGGGAAGCTGGCACACCTTGTGTGTGATGTCCGATGAAATGATCAAAGGAACGAAGGAGCGATTCTGCAAGATAAAGGGAAGATGGTCACTGCCGGAAGAGGCCCTATGAGAGGGCAGAGGAATGGATAGATAACGAGATTATATTCGCATCCATCCCACAATACCAACTGGTGGACAGCCCTATAGTGGTCGAAGCTAGGATTGAAGGCTTCAAGGTCAGAATGATCTACATTGATGGAGGGAGTTCGGAGAAAATCATCTATGAGCATTGTTTTAGGAACTTCAACTACCGGACGAGATCGAGGTCGCGAGAATCCCAGATACCCTTGATAGGATTCTTAGGAGAGATAAGCTACCCAATGGGTGTCATATATCTAGAAGTCACGATGGGGGAGGGGGGCATGATAGGACTCACACAATCCTAATGGAGTTTGCGGTAGTTAAGCTTTTTTTCTATACAATGTGAAACTCGGGAGAGCAGGTATGAGAAGCCTGGGAGCGGTTGGTTCGACTATGCATTCAATGATAAAATTCCCAACCTCGAATGGGGTAGCCACTATAGCCACCTGTCGAGAAACCCTGAGGGAGTGCTGACAGATAGAGAAAGCCCAGAACATAGGCCAATATACTCGAATATCAGGATCGATCCTAGAGTGCTGGGAAGCAGGCAACGTTGGAGGTCCTACGATCCTGAAGAAAACGAATAGAGAGAAAAGGCCGACCCAGAGGCCTGATAAAGAGCCGGAGGTGCAGCCTTAGGAAGACAGGCGAGGCCGAAGACTAGGCAAGGAGCCCATGAGGGAAAGGGAGTTGGAAGCTCGATCCCACGAAGTGCAGGTCCAGAATTACGAGGAGCAGGAACCCCAACGCAAGTCAGAAGAAAAGTGGTGGTAAACGATAAATACCCCTGAGTAGCTGGTGACCATCGAAGGTGGCATGTCTAAAGAGTGTAGGCAGGCACTGGTACAAATGTTGTGAAGATATGCAGATGTGTTCGCATGGAGGCCAACGAACATGAGGGGTATTTCCTGGAGTATTACGGAGCGCCATCTGAATATGTACCCGCACATTGAGCCGAAGGTACAGAAGAAGTGCAGCCTCGCTTCGGAGTGAAGGAAAGTATTGATGGAGGAAGTAAACGCTTGGCTGCAGGCCATCATAGTCAAACGGTTGCAGTATCCTAATTGGGTGGCTAACCTGATGTTAGTCAAAAAGGTTGATGGAAATTGGAGGATGTGTATAGATTTTAAAGATATAAACAAAGCATGCCCAAAGGACCTATACCTCCTGCCTGAGATTGACTGGAAGATAGAGTCACTGATAGGCTTCAGATACAAATGCTTCCTGGACATCTACAAGGGGTATCACCAAATCCAAATGGCCAAGGAAGATGAAGAAAAGACGGCTTTCTACATGAAGGAAGGAGTCTTCTGTTACTCGAAGATGTCGTTCGGACTAAAAAATGCCGGAGCAACCTATACGTACATTTGCCATACGAATTGTGAGGATCTCAAAATAGAATGATCAATAATTTACACTAATGTAGAACCTTCTCATTTTCTAAGTGAACAGTAACTCCTAACAATATAGTGATCAATCTCAAATATAGAACCTTCTGAGTTCTGATTAGCTAACACAACAAAACTAATCTGAATCCGAAAAAATAATTGCAGTTCCACCACATAAACGCTCCGCTATAACGCGCGAGTTTCACCGACTCGTTAGTAGTCATTCTCTAATTACCTTAGTCACTAATGCGGTTAGAGACTAGGTCCATAAGGGCCGTCACTAATTAAATGTGATTTTCTTTGTAATTAAATTTCACTGTTTCTTCTTTTTAGTTTTGTTATTGTTTAGGCAGTCATGGTAAGTAAAACAGACGACGGTCACATAATCTACACTAATATATAGCAAGTACTGTAATAGTTACTGGCCAAACTCGAAGGTATATAACTAGGTCTAAATATGTGCACATTTGTATTAAAAAAAAAAAAAAAAAAAAAAAAAAAAAAAAAAAAAAAAAAAAAAAAAAAGGTACACCATGCATAAGCGTTGACCTGAATGTTTATATTTGTCTCCTCAAATTTTGAACCCAACCCGATGATTGTGCTGCACATGTGATACCGAAAAACATGCGCAATCATTCTCTTTTGGTTGTGTTAAACACACATTTTATTATTATATATACATGACACAAGCCTAAAGTTTGTCTATAATTTATTAAACTAACCATGTTCTTGTTGAATGCTTCAAAATAAATGATTTGATAAGGAGAAACAGCCGGTGAATTTCAAATATCACAAACGGATGAGACATGTATGTATTACTATACGAGGATGAGTAAGAGAATGCATATGAAGAACAAAGCATTTCTCATATAAGTTAGTTATTATGTACTATTAATATAATCGTTTGTTCCAGCTAATTCTGATTAATTTCCAGTTCTTCAACATTACCAAAGTTACTTTAAAAACATACATCGAGTTAAATATTTTCTCATTCTCTAATGGAGGCATGGAGCTAATCAGTTAAGATTTTCCAAAAGTAACATTCATATATTTGTAAGGGAAACACAATTATTCTCACAACGTAGAAGCATTGTAGTTAAGAAAAGAAACAAAATAGCAAGAAATTAAGTTTAGTCGAGACTTGGGTAGCACACTGGTTTCTTTAAATTTCGTATATTAACATGCTCAAAACTGTTACACATCATAGCAATATGCACCAATGATAATGATTTGAAATGAAATATTGTCTTTATACGTCGGTCAAAGTATTATTATCTTTAATGGATCATTTAATTTCTGTTATTTATTGAAATGATATTGATTGTATATGTAGATGAACTAAAGCCACGCAAATTTCAAATTAAAAAATGCATTATTTGGATTCTTATAAAGGATGAAAAACATATAAGATAGTGTGATTGAGAATGAGACGAAAGTCAAATATACGAAGGTATGGATTGAGAGAGTAGTTTACGCGTCAACACCTAAATCGACAAAAATGGATTCCTGCTTTTGCGTGTACGTCTTTGTCTCTCTTTCTATTATTTGTGCCCCCATCATGCATTCTAGTATTTGCATCCTACACACATATATGACATACATATCTTACAAAGCAAAAATACTTAATACCCTATAAATCCACATAGGTTTATCATAGAGTAATAAATATAAATCCACAAGGTTAATGGTTATTACATTTTGCAAGAAGCTTTTCAAAAAGGGTAAAATCTATCTAATAGTAACATACTTTTTGAAATGTCGCATATCAGCATCATTGCTAATAGAAATAATCGCATAAAAACATTATTTCTATTTAACGATTTCTCTACTTTTTGTTAATGACAAATATAAAAGCGTACTAAGTAAAGTTTAAGTGATGAGTGACATGGATCCGAAGGTGCAGGTTGAGGCTACTAAGCATTCTACATATTCATCTCCTTGTACTTCTTCAACAAAGAGGGGTAACCCTTTTTCTAAGGTGAGAAATGTGGTTGTTTCTGATAGTGACGAGGACGAAGTTTTTGAGAATCGCAATGAGAAAACTTTCTTTGGTAGTGGAGGGAACTCGAAGAGTCTTTATAAGCAATGGAAAGCAGATACAGGTGACGGAAATGATTATGATGATGATGATTTTGGCCTCTCTTCTGCTCAATTAAAGGCTGCTGGAATTGAAGATTTTTGTTTGAGCTAGGTTGTTTTATGTTTTTGCATAAAATTTTTAATGTATCCTATTTTAAGTTGGTTTTGGTTTGGAGGTTGGTTGTAGCTAGTTGTCATTTATCGCCTGTCACAAATGATATAGTGGTTGTGTCAAGCGATTGCTTGCGGTTAATGTGGTTTTTCAGCCACATTCCCTTGTACTTAAATGTTTTTTTGGAGTAATATATTTTACCGGGTGGAATGCCCTTTACAGGAAAAAAAAAAAGTAAACATGTTATAAACATAGTTGTCATTTGGCGAAAATTACTTAAGGTATGAATGTGAATCTTTAAAACTTGCTTAAAAATCAGTTTTATCTCTATCTCTGTTATATATAAAGCATTTAGGACTTTTATTTTTAGAAGTCTTAAAATTTTTAAGCTTACTTGCTATTATTAGAACTTAGAAGCTATTATTTATTTATTTATTTATTTTTATTTTTTTTAATTTTAATCTCTACTATAAAGCATTTAGGATTTTTATTTTTAGAAGTCTTAAAATTTTTTCGTTTACTCACTTCCTATTTCTTTTTTTTTCTTTTTCTTTTTTTTTTAAGAAAAATAATAAATATTCAATTTAATACAAGTAATAATCATTCATTATATCTATCAATTTTTTGTAATTGTACACATTAGTTTGAATACTAAAACTTAGGGTTAAGACAATATACATGCAAATTTGTAACTACACAATTCTATAGTAATGGTCATTAATTACTTCACTAGACATATGTATAATGATTATTTAATCTTTAAAATTCAATTTTGTAACTAAATATTTATATAATTATCACTACAATAATCTTAAAATAAAAGGATTAGAAAATCTGCAACTTTATCTATGGACGATTTTACGGATGATCTTACGTAGCCATGTCTATAGTATAAACATCAAACATAATGTATTAATAAGTTTCACGAAATATATGAGATACAATGAGTATGTTTGGTGATTTTCTATATATTTCGTATCGAGTTACATCTCATTTTCTATTAAAGAATTGTGTAAATCTATCTTCATAACGAGTTGCATAATATAATTTTTACGTCATAAATAAACGACACATGAAACTCTCCTTGATAGCCGTAATAAAATTACCACTACAAAAAACCACCACGTACTTTCTCTGCTTTAATTACTATTACTATATATAGGCGTAAGTTATTCTTGTTTTGTGTATTTTTTATTTGCCGTCACTACAACATTGCGCAGGCACCATGCTAATCATACACAATGAATTAACTCTTGCATTATTTTATAAAAACTTAAATAATTTTATAAACACTCACATAATTTTATTTAACTTCATTTCACATAAAATGTTTTATAGAAACTATTTTGCCAACTAGCTAAAATCTTCCACTTTGAGGATTAATTCAAATCTCATCCGACAAAACCCATATGAAAATTTTATATTTTGAGTGATCTTTTTTTATTTTTTTTTAATTTTCTTTTATTTTTTTATTGAAAGATGCATTAACCATTTTTATAATAATCTAAAACCAAAGAGGGAAGCATCAAAATTTTGCATAAAAATACTCACTAACCATTTTTTGGCCTTAGCGTATTTAATACTTTAGGCAAGCATCAAACATGTTCTACCTCTGCTCTTCCCTATGCATTCTAGATAGAAAATAATGCAAACAAAAGTTGAAAGACATCTCAGAACGAGTAGATTTTTGAATCCGTGGGACCCATGAATCCTGCAAGGATCCATGGATCCGTCGAGGTCTGTGACTGGGTCTCTTTTACCTATTTAAACAAGCCATTTGCTATCATTTTTCCTCGCCCATTGCAAATATATTTCTAGCATTACATAACAAAGTGATCCACTTTTATCAAGCGAAGAACACAAGAAGAATTCAAGTCATTTGTGTTATAGTTATAGTTTTGTATTTGCTACCTTGTTGTAACTCCCAATCCACTTTCAAGAGACGGTTTGTAAAAATATCTAACCTCTTTTTCACTTGCGATATGTATTTTTTTCTTGTCTGAAATGAAAATATTTGTTTTTTAGGTTAGGTTTTGTTTTGAAGTCAAGATGGGAGCGTTTTCAGGCTTCCACGGATCGACGACAAACCCTTCAAGGGTCCATCAGACTATTTGGATCCGTGGGATGCCTGAACTTTGTGCAATTTTACAGAAATTACTTGTTTGGTTCTACTACTTTGGTCTGCCTGAAAAGAGTTCCCGGGACAGTCAGAACAAGATGATGATTTTCGGTTTCATCAGATGGGATCAAAGATTTTGAAATTCCCCGATCATAGGTAAATGGGTCAACCAAGGGTTGATCGAGCTAACTTTTGTTTCCTCTATCCAACGGGAGGAAAAGAAGTTGTACATATCGAGTCTTGGACTTCATTTTTAGTAAAACCAAGTTCCATTTTGTCACTTAGGGACTTTTGATTGCTCAAGATATCTTTTAACAAATGATTGATCTTTTCAAACTTTGTGAACTTAGTAGATTCTTTTTGAAGGTTTGTTTATCTTTTCATTTTCATGAAGAATATTTTGAAATGATTCACAGCCAATGCCAATGAATTTGTTTTTCTCAAATATTCTTACTTTTTCTTTTAGTTCAAATACTTCTTTTTCAGAAAGTTTTTTCTTAGTTTCAAAAGACTTGTTTTTGTTTATGACTTTAAGACTTAGTTCATATAGTGTGTTGTATTCATTTTGTAACTTATCATCATCATCATCATCATCATCAAGTGATGAGTTTTCCTCACTATAATAAGACGAATCAGAATGTACGCCATTTGTCTCAAGTGTCATGAGACAAGTTTTTCCCTCCTCTTCACCGCTATCACTCTAAGAGCCCCCAACGAATGCCTTTTGATCTTTGTTCGTTGGTGGTTTAGGGCAATCACCGATTAGGTAGTTTGGATCTCCGCATCTATAGCATTTCTTTTTTCCATTCATCTTTGAACTTTCCTTTCCTTTCCTTTCTTTATGGTTTCTTTGTGAGTTCTTCTTCCCGTCATTGGGTTGTCCTACAAATTTTCCTCTCCTTTTGAAGAATTTCTTGAAATCTTTAAGCACCATTGCATACTCTTT
This sequence comes from Artemisia argyi, assembly GCA_030686995.1. Taxonomy (NCBI): domain Eukaryota; kingdom Viridiplantae; phylum Streptophyta; class Magnoliopsida; order Asterales; family Asteraceae; genus Artemisia; species Artemisia argyi. The sequence goes on from CM060702.1 coordinate 70,024,120, forward strand.
ATCCTACTACCAGTAGTGGAGCTTTCATCATGACTTGACTTTTTCTTGGAGTGCTTGGATTTTAGAGCAAGAGATTTAACCTTTTCTTTCTTGAGTTTGATGATCTCCGAATCTTTTTCCATCATAATTCATATACTTTATGGTTCCCTACTAGCTCGTCTAGTGGAAGTGATGATAGGTCCTTTAATTCTTCGATAGCCATCACCTTTGGCTTCCACTTTGGATGAAGAACCCTGAGGAATTTTTTAACATGGTTTTTTTTAGAATAACTTTCATTAAGTGCATTTAGAGTAGTAATAATTGTATTAAACCTAGCAAAACCACTATCAAATCTTTAAGGATAGAAAATTGTTCAAATTGTTGGACAAAAAGATCAACTTTGACTTGGGGAATTTCTTTGATGAGAGACTAAAAGAGAATCTCTAATTTATTTCGTCATTTTACACTTAAAACCTCTTTCATATTTCTTTTCGGGTAAAGCGTTTTAAACCAATTTTGCCTCGCTATTTTTTTCAATCATTTTTTTCATGTCGCCAGTTTGATGAACATGAGGGATTGGTTCATCTCTTTGTGAAATAATGTTTCTAAAAAGGGCATATGGTTACCCTCAAGGATAATGTACCAAAGTTCAATGTTTTTTTATTTCACATAAGTATTACATCTATTTTTCCTATAGAGAAAATGTTGGCATGAATATTACGATATTTAATCTAAACATTCTCTTCATGTTTTGATGATGACAAAGATGTAAGTTACAACATATAATGTAAAGTGCTTAAGTTTCTTGTGATCACAATTCATCTATGCGTTCTTACGTCAACAAGCCTCGACATCTCAACGTCTCGAGTTTGCCTCAACAATCACTTAAGGTATGTACAAACAAATGTCTAATACATTTTATGATCAAAGGGATTCTATTTAAACATTACAAAGTTTATAAAATGATATAAACATGTCATATATTTTTGAAAAACAATTTTGGTAATTAAAGGAAAATGTTTAATTCATAACAAATATATGAATTCAAATTTTTAACCAAAATCAGTTAGTTTTTCACCAAATAAACTTTCACCAGAAAAGACAAAAATTTCTGACCGTTTCAGTAGGGCGGCCCCCTTAATTATTAAGGGGACCGGCCATACAATTAAGGGGACCGGCACGCTGCAGTTGAAAGAGATTTTTGCCTATAAATACTGGTTAATTTCTGTAATTTTTCCTCACCTTTTACACGAAAATTTTCAGTCCCAATCCCTTCAAAACATCCTTCTAAATCCTTTGATCATAAGATTATAAGTCTTTGTTTCAAGTGATCCAATCCTTCACCACTCAAAGTGCAAGAGAAGAATCCTACCTATCATAAAGCCAAAGATGTATTAGGATCTAGTTAGTGTTTATGTGAAGTTGTGAGTTATGTATATGTAATAAGTAGATCAAGATGATCTTACTTAGTAGTGAGTTTATGAGTGAGTAAGAAGTAGTGGGAAGAAGTAGTAGTGTGGAGAAGTCATGTAGCTGTGAAGAAGATGTGTGAATATGTAGTGGAGTATAGAAGAAGTTGTGAAGAAGTCGTGAAGTCGTGAAGCCATGAAGAAGTCGTGAAGTCGTGTAGAAGTTGTGTAGTGATTGAAGTTGTGAGATTGGTTCTAGTTACTATTAGAACTCTACATTTAGCTTAGTGTCGTTAGTTGGTGTAAGCAAAAGTTGTGTAAGGTTTTCTCCGCCAAAAGGGAGCTTGTTGAGTAGTGAAGAAAACTCTCGAGTAGGTGACTCGGGGAGTGGAGTAGGGCAAGGAAGGTGTCCTTGTAGCCGAACCACTATAAATCATCGTGTCCGGTTTGCATTTTCTTTCTCGTATCTCTTTACATTTATTCTTGCATTTATCGCTTTATATCTATGCTTGCAAATATGTGTTGATAGTTGCTTATATTGTCATGATGATTAATTGTGTTATAGTTACAAGTTAATATGGTGATTGTGTGTATAATTATATGATATGGTCTAATAGATTATTATTCACACTTCTTATATTGAGTTTAACTTGATAGATAATTTGATACAAAACGTTTTAAGATTTTAAAAGGAAAACGTATTCACATAAAGATCAACCAAAGCTCCATTCATAAAACTAAGTTTGGAAAACTAATCCAAAAGCTCATATATATAATTGATCATATTGATTATATGTTGTTTTCATACTAAACTCTAATTGAAGGTTTTTCAAACAAACAATTGAATTTCGAATCAACATTTTGAAATAAACTTTTTATAAACGAAAAAGAGGGGAAAACTATTCAACCCCCCTTCTATTTTTCCACAGAAAACATCACTTTCAAATAGTGGTGTTCTTTGAATGGATGGTCCTTTTTTGAAATTTTCTAAATCCATAGATTGAATCAAGTTTTAAATATAATTTATTTTAAAAATCTTTGGTAACGTGATTCAGATACTAATTATGGAAAACTAGAATGTGGGTTAAATAGTTTTGCTCTTTAAAATTAGTTTTATTTGAAACCTATAGGTGGTAAAATAGGTGGATCAGGCCGGGTCACGAGTCTATATGCGTTTGGGTCCAGACGTGCTCAGTTCTATATTGTCTTCTAGAAACATGGGTCTAAATGGGTCCGGGTCTATACGGGTTTTTGTCGGGTTGACAAGAAATTTTGTTTTGTTTTTTTTAGTAAAACTGAAAAAAGATTTAAAAAAGTTAAAAAAAATGACTAGCTAGACCCGTCTAAACCCATCAGGTATATATATATATATATATATATATATATAATCAAATACCTAATTAGACTCATCTATAATATTTAGAGAGACCCAACTAGACTAATCCACTCTAAAAGGTGAAGAATAGTGGGATCACCCTAGTCCCATGCATCATAAGGATGCCAACCGGACCTTCCCCCAAGGACTCAACAACTAGACTCATCCACTACTAGATATTTACCCAATTAGACTCATGTTTAACCAATGCGTCTCAAATTGCCATCTCTATTTAAACTTATTGTGAACAAAGAATAGAAATATGTATGAATTAACACAATACATTAAGTAAAGGAGAGATCAAACCAAACAAGATGATTTATAGTGGTTCGGTCATGAAGCTTCTCTTTTGCCCTACTCCACTCCCCGGATTTTCTACTTGAGAGTTACTTCACTAGTTCAACAAGCTCCCTTCTTGGCGGAAAAAACCTAATAATTGTCGCTTATAAGTTGACCGATACTAAGCTAAATATTGAGTTTTAACTAGGTAGAACCAACCTTTCTCTTGTGGTATTTTGGGGCCTAAACACTAACCTAACTCACTCTATTATGGTATATGATGGTGCATATCACTTTGGAGTATAGTAATGGTATATGAAACCATAAGGCTGCAAATACAAAATAAAAAACACAAAAGACTCTTAACTCTTCTTGTGATCTTCCCTTGTTAGAGTTGATTACTTTGAATGAATTAAAAAACAAGAAAATGATTAAAGATTATTATGAACGAAAAGCTTTAAGTAATGCTTGGGATGTGTTTCCAAGGGGTGAATCAAATGGTAGCAAAATGGCTTCTTTAAATAGGAAAACAAGGGTTGTTCACAGACCTATACGGATCCATGGATCCTTGCATGATCCGTGCGTATACATAATCTATGGGTCTGAGATTTCAAAATACATATCTGTTTTGAAATGTCTTTTAACTTTTGTTTGCATTGTTTTCATTCTAGATTGTTTAGGGAAGAGTTAGAGGAAAGCATGTTTGATGTTTTCCTAAATTTGTTAAGCATTCAAAGGCTAAAAATAGTTAATGAGTGGTTTTATGCAAAAACACATATTATGGTTCTCTTTTGTTTTTGATTATTACAGATGGTATATTCTGATGAGTAATGCTATTTAGGCCTACAACCAAAGCCTAAATACATGCCTAATGCATAATATACTTGTACAATTGTGTTGTACATTTTCTCTCTCCAAATTTCCTCCAATCATTTTTTTAAATCCACCAATCAAATCATTAGGCATACAAGTAGGTTTGCTAATTAGGCATAAGAATCATTTTTCTATTCTGATTTCAATGATGGATGAGGTTTGCCCTAATTATTCTAGCTAGTTGTATGTGATCTAGAATGGATTATTGAATGACTTCCTTAATTGGAAGATTATGGCAAGAGTTTCCAAAATGGTGCAAGTGATTATTTGATCCATTATGTATGTGATATACACATGTTTTTATCATTAAGCTGATTTAGAAATGCATAATCATACGCTATGTGATTTGCGCAAAGTATAACTATTATCTAAAACATGTTTACGTACACCATGGTATACCAAGTTTGAGTTTTCTCACATAATCACTATATTCTCTAGGCAAATCCATCTCACTTATCCTCATAGCCCATATCATACTTATCTTATAAAACATTTAGGTCTTCTAAAAAAAATACTTAAAATTCAGCATTACAAATTCTTAAGCTAAAAGTATAACTAACTAAAAAAATATTTTTTAACATTAAATACAATTATAAGTTCTTAAGCTAAAAGACACATTTTCAAACATTAAATACAATCTTTAAATATAAATATTTAAAATTCATCATTACAAGTTCTTAAATTAAAAGTACAACTAATTAAAACACATTTATCAACATTAAATAAAATACAAAGCACTATTAATGTGGTCAAGATATTTAATGTAACCAATTAATTAACTGGTCGATAAATACATTAATGCAGTTATTAAAACACACCTTAAATAAGAAATACAAATTATCAAATATATGATATAAGATCATTTGAGAACTTTTTTTACATACCAAGGGACTAATCTTCACCCTACATTTTTCCTTAATCTTTATTTGATCTAATTGATGAGATTAATCCCAACAATTTAAAAACCTACTTTTTTTTTTTTTTTTTTTTTTTTTTTTTTTCAAATATTAATATCTTTCAAACCGTTAATCGTTAAGCGAAAAAATATATACCGTTACGACGATTATTTAATTATCTTTCTATAGATAGATAGGCGCTTTGATATATTTTCGACAATTTTTTTTTCCGTTTTTTTCACGTTTTTTTCGTGGCTGAAAAAATCATATATGATATGTAATATCATATATGATATGTAATATCATATATGATATATCATATATGATATTACATATCATATATGATTTTTTCGGTCACGAAAAAAAAACGTGAAAAAAAAAATTGTCGAAAGTATATCAAAGTGCCCGTCTGTAGAAAGATAATTAAATGCTCGTCGCGATAGTGTAATTATTTTCGCTTAACGATTAACGGTTTAAAAGATATTTAAATTATAAAAAATAGGTGAAATATTAAAATGCTTTTAATCTCAACCATTGATTTATTTTTAAATGGATGGTGAGGATGAGTCCCTTGATATGTAAGAAAAGTTTGGTATTTAATATGGGAAAATATTAGCTACAATTAATTGTAGCCAATTGACTATAATTGTGTGTTATAAATGTGGGTCTCTGATTTATTTTGTGAGTCCAGATTTTTTTCTGTGGGTCCCTGATTCAATGCTAGTGTATTTTTTATGAATGATTGTAGTCAATTGGCTACAAAAATTGTAACCAAGCTATCCTCATTTAATATAACTCTCCTCTAAATATATTGTACAACCAGCTTAAACACAATTCATGCATTAAATGTTACTAATACAAATAATAAAGCACATTATACAAATATTCAAACCCGAACGGGCAACGGGCCAAATGAGCTCGAGCCTGAACGGGCACGGGCTCGAGCCCGAACGGTTTACAACTCCTAGCTATCACTTTTGATCACTTTTGCCTTTTAATGTCATTAACATTTTTTTTTAGGTACACGCCGCTGCAATGTTTAGATTATGCAACGTATTATTTTTTTTTTAACAAGAGGTTTTGCCATGTTCATATGTATACCATGTTCGACATAATCAAATCCATTCAATAATCCAGCCCTTGAAATTTGGCATGAATGATGAGGATGCGGATGAGGTTGTGGAGTAAGGTGATTTGTAGCAAGGTTTTCAAGATCGGGATCCTACCCAGGATCGTTTTCGTCTTTGCAAGATTGTGATCGTAAGATCGGATCGAGATCTTAAGATCCTACTATAATGTCATTTTTTTAATAGTTTTTGTAATATTATACAAATTTACAAATTATTATATATCATAAACACAAAATTATATGAATGTTTCATCGAAATGTTGTCTTAAATTATAATTATGAAATGTTTAATAAGATTAACATGTTGTTTTATAAATTCTACAAAAAATAATCTAAAAATTTTTAGTTTTTTAGTTTGTTAACCGAGAAAAGTAGGATCGGATTATATCTTAAGATCCTATAGTCAAAATCGGGATCTTATAAGATCTTAGGCTGTCAAAGATCCTATGTAAGATCCGGATCGTTTTTGCTTTGCAGTATCGTAAAATCGTAAGATCCTAAGATCAAGATCGGGATCCTGACAACCATGATTTGTAGGGCACTATTTGCGGAAGCTAAATAGATTTTATGCAGGAAATAAATTTTATTGTTTTTATTTACGCCTTTAGAAAAACAAACAAATTTGTAGAGTTGATATTAGTATAAACCTCATATTCTTTATAAGCCGAATAGCCAATCATTGCCATTAATTATTTATCAAAAAAAAATGATTTTTTTTAAATAAAATATGTTGTAAACGGTAAATCGTTGAATGACAAAAAATACACCATCTAGACATTTTTTTTTCTTTTTTTTTTTAATCATTTAGTAGATGGGCACTTCGATATACTTTCGCCGAACTTTTTTATTTTGGAGTTTTGTTTTAGTGTTAAAGTTTGTGTCTGGAAAAATCACATATGATTTATATCTTAGGAATCATGTGTGATTTGTATGTTAGGTGTCAGTGTGATTTTATATAAGTCACATGTGATTTCATAAAATCACATGATTTTAAAATAACAAATCGCATATGATTTTTCTATACGTAAATTTTAACACTTAAGAAAAAATATTGAAAAAAAATTCGTCGAAAATATATACAAAATGCCCCTCTATAGAAAGATAATTTAATTCTCGTTGTGATGATATGTTTCTTTTCTCATAACGACTAACTGTTTGTGAGATATTTAATTATTTTAAAAAGAATGAAAGCGTTTTTTTTTTTTTTTTTTTTTTTTTTTTTTTTTTTTTTTAAGGGGTGTTATTGGTTTACCGGCTGCATAAAGAACTTTTCTCTTGGATTTGTTTGTCTTAAACAATATTTTTGATAAAAAAAATCACATAATAACATTATTTCAAATTAACGATTTCTCTACGTTTTGTTATTGATAAATAAAAAGATAGTACCATCATGTAGTCTAGTGCAACTATGAAAGCAAAGTTGGAAATAAGCAAACAAAAAATGCTGCTTTTGAATCAGTCAGCTGAAGATAATGTTCTGCTTTTGACAAAAAAACACACACACACACACAAGTATTCTAATACTACAAATCCACAGTCAAACTCATAAAAGGATGAAATGAGTGGTGAGTGGTGACAACAATTCACCTAAAAGGCTTCTTTTAAAAGGATGACATTTTATATCTACAGTTGACTTTTAACTTCAGTCAAGTAATGGTATTATCAATCTATGTTTTAATATATAGTTGAGTAAAACTTAAATCGTTGCAAAGTTTGAATGCTGTATTGTTTTTGGAATGAGTCAATGAGCAAAATTCTTAGGATGACTAGGCTAGCAAAGTTGGACTTGTTATTCAAGTGATAATAGAATGTTGACTCAAAAAAATCAAATTGGCAACCATAGAAATAGACAAATATAGGTAAATTATAAGTTTGAGATATTGTAGAAGAAAACATGCAATTGTCATGGGAACATTTTAGTGTAATTGTCAGAGACTCCTCAACACACAGTTTTTCGGAATAATTAAACATTAATGTTACACAATGGATGCATAGCAACATACCAAGAAGCCGAAATGGATCAAAATTTAATAAAGTTGCTATGAAAGAAAGTAATTCACCTAATCTGATAACAAACTCAAAAGCAAGACAAGTTTGCACACCTCTTGTACTTTCTTATGCATCTTGTGAAGAAGAAGAAGAAGCTTGTCTAACTCTTCGTTGATGGACATCCCAATTGTACACCCGAGCAATCGTAACCTAAATACACAAGTAATAGCCAAAAGGATAAACTTAAATTACTTATAAAGGTGTGAGAGTTTTTAAATAATAAACTTTTTCGTTTCATTGGGCTATGAAGAAAAGAAACATGCAATCAGGTTGGTATTTGCTATAGACAGAATTGAAATGGGGCAATTAACTTGAAGAATGAAGATTCGATGAATATGGTATAACAGGAATACAAGACAAGTTTTTAAATAATCAACTTTTTAGTCTTTGTTCTTCTAACCAACTTTTAGAACTATTAATTTTGAAAAATCAAACAAGTTAAAAGAAAAAAGGGAGGGGGAATTCATTTGCTTTTACAGGATGCAAACATTTCTTTTCTGCATTTCTGTAAGAACAATAAATGGTTTGCAATAATAAGGGGGTCTCTGGGATTGCGTTATGAAACTGATTATCGGATAATTGCGTTTTGAAAACGCAAATAATCAGTCGACTGTTTCGGAAAATCAACTGGAAAAGTGATTTTCTGAGTTATGAACCCTCCAAAACGCAGTTTTCTTACAGCAGGTAAGGACCTACAGCTACAAAACGTGGTTTTTGCTTTCTCCATGGAAATTACCCAATTGCCCCTTCTTTGTCAAAGCACACAGATTATCAAATATCCATTTCCTTTCTTTCGATACTCCAAAATCACTATTTTTATTTTCTTCTTAAAAACCAGTTTATAATCTATCAATCAGACAATTCTTACATATCGAATCTTTGGAACGATGAGGGCATGCGGCAATGGAGGTTGTGACGTTTGTTATTTTTTTGGTCATCGTGGTGTTGATGATGTTTGTTGGGAAGGTGTTACGGAACAATAATGTTTGTGCATGTTTTTGGAATGACAAGGGCATACAGTGATGAAGTTCATGTGGATGCTAGTAATTTGTAAACAGTTTTACAGTTTATAAATTTATTTACTCGTATATGTTAAATTTATGACAAAAAATAGATTGTTACATACACCATAATCTGATTTGCCAATAACTGAATAATGCAAATGTCTATTTTGGTCATTTTACTTATTATATTACATAATAATCTAATTTGCTAAACACTAAAAAACTGATTATTGTGTTATCATACAGCATAATCAAAACAATTTGTAACCGCTGACTATCTAATTATCCGTTCAAAACGCATAATCATTTTCAACAAGCAAACCCAAACACCCCCTAAGATGTACTGTAAGTTACTCACTTCGGTCGTTTTATAACTGTTACTGAGATTATAAAATAGCATTTGAGGTAGATTACATGATAAATTATGCTTGTAGGTTCACCATGCATTGGTGAGAGACGTTTTTCTTAATCACTGGAGTATTTGTTATGTGACACATCCCAAATAGAAAAGGTTGGTTGTAGGGCTGAGCATTGGGTCAAAACCGAACCGAACCAACCAAAACCAAACCGAACCGAAAACCTATTTGTGGAAGACATGAACCGAGAACCGAACCAAAGTGACTCGGTTCGGTTCGCTTTTGTGTCGGTCAGTTCGATTCAGTTCGGATTATATGGTTTAGGTGTGGTTTTTCTCGGTTTTGGCTAGAACTGAACTGAACCAAAACCAAAATTCCTGAAATTCTAAAAATATAGAACCGAAATCGAACCGAATATGGTCGGTTCGGTTTCGGTCGGACCGTTTGGCTCGGTTTTCCGGTTCGGTTTGATTTTCTGTCTCTTTTGGCTCAAGCCCTAGTTGGTTGTGTGAGTGAGTATACCAAACTTTGGATTTAATTAGTAAGGGTATATTTATAAAGTCAAAACTATTTGGTTTCTTTAAATAATAGTACTATGAAACTTCAGAGATAAATCAGAATGAATTTTACAGACTACAAATAAATAAAGCAATGAAGGACATGAACGTGGTACCTGGGTAATGGTAACTTGATCTCGTAAGAACTGCAAATCACCAACTAGCACTTCTAAACTAGCTTTTGCATTTTCCAAGTTGTTCCGCAGCAGAGAAGTGGCCTGCATTTGTTCATGTTCAGATGTTAAACAGATTTACCGCATGCAGATGAAAGGCAACTAGAGGTGTTTATTTCGACCCTTCTACCTAATAACGCGTTGATTTTGGTTATATTCTAACTCCAAAAATGGGTAGAGTTTACAGCTCCACATGTTTTATTAACAAACTTGGATTATAATTTTAGAGTATAGTTTATGTGATTACACTTAATAGAATATTTGTATAATTAACTCAGAGGAACAAAAAATTAGTGATGGGTTGACCTGGGCCAATCCATTTTGACCCGTACCAACCCACCTTTTTTGCCACTTCTACAGCCTAAGAAGTACCTCTTCACATGAGTACTCTAACATAACATTTGCTCCCAACCATAAGCACACCGAATCCGTATTATCAATCCGAGCCCGCGCATAGATACCTTCAGAGACTTCAAAATCTGTAAGCAACACCTGTAATAAACAAATAGGTGATGAACATATATATTCACATAATAGTTTTGGGGCAAAATTGCTAACAACAAACACTGATGACGTATATTCTGTACATTGTGCAAAAGGAGCTCTAACAGGTGACTGCAAAGTTTATAATATTTGTAATATGTACTAATATGTTTTGAATATGAAAGAGCATTAATCATAATGGAACGCATTTTCTGTATTCAGCTAAGGTCCCAGAAGTCTCTCTCTGCTATAACCCTCAACTCACATTAGAAATGTAATGATGCAAGGAAAATTCAGATTATGGGTATCCGTGTGGGACCCACATAGACGGAAATTTCAGAATATGGGGCCGGTATATGGATGTTTTGGCCCTGTTCTTCACTTACAAACCCTTAAAACTTGGATATTTTGGTCCACGCTTTTTATGTCTAATCCCGCATCCACATGGGTTAATAAAATCCCATACACTGGGTTCCATTGGTGTTGGCAATATAAATCTTGATATGGGTAGCACCTATGGCCAAAATGCACTTGATTAAAAGTTGAACACAATTTAAGGTAAAAAGGATTTTCATTCTATAGTGTAGGGGAAGAAAGAACAATGCGCTTTGTTCATTTGCTCCATGCGACAGCCCTCTCAATACCATATTGGAGCTTTGTAACTAGTGGCCTCCTGTCGGTAGAGCCTTTTCCGAGTGCATGGAGCTCAAACGAGGAAGAGGTTAGTGGTTATCGTCCATAATGCTAATTTCTCTTTTTGTGATACTCCAATTCCTAGGGTGAGAAAAAGATAATAAAAAGTCAAGTGTTCTCTTGGTTTCCCCTCCTGTTGCTTCTAAAGACTGCCCTCATCTAAAGTCCAAACTATCAGAAACAGATAACTTCTTGTCTTCTACAGTTTCGTCATTCAAAGTCATAAAAAGTAGGTTATTTTTACTATTTTTAACTTAGCAAATTGTGGATTTCCATTGCTTCTTTTTCTATTATTAGGCCCAAATTGTCCCTTGTGTTTCCTGTTCTTGTATTCCAATGAATATGTGGTGAATAATTTGGGCGTACGGTTAAGCCAAAAGGGATGTGCACCTCCTATTAACTTTAACCAAAAGCACCTAATAGGCTAATACAAGGTAGTGGCAGGGAGAAACTAAACCTGGATGGGCAATATGTTTGGAGGTCCAACATACCAAGCAACTATGAAGGGCAAACGGGAAAGATGGTTGCATTCAGGATTCTTAAAAAACAAACATCTACAGATACGATGGGAAACTTGAAATTAGATGACCTCTGGAGCTTTGTTATCTTATCCCTTCCTCTGAGTACTATATATCAAGTTTAATCTCCTCAATGCTGCCACTTCCCATGCCCTAAGCACATCTAACACACAACCCTATTGGCAAACAACTAGAGTAGAAGAAAGCTAGCATTATCAATAATACTGCAGTTACCCATCATTTGTGCATCAACTCAAAGAAACTTCTCCTGTCCCTTAAAAGTGCCACACACGGATCTGTCTAGTTTCATTTAACCTATAAGACGTCTACAAAGTTCCTCTTTTGCAACAAAGTTAGCCTTCAGGCTAGGGCAACTCCCTGCATCTGCTGAAGCTAAGGTGTATCTTTATATAAAAAGCGAACTACTAATATGAGGCTAACGTTAGTTACACATTTCAATATTACGTGTATAAATTCCAGATGAGGAAGGCGAAAGAAGTATTCTTTAGAAAAAAAACAATTTTGGTTTGTGATGACCCTAATAAAAGAAAAGGTTCATTTCAGTTGAGGTTGTAGCTTCAATTCTTTTCTCAGCTAGTTTTAATCACTTCCCAGAGGCCGTGGAATACCAACATATATACTAGGCTTCCTTGCCTGAGCACACAACTGGCATACACTATGTAACCAAACCATTTCAAATTTTAGATGACCTTCTATCGGTTAATTTTTTAAAGGGCTCGTATCCTCATCTATCATTGCACGACCAAGCATTCATAGTTGTATATTCTGTAGTTATGTGACGTATCTCGGCCAATAATATAATCTTAGCCTGCATAATTTGAATAGTGACCTAATAGGTCCCCAATAATCCCCACTTTTTAAGTTAAAATACATGCTCAATCAAGCAATGTCTGCACATCATATTCCTCTGACCTGAATCGAGCTTGTAAATTGCACCATATACACCATATCAGAAAAAGAAAGTATACTCTCTCATGCTTTTAAGTATATTTCAGGAATTCTGTTTCAAACTATAACTCTTTATCTAATCTAAATGATATAAATAAAAATACCTCAAATAATTAGTTATGTAGTCTTCTATAACAACAGATAGCTCAATAATAATAATTAAAAAAAAAAAAAAAAAAAAAAAAAAAAAAAAAAAAAAAAAAAAAAAGCTCCCAATCACGAGTCAGATTAAGCAAGAGAACTACCAACCACATACCAAGTGCCTTACCACAAATGAGTGAAACGGCAACTATTTGCAAACCAGGCATAAAACAAATTATTAAATGGTAGAAGATAAAAGGATAAATAACTAACCTCACCACTATCCTTCTTAGCTTGTAAAGTAGCAACAACATCTAAGCACTTCTCGATATCTGGAACCTTCGCCTGTTAAGAATAGAGCAAGGATGTAAATCTTTTAGTTCAGATGAGAGGAAACTATTATGCAATATCTATGTTTAGAAATATGGAATCAAGCATAGATAGAAATCTTCTAATCTGCCTTTTGGTGTCATCTTCTCACATATATTCGTGTAAGAAGGAAACAAGATTGAGTTGATTATGGGGTTAATCATGAGTAAAGATGCTTATCAAGAATAAGATTATTACAGCAGATCATCATTAAAACATATGTTAATCGTTCAACATGTGTCCCTAATATACTGGTCCAGTGGTCCTAGTTATATTCTAGAAGTTCTTTGATGTGGAAGAGGCTTAAGCCTATAGCCAAATCCAATCACACAGCAATTTTCATACATGTTCTCAATGGTAAAGAACCGAACATGAAACATCCCTTATAATGCCTTGGGGTTAAAACTTAAAAGGCATCACCAAATCCAACCCACAGCAACCAGAGTTGATGTCGGTTCTTATACACTCCACAAAAAAAGTAATCCTATTAGTATTACCACCAAAAAGTTGCGCAGAATTTATTTTTCAGTGTAAAACTTTTTTTTTTTTTTTGGCTGAGGCACCCAAGCCATGTAGAGGAAAGAAAGAGGTCGTTACATTAGATTATCATTGGCCTCAAAGGGAGCAAAATTTGGTGCAAAAGATAATGGAAGTTTCGATGATCAGAGATAACAACAGTGTAAAATCCGCTCTGATTTGGGATCTAAATGTAATGTGTAGCTAACAAACACACGACTACTACTATCAAACCATAAATACTACATGCTTTTACACCTGCATTGGTTCAAAAAGATATAAAATTAACTCTGCATTTTACATCTTCACTAATCTCAAACTGACATGACATTCATATATGATTACAATTGCTTTAACCATGAATAGTATCCTACTCTCTGTTATTTCCAAAAATTTTGTAACTTTTATATTTTCATATTTCAAATTTTACGTATACATCTAAATTCAGCCAGCAACTTTCAGCGTCTTCAGTTCAGATCAGGTACTAACAGTGCATTATTACTCATCCAAAGATAACATGTGATCTTTGAAATGGCTTGGATTATGATATTGACCAGTTTGGACAATATCAATATGAGCTATCGACATTAATTTTCAGTAAATCATGTCAGCCCCAGTCCACACTAATTTTCAGACATAAAATGACCAGTTTGGACCATATCAATATAAACTATCGACAATCATTACTAACGAGAATGACTTTAACTAAAGTAATTGCTCTTCAAAATATGGCGTGCTCAATTTATGTTCATTTAAGTTTAGAGTTCATTCAATATGAATAGTACCTGAAGATCTCTCTGCTGAGCAAGAAGTTTCATCTCAACCACTTTGTATTGCTGAAGCCTGCACATATAACAAAAAACGTCAAAAAAATAAATAAATAAATAAATAAATAAGAAATAAAAAAAAATAAAAAAAGGACGCACGTCAACTTTTGCAGTGTCATAAGAAAAGTTTGAACTTTAAACATCTTTAAGAATGCATTGTTTCATAAATCACTATTAGCATCAACAAATGGTCTCTCGGGTCTGGCGCCCTATTCTAAAAGCATACAGATCAATCCACAAAGATATTCATAAATCATACTTTACAAAACATTTACATCCCTAAAACAGACTAATCAGATACTATATCCTAAACAGGCACGACACATATCGGGCTTCAACTTTCACCTTTCCATCTACTATGCTGCCTATATCTGAATTAGAGACTTGATGAATATAACAAAATGATGCAAAATAACATATCCATCATCAAAGATGCAAGTACTTTGGGGATGTTTGTTTAAGCTTATATGTGGCTTATGAGCTTATTTGTGTTTCGGCTTATATATCATAAACCCCAATTTTCTGGCTTATTTTGAGACTTGTGGGCTTATATAAAGGGGTGTATGTTTTGGCTTATTGCTTATTTGGTTTGGGGATTATGTTTCCTAAGCTCACTTTTTGTGGCTTATTTTGAATCTTTTCGGCTTATATAAGTTTATTATGACATAATAAACTTATATAAGTCGAAAGGTTTCGGAATAATCCACGAAAAGTGAGCTTCTGTAACATAAGCCCCAAACCAAATAAGCCCATAAGCCGGCTATATAAGCCGAAACAAACACCCCCTAAGTTTATTATGATATGATAAACTTATACAAGCCCAAAAGTCTTAAAATAAGCCGAAATGAAATAAGGTAATAAGCCCACATATAAGCTTAAAAACAAACAGCCAGTTAATAGTAAAACCTAATGTGACAAGTATTATGGTGATAAAGAGATAATAAAAAGACCTTTCTTGAAGGAAGTTGAGAGTGGAGTTAACATCAAGACCCAATTGATTCAAATAAGCTTCCACATCTTTTACGAATGATGCTCCTGGTATCCCCCTCCTTTCCCCCGCCGCCACTTCTGTTACTGCTGATGATGATGATGCGGCCATTGCTGATTGTAGAAAACAAAGAGGCTGCTGGCTGTGTTTTCGATTGATCACAAGAGTCTAGTCACTGTTGTATTTGCTTCCTCTTTTTTTATTCTTTAATAAGTTTTTTTTCTCTAAAGTAGGTTGGTTACAAGTTTTCGGATTAATGATAAGTTAAGCAGGTTTATGTGTCAACATGTTTAAGGTTTTATTTGGGTTAAGTCCACTTATTAGAATTAGCAAACTTATTATTATTATTATTATTATTTTTTTTTCACAATATAAGTTATGAAACTTGATTTTTCACTTGTGTAAGTTTAATTATCTTCATCCTAGGTGTAATTTCCACCTAGGATATATGTTGGGTGAGTTTTTATGACATGATTTATCTAAATAAAAAACACATCAACACAAATCACATAACACATACAAATTAATAACCCTAAATCTTTGATCAAACATGTCTTCTCATTTTTCAAATGAATCCTGCAAATGTGACAAACCGTCAAAAGTTCTAACACTCCCTTTAACCCTGCACGAAAATTTCTTGTTTGACAAAATCGATCGGTATTTCATCATTCCCTTTTCTTTTTTTTGACACTCTAATTATGCTTTATTGAATAGTATATTGGTATTGTTGATTACAGAAACCTGGTAAGAAGAAATGTGATAAATGGGATTGGTTCGATCCAAAGGTTGAATGTGACTGGTATAAGATGCATTTGTACGAGATGTACAGTCAACTTACTCCTCATCAAAGTCGTCAAGTTCAACCATAAATAACATGTCAAGCAAGGATTGAAGAGTTGGAAGCTCATTTGCAACAAGCTGTTAAAAAAATCAGTTTTTGGAAGTCAACCTTTTGTGTTTTTGCAATTGTTGTTTCTTTGGTCCTTGCAATGAAGTAGGCATAGAACACAATCTCATCTTGGGTAGCTTTTGTTGTTGTGTAGGTCATTAATTTGTTGGTGTTGACTTTTGTAAAGTCAAACTTTTAGAAATGTTTGGTGCTAGTAGTTTGGGCATTAGTTTCAATAGTAATGGTTCTTTAATCCTTGTAAACTCAATATTTTGTAATGGTTCATGGTTGAATGCAATTGTAACAATCGTGGTTTTGGCAGGTCAGTTTGACTGATAGTCTTGTCTCGGTTGACGTTTGTTTGGTGTCTTAGGTCTTTGAAGTGATATATGTGAGTTTTAGCACTAAATCCCTTTGCGTAAATGGTTTTATTGTGATTTGGAAAGTTTGAAATTTGGGAAAGTTCATTTTGATCACCTTTGTGGTGTAGAAATGACTTGTGTAGTTTTGGTGTTTTTGTGTTTTTGCTTAACGAGTCTTCGTTCAAGTGTTTGAGTGTTAGCGGGTTACGAGGAGTTTGTTTTTATGAGTTATGTTTCAAAAGAGTGTGGAATTCTATTTTTGGAAACTTTGTTTTGAAAATGATAATTTTTCCGGTTGTCGTAAAAGTTAAGGTTTATCGCGAAAGACGTTAGGTTTTGTTTTGTGAGTTTATAAAATATGAAAAGTATGAGGTTTTGAGTGTAATGAATTAATTTAATAAAAAATAAAAAAATAAAAAAATATATATGTATGGAAAAATTCGGCTAGAAGGGGATAAGGGGGAAAAAGGAAACCAAATTTGAGCCAAATTACAACACCTAATAATAAGGATTATCCAAAAATAATATATAAACAAACCCAAACACCCCACAAATGTTTTTTCCTGCATATTGGTCGATCCCAAGAGAGAAAAAGAGAAGAAAAAATTAGGGATTGTAATTTGGAAGCAATAATCAAGAATCAAGGTAAAATTCTTAAAACCTATGTTCAATTAATTGATTAATTATTGTAATTCATGTAATATTAAGTATGATGGATCTAGGGTTTGTAAGTTTCTATAAATTAATTAATTAAAACATTTTGGGATCAATTAATGATTTTATTATGATGATTGGTGAAGAGAATTGCGCATAAAACATGCTAGTTATTCAGTTAGGGTTTGGACAGAAAAGTAGTGTTGTAAAGATGTGAGTGTAATTAACAGATGGTGAGGAGTTAGGTCACGAATTTTTGGTCTAAATTGAAGTATAATGAAAGAGCTTTCCAAAAAGTCCAGCCACGATTGATTTCAAGGTCGGGAAGTTGGTCTTTTGATTTTTCTTTGTTAAGGTGTCAAAGCTGTCAAACCGGGACAGAATTGGGGTAAAAGTTTGATAGTGAATTATGGTTGTAAAAGTGGTATTTAGACTAGCCCTTCTCGAATAGTTAAGTCTTAGGTTATCTTAGACTACCATGAAAAGGATTCGCGATAAAAACTTGTAGAAGTATTTTATTCTAATTAAAACTTTTTGGTGTGCGTTCAGATCCGAATTTGAATAGTTGACAAGTTTGATTTTCTTTTGAGTACTTGTGTGTGTTATTGGTCCATGGCCTTGTGGGATTAGCTTGTATGCTTATGAGAGACCATGGTAAATTTTTGGTGTGAGTTTTTGAGCTTTAATTGTCATGATTTCATGTGGGCGAATGTACCAAAAAATTCTGCGTTTTCTGATTTTAAAAGTGCAAGGGATTTAGTGAGTGTTAGGTTATGGTGATGGTTAGTATGGTGCCTAGGGGATCCATGGTGGGTCATATGAGTCTTAGACATCCATCATATGTGTATTACATGGGTTATAGCTTTTAGCTTGACCATGTGTAATATGGATTTACTTTTGTATGTTATAGATTGTGATTTGTTTTGTGGAAGCTGCAAGGTTTGAGGTGAGTTCATAGTCCTATATTTTTACTTTGTTTTAAACTTGGGATGGGAATGATGCTTGTCTTAAATGGTTTGAATTACTGTGATTATGTGTGTGTGTGTCAAAGAGCTTGGACTTATAATGTTATCATATGTATGCTATATGTGAATGATAATGCTATGTGGTTAATGTTATGTTGTGATGCTGTGTGGTCCAATTGGGAGGGTGCTTGCCATGTTGCTCGTGTATACGACCTAATTGGAGAGTAGTACTCCTACTCACTATTTTTCTGTGTGGTCCGACCGGAGGGTATTGATTACCCATTATTTGGAGCGGGGGTCACATTCCCTTCCCGGATGTTGTGAATTTGGATCGGTGGGCACGTTCCGCCCGATGGTTGCCTTTTGTGTGATAGTTGGTTTATGAACATATGTAGCTTGTATGATAACTGTAATTATTTTTCCAGCTATATTTTATAATCACAGTGATTTTGGTTGCCTAGCGTGTATAAGTCTTAAACCTATGAATCTCACCAACGTAATGTTGACATTTTAAGCATCATTTTCAGGTGAGCTTTCTATGGATAAGATAGAAGGATGTGATTAGACGAGACTTTAGTTGCATTGGAAGTGGTTTATCTATGCGTTTGGAGTTTATCATGTTGTTATCTTTCGGGTATTGTTATGACACTTTGTGTCTATACTTTGCCATTTTTATTGCATGTAGTTATTCTCTATATAGACACCATGTGTTGTGATGATATCCATGAAGTTACACCCTCGCGTTTCCGCCTTGGCGAGGTGTGACAGCAATGAAAGAATGTTTTGATGTGTATATTTCTTTGTTACCTTGATCAGTAATACGCAAGAATGGTTCATGTTCATGTGGTTGTATGCAAGAATGGTTCATGGGCATTAGTTCATGTGGTTGTATGCTAGATCAGTAGTATGCAACATATACCAGTTGTATGCTATATCATTAGTTCTTTTACAAGGGTACAACAACTCCCATTACACTTATGTATTTTGAGGCCTAAAATACTAACCGATCACTTCTACACACGATACAAATGAAGTATAAACTATCAAAGCTTATATATAACAAAGCTAACAAGTCTTGCAACTTTAGAGTTGAAACTTGTAACTTCTTGGATGAACTTGTGAACTCCCTTGCTACATAAGAGGATCACACAAGTCAAATGTTACTGAGTTAGTTGAAAGAATATATGAAATATATGTCCTAAAGGGATGGATGAAAATTAGCAAGTGGCTTGGTATTTATAGCAAAACAAACAGCAGGTCTGGCGGATACGGCGGAACCCATCTGCCCGTATACCCCCAGGGTTCCGCCAGGCTTGCAGTAGGTTTTCAAATAAATCTTTCCAAACCAACCAAGATCACATTAACTAAATTCTAGTCAAACACATTGAATCAAAAGTGGAATGCTTCCAAAAATGTGTAAGACCTTATGGTAAGTCAAACACACAAGCTTACCATAATTGCATGATGTGACATGACACTTTCTAAATAAAGAAATAAAAAAATGTTTTGCTTAAAAAGAAATGTAAACCTAGTTATACAAGACTTAAAACTAAAGCGATGTTATTACTATAAACTAAAGTTCATATTTTGTCATTAACAAAACTTAGCAAAGATCGTAAAATATAAATAACGTTTTTAGGCGATATTTGCATTAACAATCTCCCCCTTTTTGTTGATGACAAAACATAAACTTTATTTGTAAGTAAGCCACAAGATTTAGTGTTAAGTCTTATAAAATTTGTATTAAAACTTGTTTTTGCTAAGAAGATGTGATATGCAAGAGTTAGAAAGAAAAAAAAAAATGAGAACAAGTTTAATATAAATTCTCCCCTTTTTTGTCGAAACAAAAAGAAGAGAACATAATGATCCAAGTGCTCCCCCTTGTACAATACTCCCCCTAAATGGAGTGCCAAGAAAAGAGAAATGGATTTTGAACCTACAAAAAAAATGTTAGTTGCCGCACAAGACAAGTGTAAAACAAGTCATGAAAGCACTTTACGTCTAAAACACAACTAAGAGTTGCGAAGCGGAATAATGCAATTCTCATGCTCCCCCTTGAATATTACTCCCCCAAATGGAGTATCAAGGAAAGAAAACATGAATAATGATCCTACAAAAAGGAAGGTTAGTTTCTAAAACACAAGATATATGTATGCTACCATAGTAAGGCATAGCTTACTCACAATACCTAAATGGTCAACAAACAATGCATACCTTATAGTAGAATGAAATTCATTTTATGTAAAATTCGACTTATAGAAAGTCAAAGACAAGAAATTTGGAAGAAAACATCATACTTCTAAAAATAAAAAGAAAAAAAAAAGAAACTAAGAACATAAAATCCTACATCTATAAAAGAAAAGCATCATTATCCTTAATGAGAAACATTTTCCAAAAACAAGGCTAATGTTGTTTAAGGATGAAAATGTGTGTTGAAGGGTGTAGCGGGCTTTATTTTGAAGGTTGTGTAGGTGAAACGGTTTTGGTTTGTTGGTTTTGGTGTTGGTGCTCTAAACTTGATTTGTTGGTTTTAATGGAAAACATTTTCCAAAACAAACGGTTTTGTTTCATTTTGGAGACTCTAAACTTGAGGTGGGTGAGACAAGGATTGTAGATGGTCCAAGATGTGGTTTAGGATTAACCTCATTTCTTCGGATAGCTCGCAAATTTCCGTTCGACACCTTTCACTAATGTGAGCGGTTCTTTCGCAATGTTCGCAATCATGGCGGGGAAAGCTTGGTGGAAGAGAGGTTTGATTAGTTGGTGGTGGATGGTTTGAACTCGAAGGAACAAATGTAGATGGTTGAGAGGTGTTTTTGGTTCATTCACTAGTTGAGTGTAATGCCGTATGGAAATCCATAAAGTGGTTGATTTGAGAGTCAACCATACGTTTGAAGGCATGAAGGTGGTTTAAATGAGTGTTCATTTCCTCATTAAGGTTTGGAGGTTTTTCCCATATGGATGCTTCTATTTTCTTATAAGAAGAAAGTAGAGATTCAAAGTATTGGGAATGTTCTTGTGGTGCTGGTTGTTGTTGTGGTGGTGGTTGTTGGTGGTGGACAAAGTGGCGGAAGCTTGGTTCTCCGGAAGGATTGCCATGAAGGTCTTTGTAAATGGGGTGAAACACAAATGATTGTGGGTGTGTATGACCTTGATCATTTAGAAAAATTGATGGTCTAGCATAATGGTAAGCCAACCGTTCTACTAATGATGGTTGATGGGGTTCATCATCTAATTGCTCACTAGGTTGTTGTTGGGTTTCCATTTGAGCAATGGTGTCAAAGAGTAACAAGGATGGTGGGCTTGATGATTTAGGCGATAGGTCTTCTAATGTTTCCAAATAGGGTAGTGGTGATGTTGGTGGTGTATGGAAAAGTTCCATTGGTGTAAGTGTTGGTGATTGAGGTGATGGAGTTTTTGATGGTTGAGCTTGTTGAGATGGTGATGTTGAATCACTCGAGGGTCAAGTTGATGACGGAATAGTGGCTATGTTGGTGTTGCAATGTGTTGGAGAGGGTGTTGGAGTAGCAAGATTAAGCAAATCTTGAATAGTAATCACATTGGTATTGCAAGGTGTTGAGGATGGTGTTGAAGTAGTAAGATTAAGGAAATCTTGGATAGGCGAAGAGATGTCAAGTGATGCATCACTTGATGATGATGAGCTTGATTTGATGATTTTGTTGAAGCAACACGGTTTAACACTAATCCTAGTGGTTTTTGCAAAGGATTTTGATGATTTGGATGAGGTGTTGGATTTAGTCATTTCAAATGTGTGGTTTTGAGATTTTAAGAGAAGGGATTTTGATGGTGATGGTGTGATTTGAAGTGTTTCAAAATTGTCAAATTTATAGAGTGGAAGAGATGTTGGAAGGGGTGTTTGGATTTGATGTTCTACCATACAAAAGTTAAGGTTTCTAACATGTCAAATCATTGGATGTCAATCCAATGGAATTGGGTGGAGTGAAAGACTAGCTTATGCACTCAATGCTAAGTGATCATGGGAAGTGATTTGGTTGAAAGAGTTCAAAGAGTTTGAAGGATCCTTTAAAAGGGTTTCTTGGGTTAGTTATGTTTGAATTTGAAATTTTGGCGGGAAATGACTTCCTAATTGTTCTAGTGAGTGAGAGTGGTCCTAATATGTTTATTGGAAGTAAGGGAAGATGTTTCTCACTAAAGATAATGATTTGACACTTTACAAATTTTGAAATTAAGAAAAATGACAAAAATTTTCTGCAGGTGACTGGCGGAACCCTCACGAAACACAGGCGGAACCCTGTTTTGGGTTCCGTCTGGTCCGTTGGGCCAAAACTGGGTTACCCAGAATTTACACTGGCGGAACCCATTTGAGGGTGCCGCCAATCCGCCAGGCCTGAAAAACAAGGCAGTCCACTTTTTTGACCCGCGAGACGATTTTCAAATTTTTTGAAAACTCTTAAAAACGAAAATTTATTATATGTCTGATTAGGAAATGCAAAAATTGGACATGTAGACATTCATATCATAGGACTTTGACCGAGGGCAAACGATTTTCACTAAACTTAATGAAATTTTCCATAAGCATAAAAAATTGATAAACACCTCAAATATTGTCAATATGCATAAAGGCTCATACAAAACATAATCCGACAAAAGTAATAAAGCATGGAAGTGAAAAACAATACAAATCACATAGTTTAACACATACAAAGTTCTAAACCCTTCATAATCCAAACACTCCTTAATCACACATCTCACAACCGGCCTATCTTCTTATTGAGCTTTCTTAGGTACCTTCCAAAGCACTTGAAAATTCCTTTGGTTCGCTTGAATTCTTCGGATGCATTGCTAATGACGGGGAGTTCTTGAAGGTAGGCTAAAGGTGGTAGCTTAGAGTTAGGAAGTTTATCGTCATCGCTCATATCGGATGATGATGATGATGATGGTGAAGGTGAGCGAGTACACTTACCCTTAGCTTTGAAGACTCTTTTATCACTTAGAGGGACGAAAATGTGAGGAACAAGAGAATTGTCAAGGCACATTCCCTTATCATTAGGAGGAATGGGTGAGATTGCTCTAAAGAGGTGGGTAATAAGCATTCCATAAGGAAGAGCGGTTGTTCCTACCATGGGTATGTCGGCCATTCTTTTGGCTAGGTAATAGGCTAAGTTAAAAGGTTGACCGGTGGAAATGCTATAGAGCATGTAGCTAAGACATGTGTTGACACGATCTCTATTCCTATGGAACTTATAACGTTGGCTCTAAGAATTTCTTCCCATTTCTTAAATTGTGGTTTAAGCTCATTGAGTTCCATACCAAAAGGGTCCTTATCTACCTCATTTCCCGAATAATTCTTCTTAGTTGTTGAGGTCCTAACAAAGAGATGCTCACGAATTTCTTCCTTATTAGCAAGAGGAGTGTCGTATGGATGATAACGCTCAATAGAATCAAGACTAGAAAGGGGCCACTTATCCGTGTAGAGACATGTACCAACATTAGGGACACCAAGAATTGTTGCAAAATCTTTCAAGGGTATGATATTTGGTATTTGATTGGTTGTAAAGGTTAGTGAGAACTCACCATCGTCATCGAAGAAAAGGCTTATGGTTGCATAGAATTCTAAGATGAACCTAGGATAAATTTGCTCATCGATGTCTAGGAGGCAATCAAAGTTGATTGCGGTAAAGTTTTGGCGAATGGATGTTCCTTTTAGGAAGGATGGATCAATGGTTCTTCCTTCATGAACGTAGTGTTTTTCTAGACTCTTAAAGGTTTCAACTTGATCTTTAGTAAGGCCTTTGGTCCTATGGTGTTTGGGTAAGTACTTAAGACTTTCCTTGTGATCGGAGAATGTTGCGGGAGGCATGTTGATTCCTAGAAAACACAAAATTTTAAGTTTAAATTAATGATTTTTATAATGTGGATGTTCTAGTATAAGCCTATATGAAAACAATGTGGAGGTGCGGTTATCTTGACTCATTTTGATGCTTGAACCATTTTTGTAATGCAAGTTATGTTATAAAACAAAAGATAACCCAAATGCCCCTAATTCAATATAGCTTCGTTTGAATGTACCCGAAAATACATATTAGTTATGTATTCCCTTTAGCATTCAAGAGACATTATGCAAGTGGTGTTTCAATGACGTTTTTCATTTGTTTTAACAATGTGGTGAAAGGTGGTGTTCAAGTGACTTTTGAAAGACAATGAACTTGGTGTGTTTGGTAAATCATGACAATAACAAAGAGGATATAATTTCTAACTAATGGAAATTATGATTAGTTTACAACCAAGGTTTTTCATGAATTAACAAGTTTATGCATAAACCCTAAGATTCTAGTTAATGTATGTAGATGAAAGTGATAGACTTTGATTGAAAATGCAATTATGATAAACATACTTACAAAGTTGATTGGGATTTGAAGAGATGTGAGTGAGAGCCCTAATTTTTGTGTGGTAAGGTGTTTGTAAGTTGAAGTTGTGAGTTAAGAGATGTTTGGTTTTGAATTTTAAAATAAAAATGTGTTGCAGATTCGGCGGACCAGGCGGAACCAAAGGGAGGGTTCCGCCCGTTTGGTCTCAGGGTTCCGCGGGTATAGCAGAGGAAAAATTCAAAAGGATTTGTCTTGATTTTTGTGGTTTTATCATAATGTTCAAAACTAAGGTTTTAAGTCTTATGAGTCTTTACCTAAGTCTAGGGATGATGAATGCTTCTCATTCAAAAGGTTTCGTGAAAACGTTGACAGAATGGTTAACGTATAAGACTTTCTTAGTTAAGATGTTCCTCAATGAACATTTTTACCAAGGCGATCATGATGGATCACAATATGTCAATTAAGAACATAATGGATTGAATTGTCGCTGAAGTCGATGCTTCCTTTGTTGAAGGGATAACAATGTTGATAAGATGAATTCCGTTGTCGACGCGAGTTAGCTTGTTCAAGTGGAGCTTGTTGACGTGCTTCTCCATCCGATACTAATTTGAGAACCTTAAGCGTTTTGGAGAATCATTGGGTAAGTAAGTAAAAAAGTGCAAGTACTACTTGTGCTTTTCTTATCAACTTATTACCGACATAATTCCATTTGGTATACACTATGGTTTCTATTCCTGTTCCTTTGGGATACCATACTCCTAGTTGTGTAGTACCTTTTGATGTATCCAAACAAGCTCTTGCGAAAGAGTTGTTTTAGGATCTTCTCTAAAACGAGCACATAGACAAGCACTAAATATAATGTTGGATTTATTTGTTGTGAGAACAAGTAAACTTCCAAACATTTCTCTATGTTTAGTTTTACCTACGGATTTACTAATCTCATTCTTGATAAGTCATAAAGGACTTAATCATTATGAACATGTGAATAACTAGGAATGTCTTTGAGTGATTATTCCTTGCTTTTGGAGCTTGCATAGGTTATTAGAAAGTCTTTCATAGATTTACATTATTTTCTATTTTGAAAGATCTATTTTGTTTTAATGGTTGCTTTACTCTAATGTCCAAAAACACTTTTTATCAAATTTGTTTTAATCACTACTATGACCCATGATTCAAGTTTTTATGACCTTGTCAATATTGCTTGACTCAATGTTTGAAAAGATGTTGTTTTTCAATTTTAATAGTTCATCTTCCTTGTTATTGATCTTGACTTACTTGTCTTATCAATGTTGGACTTTCGACTAAGTCATCATCTGCCAAAGATGATATCTTAGAAGGAGGTGGGATTTCATCGAATGTTAAATTCAATGACTCCTCGACTCTTTGGGTTTATTTACTTAAAACACTATGAGTGTAAATGTCTAAGAGATGCAACATCATAAGACTATGGGTCGAATTTGATGTGCAAATCCTAGATGTTTATAAATCATTTTCTCCCAATCATCCTAATGAATTCAAATGATTTATTTTTCTTTGTGTGTCTTATATGAAATTTTAACAAAAGAATGGTTGAATTTAAGACACAATTGAAAATGTAAGGTATAATGTCAAAAGACGTTGTACTACAAATATCAATGAAATATTGTGGTTTTGCTAGATTTGTAAGCATCACAAAAGTGTTGGTTGTCTTATCACTTAGGAGATTCTTAGTTAGCTCACTTGTAGACAAGTATTAAGTGAGACTCACTCAAGAGTTACTCGTGTCTTTTCCCGAAAGTTTAAAGAGGTAAAATACCTTATATCTCCTACTAGATAAAGTGTCTATATCACACCCCACGATTTCAGGTCATTTTTCCAAACCTCAACATATTACTATTCATTGATCACTATTCATTGTTTTACTATTCATCATTTTTTAAGTCAATTTGATATTTCGAGAAACATTAAAAAATTTCACTATTCACATGACACTATTCATTTCCGAGAGAAAACCACTATTCATGTGCATTACTCATTTCATCGTAAACTTAGTTTACGGGTATACAAAAATTCGCGTAACCGTATTGGTTCAGGAGCGAATTCATGCATTATCATTTGGGACATTTCATACGGACTAGAAATAGTCTGCATATCATCATTATGGCACTTGCATACTATTCCACTCGTAGGATATTTAAATTAGTACTTTTGGTATAATTAACTTTTACGTATAAATATTTATAAATAAACTTTAACACGCTATCAATAATGTGACTAACACGTCCGACACTCCCGAATATGATCCCAATATATTTTTATATTCATTTTTATAATATAAAAATTAGAATATTAATTTACCCGGTATTTTGGAAATTTATTTAATTATTAGCGTAAGTTTACTAAAATTACGACGGTTTTCGTCGAAATTAAACAATAATTATCTAAACACTCAATATTTATACCCAACCTATTTTTACAATTTTTATAACTTTATTTTGTCCCGGTTAACTCCGTTAAAAATTTATTTTTAGTTAACTCGGTACCCGGTATACCCTAAAACAACTAATAAACACAAAATCTTACACCTAATACACTAACTTTCTTACACCACCATTCTTTTCTTCCTTTCACCCATTTTGCCGCCCCCCCCCCCCCCCCCCCTCCCATACCAATCACCTTACACAAGTTAAACTCTTACACTAACTCACATTATTACTTGTACCTTATGTCTAGATTTATTATATACAAAATAATACTTAAAGATATTTTACTACATTTCACCTCATTTGCAACTAGCTATCAAGAAAATTCATCTCTCTTTTCTCTCTACTCATATACACGGCACAACAAGAAGAGGAGCAGACCAAGAAATCTTTCCAAGATCAAGTATTACACTAGTTCATTTAGGTTATTCTTGTAAGGTTTTGAAATACAAACTTAAGAATCCTAAGGTTTTACATCATCTAATCACACCACCTTTCAAAGTAAGTTAACAAAACTCATTTTATAATTTTTACAAGTTATTACTATGGTTATATATTTTTCTTACAAGAACTCATGCATGTATTAACTTATACCACTTCATTTTTTTTGTATATAATTAACTATGAGCCCTAGAAATGAATACATGAGAACCCTTGTTAGATCCACTTGGTTTGTGATGTTTAGGAACCCATGACACCCTAAGAAGGTGTATGGTAGGATTAGACTAGTTTTGTGGTGATTGAAAGTGGTTTGGTTGAAGTTAGAACTAGATTAGAACCCTAGAAATGGTTTTTGAAACAATATATTTTCATACTGTTGCTATTTTTAAAACGTGGGAGAATCAGTAGATGGTGGTTAATTTTTGACCAAAGATTTAGAAAATACTTTCAAAAACGAAACTTTTGGCGAAAGAACGGATTAAAACGAAGGAGATATGATTTTTGTAAATTTAATTGACGAAAACTATTTTCTGAAAAACTGCATGCTGTTTGACAGTTTTTGACGGACAAATGGAGGCATTAGACGTAACCTAGTGAAGCCGAGTTATCGAAAATATATTAATACATACTAAAACGAATCCGTGGATATAAAGAACGAGGAAAATGAGCTTAAAACGACCAAGTTATACGCGTTTTAAAATCGTCAAAACTATATATATATATATATATATATATATATATATGTATATATATATATATATATATATATATATATATATATATATATATATATATATATATATATAGTCACTACTGGAAAATAATATAACTACGTACTAAATGACATATTTTCTAGATTTCTTATTCAATGAGTTTATTTTTAACTAACGAAGTACGTACCACTCAAGGTTTATTACGCGACTACTAGACATTATTTTAAGGTTTTCAAAACGAGGAATATAACGCTAACATTTTATATACGATATATTACGACAAGTTTTTATAACTCTATTTGGACTTATTTTTCCTAAGTATGGAAAGTATTTTATTTGACAAGAACTAGTATTTCCAAGTCACGAGTGGTATAGGTATCATGTGCATGTGCATTCATTTACATCACGGCATGATCTAAATTAGATCACGATTATTCATTTAGGTTGCGGCTAGTGTTCGCACCTCATTGTCCCGACTACTTTACCATCATTGTACCATCTTTGTACCATCATTTCAAGGTGAGTCTTCATAGCCCCGTTTTAATTACTTATTTGATTTCAAATCCCACGGGGGAGAATACATTGCACAATTATTTTTGTACATGCCCAAGTATTAAATTCCGTACATTGCTTAAGTTGCTAGTACTACCACTTCAAGTCCCCTTTATTATCATGGACCGTTAATTATATTGCCAAGCGAGAGTGAATGAATAGATCTATTGAGGGTGACTCCTCCATTCGTGTTTGGGTTGCTCCATAAGGAAAACGAATGCATTTCATGTCTAATATTTGAGTGACTGGTAACCACTCCTTTGGGGCCAATTTTAGTACGTCTAGCTTCGGGGTCATGAGCTTAAGAGACAATGTAGCATTTTTGACATTTTGTCACCTTACTTTATACTTGTGGTTATTGTACATACGATTTACCTATAAACCTATGATTATTCACCAACTTTATGTTGACCGTTTTCGCAATGTATTTCTCAGGTAACTAAGGCATATTCTCATGGCATGCATGGAGTCATTTTGTGTATCAAGGATGACGCGTCTCATTTTGGATTTCATGCACTTATGAACTATCGTTTGATTGTACTAAATTATTTCCTTAAACCTTTCTAAGACTTTTGGGACCTATGTTTTATAACTTTGAATATTTTGAATGAATCAAACGATGTATTTTCAAAACGACACTTTAGGTCGTTCAATATATCCTTGTTTGTGATGCTATGACAGTTACACCCTCAGGCATTCCATTCCGCTGCAAGTCAGGTAAATTGGGGGCGTGAAAGATTGGCATCAGAGCTAAGGTTATAGCGAACTAGGATGCATCATGGACCCTAGACTATAACCACATCATCATAGCATATCATCATTTCATCATAAGTGCATATTCATTGTTTTAGGTGATTCCATTATACGAGTTATTTATTTTCATTTCACCTTGATTATCACAGAGACATGTCTTCAGATCCGAACACTGTCATACTTTACTCTGTCTCAGACTCTAATGTTGAGGGTTCTATGTCCTCCACTGCTGTTTCACCACTCATTTCTCCTGCACCTGTGTTGCCACCTTTGGCACCAAGTGAGGATACCGAGCCTTTTGAGGAGGAGGAGACGGCTCCTACTCCTCATGTCTCCTCTATTGCACCACCTGAGGTTACCCGTGTACCTACTGACATATCATCCCCTGCTACCACTATTCCTTCAGAACCAAGACTTATGTTTTCCCGTAGTAAGACCACTCTAGTTGCTAGGAAGAGTGTTCGCCCTGCTACATCTACTTTTAGGACTCCCACTGTTCCTACATTACCTACACCACCAGCCATACCCACTACTACTTCTATATCTACTTCACTCTTGCCGCTCAGGAAGCGTGCAAGATTTACCACCCCAGCTTCACCTACTACCGAGATTGCTGACCTTCCACCACCACCAGTATACCACATAGGTGAGAGTTCGAGAGCGGCTGCTGCTAGGGGGCCTACAGCTGTTACCTTAGAGGATCAGTTAGGGGCTCAACATACATGTTGTGGTTGTACTTGTACATGTCCTGGTTGTGTTATTACTCGTTGTGGTTGTATATATATACATGTTGTGGGTGTATACCTTTGGTACGATGACTATTTCTATTATGATTTTTCTCATGGTTATTTCCATTGTGATTTATCAGAAGTATGGCACCAAGGAAGGGTAAGGCTACACCAGAAACACCCGCTATGACTCAAGCCGCTATCCGCAAGTTGGTCAAGGATAGTATTGCAGAAGCTCTAGAAGTTGAGAGAGCTGAGGTTGCTGCAAGGGCTGCTGAAACTGCTTCTAATACAGGGACGGTTGAACCAACCAACAATAGGCGTGAATGTACATGGAAGGATTTCAAGATTAGTGATCCTATCAAGTTTAAGGGCACTGAAGGAGCGGTTGCTTTGATCCGCTGGTTTGAAAATACTAAGAATGTATTCCTCATGTGCGGATTCCCGGATGTCAGCAAGGTAAAATTTGCTACAGGTATGCTTCTTGATGAAGCTATGTCTTGGTGGAATTCTTATGCTCAGCCCATTGGTATGGAAAATGCTCACAAGCTCACTTGGGATCAATTCAAGAAATTGATGACGAAGAAGTTTTGCCCACGTACTGAGGTGCAAAAGTTGGAAACAGAATTCTATGAGCTGGTAACTAAAGGCGATGACATCGAGACCTACATCAGGAAGTTTCAAGAGTTGGCTGTACTATGTCCAACTATGGTTCCTGACGATGAGAAAAAGATGGAAAACTTCATTGGTGGATTTCCTGAAAGTATTCGAGGGGATGTGATTTCTTTTGATCCTCAAACAATGGAAGAGGCTATCCGTATAACTCAGAAACTCATGGTTCAAGTGGTAAAAGGAAAATCTGCTGTCAACAACAATAACCGTTCAAACAACACCAACTGCAACAACACTCGAAACAACAACAACTATAACAACAATCAAAACCGCAACTATCTCAATAACCGAAACAACAACCCAAACAACAATAACAACAACAAGAGGAGGTTTGACTACAACCAAGGTGGAAACGCTATTCAGCCACCACCTAAGAGGCAAGAAGTGGCAAGGGCCTATGCTGCAGGGCTGACTGAAAGGAAAGGATATGAGGGTAATCTACCCAAGTGTGAAAGGTGTCAGAAACATCATAACCCAGTACGTTGCCCTAATCCATGTGGTAACTGCAAGAAGATTGGTCACCACATCAAAGATTGCAAATTTCCAATCTTGGGTGACAATCAGAGGCCACCAGTAACATGTTTTGGCTGTGGAGAAATTGGACACTTTAGGGGTGATTGCCCACAGAAGAAGAATCAAGGAACTGGAAATCAAGATGGAAGGGCTCGAGGAAGAGCTTATGTTATGGGAGGAGAAGATGTCAAAGAAGACCCGAATGTTGTTGCGGGTACGTTCCTCGTTAATAATCGTTATGCATCCATTTTATTTGATTCAGGAGTGGATAGAAGTTTTGTTTCTATTGCATTTGCACCTTTACTTAACATAGAACCAACCCGATTAGACATTTCCTATATCGTTGAACTAGCCGATGGGTCTTTAGTTAACACCAACACCATTGTCCGTGGTTGCACTATAAATTTCCTAAACCATCCATTCAATATAGACCTTATGCCTGTAGAACTTGGAAGTTTCGACGTTGTTATCGGTATGGATTGGTTATCTCGGCATCGAGCGAGAATTATTTGTGATGAGAAAGTTGTTCACCTTCCTTATAACGGTGAAACTTTGATTGTTCGTGGAGAACGAAGTGGAACTAGACTCAGTATTATATCATGCATTAAAACTGAGAAGTACATAAAGAAGGGTTGTTATGCATTTTTGGCTCACATTACGGAAAAGAAGTCGGATGAGAAACGACTTGAAGATGTGCCAATTGTTAAGGAATATCCAGAAGTTTTTCCGGAAGAATTGCCAGGACTTCCGCCTACACGCCAAGTCGAGTTTCAAATCGAATTAGTGCCAGGAGCTGCACCAATTGCGCGAGCACCGTATCGACTTGCACCTTCGGAGATGCAAGAATTGTCGAACCAATTACAAGAACTTTTGGACAAAGGATTCATTAGATCGAGTTCCTCGCCTTGGGGAGCGCCGGTTTTGTTTGTGAAGAAGAAGGATGGAACTTTCAGAATGTGCATCGACTATCGTGAGTTGAACAAGTTAACGGTGAAGAACCGTTATCCACTCCCTAGAATCGACGACTTGTCCGACCAGTTACAAGGTTCCTGTTTTTATTCCAAGATTGATTTAAGATCTGGTTATCATCAACTTAGAGTTCGGGAGGAGGATATCCTGAAGACGGCATTTAGAACACGCTATGGTCATTATGAGTTTCAAGTAATGCCGTTCGGATTAACCAACGCACCTGCGGTATTTATGGATCTCATGAATAGGGTGTGCAAACCGTATCTTGATAAGTTTGTGATCGTATTCATTGACGATATCTTGATTTATTCCAAGAGTAAGGAAGAGCACGAAGAACATCTCAGAACAATCCTGGAACTACTCAAGAAGGAGCAATTGTATGCCAAATTTTCAAAGTGTGATTTTTGGATACGAAGAGTGCAATTTCTTGGCCATGTCATTGATAGTCAAGGACTACAAGTCGACCCGGCAAAGATCGAGGCAGTTAAAGATTGGGCTACGCCCAAGTCTCCTACGGAAATTCGTCAATTCCTAGGACTTGCAGGATATTATAGAAGGTTCATCGAAGGGTTTTCTAAGATAGCGAAGTGGTTGACAAAGCTGACACAAAAAAATCAAAAGTACGAGTGAGGAGAGAAACAAGAGTCCGTATTTCAGTTATTAAACCAGAAGCTTTGTAGCGCACCGATTTTGTCACTACCAGAAGGGACTGAGAACTTTGTGGTATATTGCGATGCTTCGCATCAAGGACTTGGAGCTGTGCTAATGCAAAACAAGAAAGTGTTAGCTTATGCATCTAGACAGCTTAAGACACCCGAGAAGAATTACACTACGCACGACTTGGAATTGGGTGCGGTAGTTTTTGCGCTCAAGATTTGGAGACACTACCTTTATGGTACCCAGTGCGTAATTTTTACCGACCACAAGAGCCTACAGCATATACTTGATCAAAAGGAACTCAATATGAGACAACGTCGTTGGCTAGAATTGTTGAGTGATTACGATTGTGAAATCCGATATCACCCAGGAAAAGCAAATGTTGTAGCAGATGCACTTAGCCGAAAAGAACGACTCAAACCTTTGAGAGTTAGGTCATTGGGAATGACAATCATTTCGCCATTACCATCAAAAATTTTAGAAGCTCAGATTGAGGCTCTCAAAGAAGAAAATCGACCACATGAGAAACTTTATGGTATGCCAGAAAACAAAAATGGCTTTGTAAAGAGATCAGATGGAGTGTTATGCTTCAAGGACCGAAGTTGGATACCACTCTATGGTGGAGTACGAGAATTGATTATGCATGAATCACACAAGTCGAAGTACTCTATTCATCCCGGTTCTGATAAGATGTATCAGGATCTCAAAAAGCTTTATTGGTGGCCAAACATGAAAGCAGAAATAGCTACGTATGTCAGCAAATGCCTTACTTGTGCTAAAGTGAAAGCCGAGTACCAGAAACCGTCAGGATTACTTCAACAACCAGAAATTCCACAATGGAAGTGGGAACGTATTACTATGGACTTTGTCACTAAACTTCCTAAGACGTCAGGAGGTTATGATGCTATTTGGGTAATTGTTGATCGTCTTACCAAATCGGCTCATTTCATACCCATTAGAGAGACTTATTCCATGGAACAACTTGCTAGACTTTATGTCAAGGAAATAGTCTCAAGACACGGTGCACCAGTTTCCATCATTTCCGACAGAGATAGTCGTTTTACTTCAAACTTTTGGCGGTCATTACAAGATTCTTTGGATCCAAGTTAGACATGAGCACTGCTTACCATCCTCAGACCGATGGTCAGAGCGAGAGAACTATTCAGACACTTGAGGACATGCTTAGGGCATGTGTGATTGACTTTGGAAATGGTTGGGCTAACCATTTGCCATTGATCGAGTTTTCCTATAACAACAGCTACCATTCAAGCATAAAGGCTGCACCATTCGAGGCACTTTATGGGCGTAAGTGTCGATCTCCAGTTTGTTGGGCCGAAGTCGGTGACGTACAATGTACTGGCCCGGAGATGGTGCAAGAAACAACAGAAAAGATAATTCAGATTCGAGAGAGACTCGAAACTGCTAGAAGTCGACAGAAAAGCTACGCAGATGTTCGACGCAAACCATTGGAATTTCAGGTCGGAGACAAAGTCATGTTGAAAGTCTCGCCTTGGAAGGGCGTGATACGATTTGGAAAACGCGGGAAGTTGAACCCGAGATACATTGGTCCATTTAAGATACTGGAAAGGATTGGTCCAGTAGCTTACAAACTTGAACTTCCGTCAGAACTTAGCAACGTACACAACACGTTTCATGTCTCGAACCTCAAGAAATGTCTTTCGGACGAGTCTGCCATTATACCATTAGAAGAAATACAACTCGATGATAAGCTTAACTTTGTGGAAGAATCAGTTGAAATTATGGACCGCGAGGTTAAACAATTGAAGCAGAGTCGAATTCCGATCGTGAAAGTTCGCTGGAATTCTCGAAGAGGACCCGAGTTTACTTGGGAACGAGAAGACCAAATGCGACTAAAGTATCCACAACTTTTCACCAAGCCAATTTCCGAGACCAACACTAGCTGAATTCAGGGACTGAATTCCTTTTTGGGTGGGCGACTATCACACCCCACGATTTCAAGTCATTTTTCCAAACCTCAACATATTACTATTCACCAATTACTATTCATTGATCACTATTCATCATTTTTGAAGTCAATTTGATATTCCGAGAAACATTCAAAAATTTCACTATTCACATGACACTATTCATTTCTGAGAGAAAACCACTATTCATGTGCATTACTCATTTCATCGTAAACTTAGTTGATGGGTAGACAAAAATTCGCGTAACCGTATTGGTTCAGGAGCGAATTCATGCATTATCATTTGGGATATTTCATACAGATTAGAAATAGTCTGCATATCATCATTATGACACTTGCATACTATTCCACTCGTAGGATATTTAAATTAGTACTTTTGGTATAATTAACTTTTACGTATAAATATTTCTAAATAAACTTTAACACGCGATCAATAATGTGACTAACACGTCCGACACTCCCGACTATGATCCCAATATATTTTTATATTCATTTTTATAATATAAAAATTAGAATATTAATTTACCCGGTATTTTGGAAATTTATTTAATTATTAGCGTAAGTTTACTAAAATTACGACGGTTTTCGTAGAAATTAAACAATAATTATCTAAACACTCAATATTTATACCCAACCTATTTTTACAATTTTTATAACTTTATTTTGTCCCGGTTAACTCCGTTAAAAATTTATTTTTAGTTAACTCGGTACCCGGTATACCCTAAAACAACTAATAAACACAAAATCTTACACCTAATACACTAACTTTCTTACACCACCATTCTTTTCTTCCTTTCACCCATTTTGCCGCCCCCCCCCCTCCCATACCAATCACCTTACACAAGTTAAACTCTTACAGTAACTCACATTATTACTTGTACCTTATGTCTAGATTTATTATATACAAAATAATACTTAAAGATATTTTACTACATTTCACCTCATTTGCAACTAGCTATCAAGAAAATTCATCTCTCTTTTCTCTCTACTCATATACACGGCACAACAAGAAGAGGAGCAGACCAAGAAATCTTTCCAAGATCAAGTATTACACTAGTTCATTTAGGTTATTCTTGTAAGGTTTTGAAATACAAACTTAAGAATCCTAAGGTTTTACATCATCTAATCACACCACCTTTCAAAGTAAGTTAACAAAACTCATTTCATAATTTTTACAAGTTATTACTATGGTTATATATTTTTCTTACAAGAACTCATGCATGTATTAACTTATACCACTTCATTTTTTTTTTGTATATAATTAACTATGAGCCCTAGAAATGAATACATGAGAACCCTTGTTAGATCCACTTGGTTTGTGATGTTTAGGAACCCATGACACCCTAAGAAGGTGTATGGTAGGATTAGACTAGTTTTGTGGTGATTGAAAGTGGTTTGGTTGAAGTTAGAACTAGATTAGAACCCTAGAAATGGTTTTTGAAACAATATATTTTCCTACTGTTGCTATTTTTAAAACGTGGGAGAATCAGTAGATGGTGGTTAATTTTTGACCAAAGATTT
The DNA here is from genome assembly GCA_030686995.1 of Artemisia argyi. Classification (NCBI taxonomy): domain Eukaryota; kingdom Viridiplantae; phylum Streptophyta; class Magnoliopsida; order Asterales; family Asteraceae; genus Artemisia; species Artemisia argyi. Next base: position 70,060,789 of record CM060702.1, read on the forward strand.
AGAAAATACTTTCAAAAACGAAACTTTTGGCGAAAGAACGGATTAAAACGAGATTATAACGAAGGAGATATGATTTTTGTAAATTTAATTGACGAAAACTATTTTCTGAAAAACTGCATGCTGTTTGACAGTTTTCGATGGACAAATAGAGGCATTAGACGTAACCTAGTGAAGCCGAGTTATCGAAAATATATTAATACATACTAAAACGAATCCATGGATATAAAGAACGAGGAAAATGAGCTTAAAACGACCAAGTTATACGCGTTTTAAAATCGTCAAAACTATATATATATATATATATATATATATATATATATATATATATATATATATATATATATATATATATATATATATATATATATAGTCACTACTAGAAAATAATATAACTACGTACTAAATGACATATTTTCTAGATTTCTTATTCAAGGAGTTTATTTTTAACTGACGAAGTACGTACCACTCAAGGTTTATTACGCGACTACTAGACATTATTTTAAGGTTTTCAAAACGAGGAATATAACGCTAACATTTTATATACGATATATTACGACAAGTTTTTATAACTCTATTTGGACTTATTTTTCCTAAGTATGGAAAGTATTTTATTTGACAAGAACTAGTATTTCCAAGTCACGAGTGGTATAGGTATCATGTGCATGTGCATTCATTTACATCACAGCATGATCTAAATTAGATCACGATTATTCATTTAGGTTGCGGCTAGTGTTCGCACCTCATTGTCCCGACTACTTTACCATCATTGTACCATCTTTGTACCATCATTTCGAGGTGAGTCTTCATAGCCCCGTTTTAATTACTTATTTGATTTCAAATCCCACGGGGGAGAATACATTGCACAATTATTTTTGTACATGCCCAAGTATTAAATTCCGTACATTGCTTAAGTTGCTAGTACTACCACTTCAAGTCCCCTTTATTATCATGGACCGTTAATTATATTGCCAAGCGAGAGTGAATGAATAGATCTATTGAGGGTGACTCCTCCATTCGTGTTTGGGTTGCTCCATAAGGAAAACGAATGCATTTCATGTCTAATATTTGAGTGACTAGTAACCACTCCTTTGGGGCCAATTTTAGTACGTCTAGCTTCGGGGTCATGAGCTTAAGAGACAATGTAGAATTTTTGACATTTTGTCACCTTACTTTATACTTGTGGTTATTGTACATACGATTTACCTATAAACCTATGATTATTCACCAACTTTATGTTGACCGTTTTCGCAATGTATTTCTCAGGTAACTAAGGCATATTCTCATGGCATGCATGGAGTCATTTTGTGTATCAAGGATGACGCGTCTCATTTTGGATTTCATGCACTTTGAACTATCGTTTGATTGTACTAAATTATTTCCTTAAACCTTTCTAAGACTTTTGGGACCTATGTTTTATAACTCTGAATATTTTGAATGAATCAAACGATGTATTTTCAAAACGACACTTTAGGTCGTTCAATATATCCTTGTTTGTGATGCTATGACAGTTACACCCTCAGGCATTCCATTCCGCTGCAAGTCAGGTAAATTGGGGGTGTGACAGTCTAACTCCTTTAATCCCGAAGGATCCAATCCTTGTTATTACTTACACAACATAAACACCTTAGAATAAAAACTAATAACATTACCCACGACAAATATTAATGCTAATCAACAAGAAACAATGAAAGGTAAGTTGAAGAGACGTGTACCTTTTAAGCTCCATAGATGAACCACCAAAAAGATAATCTTAAAGCAAATTATCTCGACTCGTAAGAGAGCTAAACTCAAATACTTATAAATCCAAGAAGGTTAGATAAACATATAAAGGTATTGAACATGATATCATTAACCTTTTATCATGAGCTCCTAATAGAGATATAATTTCTTCTACAATTCACTCCTAGGTTTCACAAATACAATTTGTTTTGTTTTACTTGTTGATGGTGCATTTTTGTTAAATCCTAATCCGGTTTTATCACTAAATGACTTTTGACTTTTCAAAATGCTTTTAAGAGCTTTTGAACTTTCTTCAAAATTAGCAATCATTTTTTCTTTCTCATTTTGTCTTTTAATTTCATATTTGTAATCTAGAGATATTTTGCATTCAAGATCAATTTCAACATTACTCTCAAGTCTAGACATTTTATCTTCTAACATGATTTCTTTTTCAAAACTATTCACAAGAGATTTTGAGGATTCAGTGTTAAAGATAGCTTTTAGGTCCATGTTACAAAATAGTTTTGACTCATTTTCTAGTTTAGAAAACTCTAGGATAAATGTGTCAAAGCAAAAGTGTTTGGTTTCCAATTGTACCTTGCTTGATGTTTTATCAAGTTGAGAATCACAAACCGGATAGTTGGCTACATCATCATCCATGTCTTTCCATGAATCATAAGCAAGGCCATTATGAGCTTGACACAAGTAATCACCTTCACTTGTACCTTCATTTAAAACATTTAAAGTAGTAGCACATGTATTTATTTCGACTAGATGTCTATCTATTAATTTTTCTAGGACTTCTAATTCATATGTGAGATCAAATTGATCATCTTTGACTTGAAATATTTCTTGATGAAAGTTTAACATATTTTTCCAAATATCATTAGCCGTTTGACAAAAATACATTCTTTCATATTCGGTCATTGGTAAAGCTTTATAAATCATTATCTTAGCTTTAGTGTTTTTTTTATCAAGTTTAGGATAATCATCTTGATTTTCAAAACTTGTTTTCGTTGGATTGAAATCCCCAATAGAAATAATATGCCAAAGATCTTGATCAATTGATTTCACATAGTTTACAAATTTACTTTTCCATTCAAGGAAGTTTTCTTTTTCAAATAGCGGTGGCTTTTGAATAGGTTGCCCTTATTCGAGATTTTCAAAATCCATGGATCGATCCAAGTTTTAAAATACAATATATTTTAAAGATCTTGAGTAACGTAGCTCCTGATGCCAATTGTGGAAAACTAGAAGGGGGGTTGAATAGTTTACCGCTTTTTCACTTGATTATCTTTTAAAACTTTACGTTTGTTTAAAGATATAAACTCAAATTACTTGTTTGATTCTTTGAAAAGCTTTACGTGTAGTTAACAATTCTAACTAAAGACAATATGTAATAAGCAAAGACAAAGAAAGAAACGATCAAACCAAAACACGATTGTTTATCGTGGTTGGGCTACAAGGATTCTTTTTCCTTGCCCTACATCCACGCCCCGAGTTTCCAACTCGAGAGTTATAAGCACTAATCAACAAGCTCATTTCCCGGTGGAGAAACCTTTACAACGTCGCTTACACTTTTTCCGGTACAAAGCTAGATACCGAGTCCTAGTTCAAGGTAGAACCAACCAAACGTCGCCTATCCACTATTTCCGACACTAGGCTAGGTGTCGAGTTCTTTTACAAGGGTACAACCACCCCCGTTAGTTCTTTTACAAGGGTACAACAACTCCCGTTACACTTATGTATTTTGAGGCCTAAAATACTAACCGATCACTTCTACACACGATACAAATGAAGTATAAACTACCAAAGCTTATACATAACAAAGCTAACAAGTCTTGCAACTTTAGAGTTGAAACTTGTAACTTCTTGGATGAACTTGTGAACTCCCTTGCTACATAAGAGGATCACACAAGTCAAATGTTACTGAGTTAGTTGAAAGAATATAGGAAATATATGTCCTAAAGTGATGGATGAAAATTAGCAAGTGGCTTGGTATTTATAGCAAAACAAACAGCAGGTCTGGCGGATACGGCGGAACCCTCAGATGGGTTCCGCCCGTGTACTCCTAGGGTTCCGCCAGGCTTGCAGTAGGTTTTGCAATAAATCTTTCCAAACCAACCAAGATCACATCAACTAAATTCTAGTCAAACACATTGAATCAAAAGTGGAATGCTTCCAAAAATGTGTAAGACCTTATGGTAAGTCAAACACACAAGCTTACCATAATTGCATGATGTGACATGACACTTTCTAAATAAAGAAATAAAAACAATGTTTTGCTTAAAAAGAAATGTAAACCTAGTTCTACAAGACTTAAAACTAAAGTGATGTTATTACTATAAACTAAAGTTCATATTTTGTCATTAACAAAACTTAGCAAAGATCGTAAAATATAAATAACGTTTTTAGGCGATATTTGTATTAACAAAGGATTATCCATAAATAATATATAAACAAACCCAAACACCCCAAAAGCGTTTTTTCCTGCATATTGGTCGATCCCAAGAGAGAAAAAGAGAACAAAAAATTAGGGTTTGTAATTTGGAAGCAATAATCAAGAATCAAGGTAAAATTCTTAAAACCTATGTTCAATTAATTGAATAATTATTATAATTCATGTAGTATTAAGTATGATGGATCAAGAGTTTGTAAGTTTCTGTAAATTAATTAATTAAAATATGTTGGGATCAATTAATGATTTTATTATGATAATTGGTGAAGAGAATCGCGCGTAAAACATGCTAGTTATTGAGTTAGGGTTTGGACAGAAAAGTAGTGTTGTAAAGATGTGAGTGTAATTAACAGATTGTGAGGAGTTATGATGAGGTGAAAAATGAACCACTTTTAGGGGGTCATTTAAGCCCGGAATTGAATTTATTTGATCAAATATTGCCCTAAATCGTTCCGTTTGTGATTTTAGGTACTTTGGGAGTGAATTCTGGAAAAGGAAGCAATTCGGATGTTTTTGGAGCATAAAAGTGAAGAAAACGGCAAAGACTTAATTTTCCATGCTGAGAACAGTACCTGACGGCGTCAAGAGGAAGATCATGACGACGTCAAGGGTAAAAACCATGACGACCTAGTGAAAACCTGAGGGCGTCGCGTCAAGACAAATTTTGGTGACGACCTGCATAAGGAGTATACATGACGGCGTCAGACCCAGATCTAGGCAATCCGAGAAACTATTTGGCGGCGAGATGACGGCGTCAGACTTTTGTTCTTGACGCCGTCACCCATAAAAATCTATATATAGTTTTCTATTTTTCATTCATAAGAGAGGAACTTGTGTGGAAAATACTAGGGTCGAACTTTGTAAACCCTAGGTCATATTTTACAGTATTTTCAAGGGTTTTCACCCCTTGAATCCTTTCATGTTCAATTGAGATAAGTCTTCTTTCAATTCAATCAATATGTCTATGTGTTGTTTGAATATAACTTATGCTTGTCTTGATTTCAACATGCTAGGCTAGATCTATCTTGTGTTTGCTTAGATGTAATGAAACCTAGATGTTGATTATGTGTTGATTACTTGTTTATGGTTGTATTGGATGAATGATTTCAATGTTAGGCTTAAGAAAAATGGCAGATCTCCATTGTGTAACATGCTTGAACGTCTTAGGAAACATGAACCGATGTGTACTAGGTTTTATTGGTTGTATTTAATGCATGAGCAAATTCTAGTGATCCCATGTTAGGAGCTTCTTAGCCGGCTCGACATAGGAGTGAAGTAGGCGCCCATAGGATTGGGGAAGTAAGTACACCACCCCATGAATGGTATTAAGGAATACAATCCGTCATCCACGCAACTATAACAAGTAATTAACGTGTAAAAGATATCTAGGGAGTAGTGAAATCTAAGTAAACACAATTCTCCCGCATATTGCTCACAACTCTAGTATAATTTAGTTTATTTTCATTTTTAGTATTTTATTTTGATTGCATCTTTAGTATTGGGTTAGTTGACTAGCAACTAATTCCGCCCAACTCCTTCAAAACCCGAGATTTTTACTTGCTTTCATAAAAATATAAAAATACAAAAAGAATCATCCCTCATCTCTAGACCTAGTCTTTAGGTTTTCTAATCCTAGCGACACTATTCCTAGCTGAACGATCAATCCCCCGGTACTTGTCATTATACTATACTACATCGATCAGGTACACTGCCTGGTGGGGGTTGTAAGCTTCTCGAGATCCCTCGAGAGGTAAAGCCTGGTGCAATCCCTACGCATCAAGTTTTTGGCGCCGTTGCCGGGGAATAGTTATTGTCTAGGTTAAAATCTCTTTTTATTAGGTCTACTTGCTAGATTCCTTTCTAGTAAGATTTTATTTTTATTTTTAGGTTCTCTTTAGTCTATCTTATTTCTTCGTGTTTTTGTTCGTAACTCTTTGCCATCCGACATCATGGACGATGGTAACATCTTTGAACCCGTCATCCCAGCACAACAAAACCCACCACTAGATAACCAACCTCTTAGGCCCCAAACCCTAGGAGAGTATTCCCGACCTAGCCACCAAGGCTATCGAAACACTATTGAGCTCACCGGAGCCAATGTGACCCCCTTGCGATCCGACACCATCCGGTTGGTGCAAAGTGGATGTGCATTCCATGTACTTCGTTCCGAAGATCCAAATCAACATCTCAAGGACTTCCTTAAAATCGTAGATTCTATAGACCTTGATGTTACAACTAGAGAGTCAACCCGATTACGCCTATTCCAATTCTCTCTACGTGATCAAGCTAGCCAATGGCTTGAATGGTTACCCGCGGGATCCATCACCTCATGAGATGATCTCACCACTCGTTTCCTTGCTCAATTTTTCCCACCGGGGAGAACTACCAAGCTTAGAAATGACATCTTGATGTTCCAACAACGTTAAAATGAAACTCTATATGAAGCATGGACTCGATTCAAGGACTTACTCCAAAAAGTCCCTCATCATGGCATAGATCTTTGGCTCCAAGTCCAAATCTTTTATGACCATATCGATCTCTCCACAAGGCGAGCCATTGACCAATCGGCCGGTGGTAAGCTACGTGATCTAAATGCAGAACAATCATGGGAACTCATAGAAGATCTTGCTCTCTATGACAACGAAAGTTGGAATGATCCCCGTGATTTGAACAAAACGGTCAAGGCAATATCTTTGCCTTCGAACAACTCTAGCACTCCCGATCGTAGGATAATGGAACTTGAGGACTAAGTCAAGTTTCTCATGAAATCTTACGAAGCTCCTAAGCCTTCAAGCCAAGTGAACAAAATCACTTCTTCATGCGAATTATGTAGTGGTCCCCATGACACTCGTGATTGTGTGGAACTCCCCGAAACAGCTTTTACGGACTACGCATCCTCGCGTACCGACGAAGCGGGAGATAAGTGGTACACTTTTAAACCCGAGCCAAAACCGTATGGTGATTCCTACAACCCCTCTTGGAAAAATCACCCAAGCCTTAGGTGGAAACAAAACCAAGCCAATTCTTCCAATCCGCCTAATCGTTACCAACCAAACGGTCCACCCTCTAATCGTACTTTCAACAACAATCCTTCTAACAACTATGGTAGTACCAACAATCTTGAAGGATTGATGTCTAAGTTTATGGCATCTCAAGAAGCTCGCATAGCTAGGTTTGAAACCGAATTCAACCAACAATAAACGGAGATGACCAACAAGATAGACAACTTGTTGAAAGCCCTCAACAACCAAGCGTTAACTACACCTAGGAAGGACACTAGGGACGCCAATAACGGAATCCAAATTAAGGACCCCTCATCATCCAAACATGTCCACTTTGTCAATGTTGTCACCATTAAGCCAAAAGATAAGGATATAGAAGAAAGTGACAAAGATGAAGTTGAAGTAGAAACCGAGACTAGGGATGAAATTAGGGAAGTTGAGGTTAATAAGGGAGAGGAGTTAGAGGAAGTAGAGACTATAGAAAAGCACTTTGATAGGTTGCCCACCAAGGAAAAACGGGAATACCATAAGGATTTATTCGATGGCCCCGAGACACCATATATCCTTGGCACACCCCTTATCAAAATGGGAGACCCCTCTAACATCAACATACCATGCAATATCGGGCATATGCATATATGGAAAGCTTATATCGATCCTAGATCTCCTATAAACATCATGACTAGGACTTATTATAATTGGGTGATGAAGAAACAACTTGGTTATAGGATGATGCCCAATAAGAATTTGATAAGTAATTTTGTAGGAAGAGTGAAGGGATTGCATGTGATTATAGGTAATTTCACCTATGAGATAGATTTTATGATAGTAGAAGATACTCGCCCGGTGATAGATGATTGCCTAAGCCAAGTAGTATTCGGAAAACCATTTGTTGAGGCCACTAGGATGAGTTATGATCCGACTTTAGGCATAGTTAGGTTCAAGGAGGAGAATGATGAGATTGCCTACCAAATGCCCTATAAGATTGAGCAATACCACCTCCTTTCTAATATAGAAAAGGAACACAAACAAGCAGCTTACTATAGGAATGATGAGGATAGACGTAGAGGAGTAGAGTATGTGATTAATAGGATGCTTGGTTTCTACAAAGAATGCTTGCAATTAGGTCCGGAATACAAAACTGGTATAGGAGACGACCTAGAGAGTGAAACCAACAATGAGGTCACGTAAGTAACCCATGACCTTGAGTCTAGCTACAAGACTCGTAAATAAAGAAAAGCGCTTTTAGGGGGTCATTTAAGCCTGGAATTGAATTTATTTGATCAAATATTGCCCTAAATCGTTCCTTTTGTGATTTTAGGTACTTTGGGAGTGAATTCTGGAAAAGGAAGCAATTCGGACGTTTTTGGAGCATAAAAGTGAAGAAAACGGCAAAGACTTAATTTTCCATGCTGAGAACAGTACCTGACGGCGTCAAGAGGAAGATCATGACGACGTCAAGAGTAAAAACCATGACGACCCAGTGAAAACCTGAAGGCGTCACAACAAGGGCGTCAAGACAAATTTTGGTGACGGCCTGCATAAGGAGTATACATGACGGCGTCAGACCCAGATCTAGGCAGTCCGAGAAACTATTTGGCGGCAAGATGACGGCGTCAGACTTTTGTTCTTGACGCCGTCACCCATCAAAATCTGTATATAGTTTTCTATTTTTCATTCATAAGAGAGGAACTTGTGTGGAGAATACTAGGGTCGAACTTTGTAAACCCTAGGTCGTATTTTACAGTATTTTCAAGGGTTTTCACCCCTTGAATCCTTTCATGTTCAATTGAGATAAGTCTTCTTTCAATTCAATCAATATGTCTATGTGTTGTTTGAATATAACTTATGCTTGTCTTGATTTCAACATGCTAGACTAGATCTATCTTGTGTTTGCTTAGATGTAATGAAACCTAGATGTTGATTATGTGTTGATTACTTGTTTATGGTTGTATTGGATGAATGATTTCAATGTTAGGCTTAAGAAAACTAGCAGATCTCCATTGTGTAACATGCTTGAACGTCTTAGGAAACATGAACCGATGTGTACTAGGTTTTATTGGTTGTATTTAATGCATGAGCAAATTCTAGTGATCCCATGTTAGGAGCTTCTTAGCCGGCTCGACATAGGAGTGAAGTAGGCGCCCATAGGATTGGGGAAGTAAGTACGCCACCCCATGAATGGTATTAAGGAATACAATCTATCATCCACGCAACTATAACAAGTAATTAACGTGTAAAAGATATCTAGGGAGTAGTGAAATCTAAGTAAACACAATTCTCCCACATATTGCTTACAACTCTAGTATAATTTAGTTTATTTTCATTTTAGTATTTTATTTTGATTGCATCTTTAGTATTGGGTTAGTTGACTAGCAACTAATTTCGGCCAACTCCTTCAAAACCCGAGATTTTTACTTGCTTTCATAAAAATATAAAAATACAAAAAGAATCATCCCTCATCTCTAGACCTAGTCTTTAGGTTTTCTAATCCTAGCGACACTATTCCTAGCTGAACGATCAATCCCCCGGTACTTGTCATTATACTATACTACATCGATCAGGTACACTGCCTGGTGGGGGTTGTAAAGCTTCTCGAGATCCCTCGAAAGGTAAAGCCTGGTGCAATCCCTACGCATCAAGTTAGGTCATGAATTTTTGGTCTAAATTGAATTATAATGAAAGAGCTTTCCAAAAAGTCCAGCCACGATTGATTTCAAGGTCGGGAAGTTGGTCTTTTGATTTTTCTTTGTTAAGGTGTCAAAGCTGTCAAACCGGGACAGAATTTGGGTAAAAGTTTGATAGTGAATTGTGGTTGTAAAAGTGGTATTTAGACTAGCCCTTCTGGAATAGTTAAGTTTTAGGTTATCTTATACTACCACGAAAAGGATTCGCGATAAAAACTTGTAGAAGTATTTTATTCTAATTAAAACTTTTTGGTATGCGTTCAGATCCGAATTTGGATAGTTAACAAGTTTGATTTTCTTTTGAGTACTTGTGTGTGTTATTGGTCCATGGCCTTGTGGGATTAGCTTGTATGCTTATGAGAGACCATGGTAAATTTTTGGTGTGAGTTGTTGAGCTTTAATTGTCATGATTTCATGTGGGCGAATGTACCCAAAAATTCTGTGTTTTCTGATTTTAAAAGTGCAAGGGATTTAGTGAGTGTTAGGTTATGGTGATGGTTAGTATGGTGTCTAGGGGATCCATGGTGGGTCATATGAGTCTTAGACATCCATCATATGTGTATTACATGGGTTATAGCTTTTAGCTTGATCATGTGTAATGTGGATTTATTTTTGTGTGTTATAGATTGTGATTTGTTTTGTGGAAGCTACAAGGTTTGAGGTGAGTTTATAGTCCCATATTTTTACTTTGTTTTAAACTTGGGATGGGAATGATGCTTGTCTTAAATGGTTTGAATTACTGTGATTATGTGTGTGTGTCAAAGAGCTTGGACTTATAATGTTACCGTATGTATGCTATGTGCGAATGATAATGCTATGTGGTTAATGTTATGTGGTGATGTTGTGTGGTCCAATTGGGAGGGTGCTTACCCTGTTGCTCGTGTATACGACCTAATTGGAGAGTAGTACTCCTACTCACTATTTTTCTGTGTGGTCCGATCGGAGGGTATTGATTACCCATTATTTGGAGTGGGGGTCACATTCCGGTCCGGATGTTGTGAATTTGGATCGGTGGGCACGTTCCGCCCGATAGTTGCCTTTTGTGTGATGGTTGGTTTATGAACATATGTAGCTTGTATGATATCTGTAATTATTTGTCCGGCTATATTTTTTAATCACAATGATTTTGGTTGCCTAGCGTGTATAAGTCTTAAACCTATGAATCTCACCAACGTAATGTTGACATTTTAAGCATCATTTTCAGGTGAGCTTTCTAAGGATAAGATAGAAGGATGTGATTAGATGAGACTTTAGTTGCTTTGGAAGTGGTTTATCTATGTGTTTGGAGTTTATCATGTTGTTATCTTTCGGGTATTGTTATGACACTTTGTGTCTATACTTTGCCATTTTATTGCATGTAGTTATTCTCTATATAGACACCATGTGTTGTGATGATATCCATGAAGTTACACCCTCGCGTTTCCGCCTTGGCGAGGTGTGACAGCAATGAAAGAATGTTTTGATGTGTATATTTCTTTGTTACCTTGATCAGTAATATGCAAGAATGGTTCATGTTCATGTGGTTGTATGCAAGAATGGTTCATGGGCATTAGTTCATGTGGTTGTATGCTAGATCAGTAGTATGCAACATATACCAGTTGTATGCTAGATCATTAGTTCATGTGGTTGTATGCTAGATCAGTGAATATTTATTTGTTGCCTTGATCAGTAGTATGCAACATATACCATGATCAAATTCATAACCTAAATACAACAACATGATAAAATTCAGAACCTAAATATAGGATCATGATAAAATTCAGACCCTAAATATAGTATTGTGATCAAATTCAGAACCTAAATATAGTCGTATGCAGAACCTATGCTATTTGCAGCACCATGATCATATGCAAAAACATATGGCATTTACAGCACCATGATCATATGCACAAACATATGCCCTTTGCAGCACCATGAACATATGCAGAACCTAAATTCAGTCAAACCATATGTAGAAATAGCAAAGGACCATACATAGATGCATTTTGTATTACTAATAGGGGTACAAAAGATTAATTGTTATTGGGTATAACCCATACATAAACCACTACCATCCATCATAAACAGTTAAACTATCATCAAAAGCTATATATCCAAGGATTTTTCAAGTACCATTGATGCGTGTGTATATCGTTGTAGAATAGGTTATATCTATCAAGTTTACTTAAGTTTCATAGATGTTAAAAGTAAAACGGATAGATACTAAGCTTTGTGGTCCATAACTAGTGAGTGAAGTTCTTGAGGTTTTGGTTATGCTTGTGAAGCTTAGGGGCTGATATATACCATAGAAGCAAATGAGATGATGGTGAACGAACAAGTGAACTTAAGTACTCAATGTTCAATGATGAAATCCTATTGTCATTTGTTTTACCCCTATTGATTGAGATAGTGTTAGGATAAGTGTTCTAGTCGTGATCAGTGTTTTAACAAACATTGTTAAAATACTTGGGTGTTGATTTTTCGGATATGACTTTTAATGACTACGGTAGTAAGTCAAGTTTACTTGAATATTTCGAACGAAATACTTAAGTTGTCAATCCTACTTAGTTAAGATTGGGTAGTATTCAAGGATAGCAAGACTTGATAATACATCTATAACTTAAGTATAAGTTATGACTTGATGTAAATCCTTATCGTCTTGAAGGATGACACATTACTTTCATGTTAACCAAGTAAGGTAACATATATAGATACAAAACAATATCTATAGTCACAAGTTGGATTTGTGATTTTGACATTATATGTAATCTTTGTAAGTAACGAGTCCAGATTAGTTAGGAAGTTGTCAAGTCACCAAATAAGTGAAACTAATGGATGAAGGATGAGTTAAAGATGGAAGATTTTAGTATCCGTAGGTAATGCACAAAACATTTGTGTTAATGGACCCACGGATGTCAAGGAACCAAACAAAGGATTCCTTCCTTTTTGTAGAAAGGTTCCTTGGGTTGTTTTTAGAGAGTTTCGAAATCATGGCGGGAGCGCTGATCCTATTGGTTGAAGTGTACTAAGATAGTCCTAATATTAGTTAAATACTAAGAAGTATGCTGGTAACAAGTATGGATCATAAGGATTGCTGAAAAAATTCAAAAAATTAAAAAATCAATTATTGTTGTACTACCGGCGGAACCCTCATAATACACAGGCGGAACCCAGATTTTGGTTCCGCCTGGTCCGTTGGGCAAAACCTGGGTTTACCCAGATATTACACTAGCGGAACCCTGAATTTGGTTCCGCCAAACCAAAAATTCGAGGCAGAGCATGTTTTCGGGGGTCGAGACGAAATCCAAATTTTCCGAAAACTCTTGGAGCATAAACTTAAATTAAAAACTGATTAGGAAATGCAAAAAATGAATATAGAAACATTCTTACAGATAGACTTTGACCGGGGGCTAGCGAATTTCACTATACTTGGTGAAATATCCATAAACTTGAAAATTTGACAGCATCCCAAATGCTGTCTACCTGTATATCCGTTAGTACAAAACATTATCCAAAGATAACAAGAGATCCTAGAAGTACATATATCCATGAAACACATTGTTTTACTACCAAATTGTTCAAATTTCAAGTTATGTCAAACACTCCTTAACAATGGACATTTATCGACTTCCCAAAACTCATTCAAATATCCTAATTATACTTGGAACATATGCACCTAATTAGATATGATAGATTAAAGCCAAAAACACATATTCTAACACATGTTAGCATATAGATCAAGTTGAGGATTATGAACTTACCATAAATGGAAATTAAGCCAAAGACGGAAAATTGATAACATCAAAGTGTTATTGACCAAACATGATACGATTAGTTTACATGATCGATCAAAGATGGGTTACTATCTTATAGCATGACACATTCATTAAACATCATAGTAGAAGCATATATACCAAGCACCATTTTACATGACTACTATATGTTTAAAAACGTAGTGACTCATTTAGACACCTGATTATATTTCATGATACTTAATTAGTGTTACTTAATTCTCATCCCCAGGTAAACTATGCAAAATAATCACATAGCATATGCTAAGATGAAAATCTAAGACTATAAGTAATACAAAAGCAATTTATCAACTTGGTGCACAAGATCTAATCAAAAGTCCTATTGTGCATAAACACAACATCAACAAACAAGTAAATAGAATATCATCGCAAGATTGACACTTATAAATCACAAATAAACAAGTGCAATCACAACATTCAATAAGCATGCACCATATATGCATACAACTAAAACAAGTAGTCATTTAGCATATCATAAAAGGAAAAATATTTTTCGTCACTTTGCGTTTAAAAATGACGATGTATGCCAAGCTTGATTAGTTTCCTTTATATATATAGATATCATCAAATTCTTTAGTTTCAAAAGAAATTATATCAATGTTCAAAGGATCCTAACTTAAATTGCCTAACTCAAAAGTTTGAGTTTCTACGTCAAAATAAAACTTAATATTTTGGACACATTCTAGTATTTGGTTTATTCTTTTAACTTCAGATTAGATTTAGGCCATAAAATTATTTTTAAAAGAAAGTATACTCAATTACCTTTAAAATGATAGATGGCGCGACTCCTATGGACTTACGGTTAATTTGTTATGAATTTTTGAAGTTTGACAAAAACTGTATACTGTGCAGGCCAAGGAACCTTTCTCCAAAGGGCAAGGAACTCTTCAGAGGGTTCCGCGTGATCCGCCAAAATGTCATGGAATGCTAAAAACGTGTATTTCGCATAGCGAAATGTGTAGGACTTACTAGATTTGTTAGTAAACATATAATACACCTATTTTAATATCATTACTTCTTATGTGACTTATCTAAACATTTATGGAGGTGATTTTTCAACTAGATTTATAGTTAACCCAAACACTCATTTTAAAACCGTATTTTACGTACATTAGCTCTAACCACATAATTTGACACTTACAAATTTTTAAAAAATGTTTTCTTTTATTTTTCAAGGACACCTTCAAGCTTGTATACAAAGTAATATTTAACCACCAAATTTCTAAGTATACTTAACGAAACATTTTTCATACTATATTCTGCTTCAATGGTAATTTGATACATGGATCGTGCTCCATTTTAAAAACCATTTGTCTTGAAAATAAGAGCTATGATGCTCTGATGCCAATTGTGAAAACGTAGAGGGGGTGAATACATTACCGTTTAAAACTCTTTAAAATTGTTGTATCAAATAACCATTCTTAGCTTGTTCTAATATGAAAGATGTTAAGTTTAGTTTATGACTAGCATAAACTTAAGACATGATATCACACATGCATAATCACCAAGTCACAACATAAACAATCACATAATGCAAACATTAAAGTAAAGCAATAAGTAAAAGAAAAGTGCAAACCGAACACGAGGATTTATAGTGGTTCGGTCAAGGATCTCCTCTCCGCCCTACTCCACTTCTCGAGTACCCAACTCGAGAGTTACTTCACTAGATCAACAACCTCCCTTCTCGGCGGAGAAAACCTTACAATCGTCGCTTACACTTTATCCGGTACAAAGCTAAATACCGGGTTCTTTTACAAAGGTACAACCACTCCTATCGTCGCCTATAATATTTTCGACACTAAGCTAGATGTCGAGTTCTTTCCCAAGGGTACAACCACTCCCACTTTGTTTTGTAGCCCAACATAGAAACCTTGTGTTTTATGGCACAAACATATAAACCATCTAATCTATATTGTGATGATACAATGATGATCCAAGACATACATGTCTAATGGATATAGATGCCTAATCTAATGAACTTCTTGAATAAGAAGTCTTCAATCATTGAAGATGTCAAGTACCCTTGAATCTTCATATGTTGGTATGCTTGAATAAATGATGACTTCAAGATCTTCTAACCTTCTTGGTGGATCATGAAGTATGCTTAAAACATAATGAGAGTTAGTAACATTATGATCATTATGTAAAGGGTGATTCATTGATGTCTCTACATGGTTTCTGTAGAAAACTAGAAGGGGGGGGGGTTGAATAGTTTTACGTCCTTTTTAAATTTATTTTCAAAATCTTTTGTAGCTTATAAAAACTTTCGATTCGATCTTACGTGAGTTCAAGTGTCAACAAATACAAGCAAGTCTAATCTAATAATGAAAGTATTGAAATAAAATGAATAAAAGATAGAGTTAGAAAGATCAAACCACAACACGCGAATTTATAGTGGTTCGGCTACAAGGACACCTTCATTGCCCTATTCCACTCCCCGAGTACCACACTCGAGAGTTTTCTTCACTATGTCAGCAAAGTCCTTATGGCGGAGAAACCTTACACACCTTGGCTTACACCTATTAACGACACTAAGCTAAATGTCGAGTTCTAATCGTAGCTAGAACCAATCTCACAACTTCTTCAAGACTTCACACCTTCTTCACACCTTCACAACTTCTTCAAGATAGTTTCACACCTTTTCTTCTTGTTTACTTCACACCTTCTTCTATGTACAACTAAATCACAACAACTACACTACCTTACAACACACCTAGTATCTACAATCAACTAATTCACACAACAATTTTCAAGTATCTAGCACTACTACAAGATGAAACTAACTAATCACAACACTACTACAATTCTATGGATGTTGAGGAGTGTTCTTCTTTTTGCACTTGAGTGTATGAAGCTTTGGATCACTTGGAAACAAAGACTTATGAGTTATATGATCAAAGGATTTTAAGATAGAAATGGAGATTAGATCAGAAGGTTTTGAGTGCAAAAAGGTGAGGAAAATTTGTGAAATGAATCAGTATTTAAAGGGGAACAAAATACTGTTCCGGAGCGTGGCCGGTCCCCTTAATTAGGGGCCGGTCCCCTTAATGATTAAGGGGGCCGCCCTCTCCAGAACGTTGGAGTATTTTGTCCTCTTGTGGGGAAGGTTTTTCTGGATAAAATTTTCCATTTTTGGTTAGAAATTTGAAATCATATATTTAAACATATTCTTTTAATTCCAAAAATAAATTTGTAAAAGATATAAAATGTTTAAGACATTTTATAAGAGTTCTAGTGATTAGAAAATTTTTCTTTGATCATGTAATGCATAAGTTGCTTAGTTTATGCATACCTTAAGTGATATAAGTTGTAAAAGTAAATATTTGTTACTAAATACTTGTTTACGTCATAATCTTGACTTAATTTAGTTTACATTTTGTGATTATCAAAACATAGAGTTATTGAGAAATATTAATAACGTTTTTAAACATTATTTATATCAACAGTTTTCTACTAATCTATATGTGTGTGTTTTTTCATATTTTCATCAAGTTCATGAGTAAACCATGAACTTCTATTTATAGGTAAACTAACAAAGAGGTTTTCCAAAACCATGTCACAAAACCATGTTTCAAATATCTTACTATATTAGTCACATCAAGATCTTATGGAAAGTCAACTTCTATATTTATCTCTAATCACATCAAGATCTTATGGAAAGTCAACTTTTATATTTGGAAATCTTTCCATAAATGCTCATGATGCATGCCATGATGTCATGTATATATTTCTATTTATGATTAAAATATATATGAAAGTAAACTTGTAAAATTACTAGAAAATGTATTAGCTTGCTATATAATATTTAGTAAGTTACTAAAAATGTTTTATGTACTTATGTTGTTATAAGACACATTTTTATATATTGTAAACTTACTAATACTATCTAGACACCTAATGTGGCACTTATTCTATTTAACACCTAAAGTGTACTTTGACACCTAAATACTTAAAGACTCTAAAAGTATTTTAGTCATTCTAAATGGTTGGTCGAGGGTTTGATCATAATGCCACATAAAAAACATGTACGAACCTGTATTGTAGCATACGATGACTCGAGACGTTAAGAGATGTTGAGACAAAATATGATTACAAGTAACTTGTACATTTTACTTTATGTATCAAGTTATACGTTTGTCATCAATCAAAACAAACGAGACTGTATAGATTAAATATCGTAATATTTGCACTAACAAAGAGTAATTTGCATGTGACGGCCAAGATGAAGTTACACATGACGACGTCAGAAGTGGATCTAGGCAATACGATGATAATTATGGCGGCGAGTTAACGGTGTCAGAACTTACTCTTGACGCCGTCAGACCGGATAATCTATATATAGTTTTTGATTTTTCATTCATTGTGTGCAACTTTGAAAGGAGAAAACCCTAGACGAATTTTACTGTATTTTTGAGGGTTTCAAACCCTTGTTTCATACATGCCTAATTGAAGATAAGTTTTTCAATAATCATTCAATATGTCTATGTGTTGTTTGGTTCTATCTTATGTTTGTCTTCTCTTTAACATGCTAGACTAGGTTTTCTTTGTGTTTGATTAGATGTAATGAAACTAAGTTATTGACTATTGGTTGGTTGTTTGTTTGTTTATAATTGTTGTGGATGAATGATTTCGATGTTAGGCTTAAGAAAACTGGCAGACTTCCAATTGGTAACTTTCTTGAACGTCTTAAGAAACATGATCGGAGGTGTACTACGATAAATTGGTTATATTTAATGCATAGGTAACTACTAGTGAGGCTATGTTAGGAGCTAGTAGTCGGCTCGACATAGGAAGAGGTAGAAGCTTATAAAGTTAAGGAAGATCGTACACGGCCCTACGAATGGTATTAAGGAATATAACTCGTCAATGCAATTGTAACAAACTAATCAACCAGTAAAAGATAGCTAGGGAGTAGTGAAATCTAAGTAAACACATTTTCTCTTATTATTGTTTTCGCGACATTTACTTTAAGTTCATTTTATTTTATTTTGCTTGCAATTGTAGTAATTTGGGTTAGTTGATTAGCAACTAATTCCGTCCACTCTTCTAAAACCCGAGATTTTTACTTGCTTTCCATAAAATATAAAAATACAAAAAGAATCATCCCTCACCTCTAGACCTAGTTTAATCGAGTTTTAACCCTAGCGAACACTATTCTTTGAGTGGAACGATCAATCCCCTGGTACTTGCCACTATACTATACTACAACGGTCAGGTACACTGCCTGGTGGGGATTGCAAGCTTCTCAAGATCCATTGAGAGATAAAACCTTTTGCAAGGTTGCAAAACCACGCATCAACAGATTTTATCATAAGGTTATAGATATAATCAAGAACCTCCAACTATCATTAAAGAACCATTATAGAAGTATTAAAGAAAGGAGAAGTATAAGTTATCTTAAAAGGTGAACTTGGTGCAAATTTGCTCATAAACTAATGGGGTATTTATACTACAAGAATACTATACATTTCACACTTTTACTTAGGGTAATTAGGAGACACTAGCTAGCCACATTATTAGTGATGAGGCGAAAAATGATCCGTTTTTAGGGGGTCATTTAAGCCCGAATCCGACTTTATTTGATCAAATATTGCCCTAAATCGTTACTTTTGTGATTTTAGGTGTTTGGAGAGTGAATTCTGGAAAAGAGGCTATTTTGGACGTTTTTTGAGCATAAAGTGAAGAAAACGGCAAAGTACCAAAAATCCAAGCTGGAAATACAAGGTGACGGCGTCAAGACCAAAAGCTTGACGGCGTCAGACATGAAGAATTAAATATCGAAGGTGGTGACGGCGTCAGACGAACTGGTGACGGCGTCAAAGTGGCCAAGAATAATTTACCGTGGGTGGTGACGGCGTCACATAGGCCGTCATAAGTGGATCAAGGCCGTCCGAGGAAGTTTATGGCGGCGAGGTGACGGCGTCAGAATTAACTCTTGACGCCGTCAGACTGTTTTTCCTATATATAGTTTTCTAGTTTTTTCATTAAAAAGGGAGAAGTTTTGGTGAAACCCTAAAGACGATTTTGGTGCCTCTTTCACAGGTTTTTCAAGGGTTCCAAACCCTTGAGACCTTGCATTGTAATTGAGATAAGTGTACTTTCAATTCAATCAATATGTCTATGTGTTGGTTGTTTATCTCTTGTTCTTGTCTCAATTCTATTATGCTAGGCTAGATCTCTCTTGTGTTTGCTTAGATCTAATGAAACCTAGATGTTGATTATGTGTTGATTACTTGTCTATTCTTGTTTTGAATGAATGATTTATATGTTAGGCTTAAGAAAACTGGCAGATCTCCAAATGGTAACATGCTTGAACGTCTTAAGAAACATGAACCGAGGCGTACTAGGTCTTTATTGGTTGTATTTAATGCATGAGCCACTGTTTACAATCCCTATAGTTGTGCTGGGTCATGGTGTAGGAGGAGATAAGAGCTCATAGAGTTGGGGAGTTATGTATGCCACCCCACGAATGGTATTAAGGAATACAATCCGTCATTCATACAAGTGTAACAAGTAATTAACATGTAAAAGATATCTAGGGAGTAGTGAAGTCTAAGTAAACACAATTTCTCCAATTACTGCTCACAACCTTAGTTTAATTTAGTTTAATTTTATTTTCATTATTTTATTTTAATTATATAATAGCTTTGGGTTAGTTGAATAGCAACTAATTCCGCCCACTCCTTCAAAACCCGAGATTTTAATTGCTTTCATAAAAATATAAAAATACAAAAATAATCATCTCTCACCTCTAGAACTATTAATTAGGTTTTCTAATCCTAGCGACACTATTCCTAAGCTGAACGATCAATCCCCCGGTACTTATCACTATACTATACTACAACGATCAGGTACACTGCCTGGTGGGGGTTGTAAGCTTCTCGAGATCCCTCGAGAGGTAAAGCAAGGTGCGATTCCCACGCATCAATTAGTCTAAAGTTGACAAAAGTGATATATAATAATATACACATTTGAGCTGTGAATTATAACAGTGAAGATTTTCTTTTAAAAAAATCCTCCCATTTTCTTCTCTAATTCACTTTCCTTTCTTACAAATAAACTCGGAAAAAAATAATAATAAGTAAAAATCTATCTTTTCTTCTCCTTTAGTTTTATCTCAACAACACAATGTATGTTGTGGAATTTAATGACACATTTTTTAGACTATCTCGTCTCACCGGATGGTATGTTCAGCAAAAGACACCTCACCCGCACGCCCTGGTTACAAAAGTGTCTATTTCTCTCTTGAACTTATCAATTTCTCGCAAGAAACTAATATCTCGTTCAATGCTGCTTGGAAAGAGTCTGCAATTTGTTGTTGCCTATACAAAATGGGAATTAATATGTACATGTACATGGATCATTTTGATCGGTGTACATAACAGTGTTGTAAATAGTCAATTTTGCCCCCAGGAGAAAGGGGGCTCCAGGGGAAGAGGATTGTACCGTGAGAGCAGCAAACCCCCCCACCCCCCCCCCCCCCCTCCTTTTTTTTTTCTTTTTTTAAGAGACTAACCGAGTTTAAATTTAAACATAAAATGGCTCTGCCTAAAATAAACTCCAATTTTAATTCCATTTCATAATCTCCTTTTTTTTTTTTTTCCAAAATTCCATCTTTCTGAGTTTTTAATGTGAACCAACCATGCTTCAATTCTAGTTTCACTTTCAAGGTGCCAATATAGTGTATGTTAATCAATAAAGATTTTATTTGTATGTTAATCAATTCATGATTTTACAGTCTGGAAAGATGATAATCTACATTAGCTAGTGTAAGCAACAAGACCAAACAAACAACGGAAAATTTTTATCTGTCGTAATTTGTCGCTTTTAAGTGAGCCTGTAAGTCACTACATTCTTCTTGATAACACTCATTAATTTTTTGGTAGGACGACTATATATGATTTCCGATGGGTGAACCAAGACTCAATTAATAATTTCCAACTTGAACCATATAATTAGAGGTTTAAGAAATCAAAATGTAAGTTTCATTTTTTACTTCGTAGGAGCAGTTCTAATTTGCAATGATTTAATGATGGTTCAACAAGTTAACAAATCCTACATGTTTCAAAAATTTTAGTTAAATGATCACAATGCTAAAACAACCATAGTTCTAAAAGAGATGCTCACAAACTAATAACCATCTGTCAAAGTTTAATCTTAAATAAAGTCTAATGGGCCAAACAAAGTTTAATGACAACATTGACAAGTGAAGTAAAGATTAAAAAATTTGTCTTTTGTTAGAGACCATACAATAAAGAGTACTAATTATCATACATATTATAAGGAGAGAAACACGCTTGAAGCTCATGTCCATGGTGAGTTATCAAAATAAAACTAAGAAAAACATCGTTACCGCTACCGTATGACGTGAACTATCAAGTGATTGCCATATCTTAGTGAGTAGTTTGACCATAGGACATCGTCGAATGCCTTCCCATTTCATGTGTATGGAGGTATTGAGGAACAAGAATTGCATGAAATAGATATTCGTCTCGGAAGTTACACTCAACCTACAGTTAGGTGATTTTTACCTAAGCCGTTCACAAAGTGAGGTTAAGGATAATGACGATATGAAGAAAGCCCAAGATTTGTTTGTATACAGAAGCTAGAAGAAAACTCAATGACAATGTATGGAATAACATTAAGTAGTTGCCTAAACATCAAATTTCAAAGACCCCAAAATTTTGTAGTGCACTTAGGAGTTTTTGACCAAATTCCCAAACGCGCTACAAAATTGTGGGGTCTTTGAAATATGAGGTTTAGGCAACTACTTAATATTATTTAATACATTGTCATTAAGTGTTCTTCTAGCTTCTATGTACAAATCTTGAGCTTTCTTCATAATTATACTTAACCTCACTTCGCGAACGGCTTAGGTAAAAATCACCTAATTGCAGGGTGAGTTTGACTTTCAAGATAAATCTGCATTTCAGGCAAGAGATGGAACTACAATCATGGTCTCTAGCATATTTCAGGTTATCTAGCTGTTTCTTTCGGTATATTTTTCCTGAAATAAATAAACGGGTATCAATTGCATACCTATTGGTTTCATAGCTAATCTTTTTTTCGAAACTTTAATAGAATTGATCACAAAAAAAGCCCATCTAGTTAGCCACTAGACAAGCATGAAAAGAAAATTAAAATACACGGAAAGCTTATAAAATTAAAATTAGAACATAAGACTAAATAAAATTTAATAAAATGTATATACTAGTATGTGGTTAGAACCAATATTCTTCACCGAAATCATTTGAAATTGGTTAAATTTATGTATGTTTTTGGGTCCAACTGAGTAGCACAAGAAATTAATCCCATGTTTAGTCACTCACTTAATAGCTAACAACTGAACTTTGAACTCCGTCAATCATCTTAGTTCATTTGTCTTTTTCAGGACAATCATATTCTAGAACCCGGTTTCTTTTATATACATTTATGATTTATACATAAGAGAAATGGATGCCATATGCAATACGGGTTACTTCATGTTCATAACATACCATGCCTAACACAAACACTATAGACAGTTTCTATACAAGCAACTCACAGACCAAAGCTAAGCGGTAGAGAAAAACTGAATTACGTAAAAAACAAATGCACATACCAAAAGTTGTTGAGACACCACCAACTACAAACATTGGCAAACTAAGTAAAGTAATATAGAAAAATATTTTCAGCTTCATCTCCATTGCCAACCTGTCTGGATAATATGAGCAAACATGAGACCGAGATTTTAAACAAACAAAAACAAAAACAACTATAAGGTTCAATTTAAAGTAAAGATCTTGAAAGTGGCACCTATAGAAAGCTTCCATTAAGTTAACAAAATTCTACATGTTTCAAATCCAGGTGTCAAATTTTAAAAGAAGATATTAATGGGCCAAACAAAGTTCAATGAGACATGTAGCACGGATCTAAAAAAAAAAAAAAAAAAAAAAAAAGCATTTTGTTAAGCCTACGGAAAACTATTTATCATATGAGTGAAGACTAGATTATTATTAAAAAAAATAATAAAATAAAATAAAAATAAAAATAAAGAGAGGGAGAGAGAGAGAGAGAGAGAGAGAGAGAGAGAGAGAGAGAGAGAGAGAGAGAGAGAGAGAGAGAGAGAGAGAGAGATACTTGAAACTAATTTTTATGGTGAGTTATAGAAGGTGAGTGCTACCATTAGTAAGTATATAAAGAGTGGAGCCAGAAGAAATCAAACGCCATGGGGGTGTTTTGTAGATCTGTTGAAGACGGCGGATGTTGTGGTACTGTGGTTATAAAAGGTGAGAGAGGGTTTTGAGTTTGGTAGGTGAGGAGAGACTAGAAACGAGTACAGAATTTATTTGCATAATCAGGAATTTTATTTTATTTTTTTACTTTTGAATTATTTTTTATTTCTTACTAATGTAAATAACATCGTTAGTCCATTAAGCATTGGGTATCCTAAGAAAAAATGTTGCGACATCAGTAAAAGCCTTCATGGCATAAAAAATTTCATGGTACCACATTCTGGCTTTAACCGTTAGCATCAGAAAATGTGATGCCGTAGTTGTTTTTTTTTTCTTCTACATAAAAATAGAAAACTTAATACGTAAATAAGAAATAAAAATTACAAACTAATCATTAAAGTTTCATAAGTGCTCCACAAGGTCTTGTCGAAGATCGTTGTGCACTTTTCTATCTCAAAGTTTTTTAATTTTTCTAACATGTAAATCACATCTTTCGATCCAAGTATCTGGAATGTTCGAACTTGGATCAACGAATGTATCTCTTAAAATCAGTTTGAATCTTTCGTCTTCCAATATTATGTTGTGTAACATTATACAACAATACGTGATTCTTTTCAAGGCGTTAAGCACGTGCGGGTTGTTGTATAATTCCCCAACGATCTTGTAGGACTCAGAAAGCTCGTTCAATATCTTTTCTATCACTTTCTTGAACTCTTTTAAATTTCAAATATTTTTCAGACCTTGCAACACTAAACGTTTTGACAAACATGGGCCATGCCAGATAATTGTCGTCGGCTAAATAGTAACCTTTCTTATATGCATGTCCATTTACTACAAATGGACATTCCAGAGCTTTACTGGCAAGTTCATCATCAAATAACGGGGAACCATATAACACATTAAGATCATTATTTGACCCCGGAACCCCCAAAATATGCATACCAAATCCATAATTTTTGATCCGCAACCGCTTCTAACATAAGAGTCGAGTATTTATGATCACGTCTTTTGAATTGAGCTTGTAAGGCCTTTGGGCAATTTTTCCAATCCCAATGCATACAATCAATACTCCCAAGCATTCCCGGGAGTCTATGTGTTTCTTCATGCAATGCATATATATTTTCAATATCATCTGAAGTAGGCTTTATTAAATAAAATGATAAATAAATGAGAAACATGTATGCAATGGATGCAAAGAGACTCGGCAAAATGTGAAGTGTCTTAGTTTTAGCAATATGCCAAAAAGTTGAATCAAGTTAAAAATAAAAAACTTATTACCAAACTCTACTCTTACCAAAACAAATAACCAAAATCGACATTATTTTTTCACTTTACTGATCTTTACATAGTGAGCAAATATATTTGCCCATCAAACTCATTGCTCGCTACTCTATACGTGTCTCAATAAGGATCGAATGTTTATTTAATAAAAAAAAATGATACGAGCAAAATTGTTTGCTCGCTTCTTTCGTTTGCTCGCCACTTTAGAGGGAAATATATATATATATATATATATATATATATATATATATATATATATATATATATATATATATATATATATATATATATATATATATATATATATATATATAAAGGACATTCCAAGCAAAATTGTTTGCTTGTTTCTTTCATTTACTCAGCATACTTAAAGCATCTCTAATGTATGCACTATTTGTACTTGTTAGCATTAAAATAATGTAAAAACACTACCAAAAATCTCCTATGTTAGCACTAAACTCTTGCACTATTTTAGTGCAATGAATTGTAATGAAGAAAAAGCACCAAAAATACTGCATTATTATTCATTGTAATTAATGCTTATATGTTTTACTTTACACCCTTGTGTGAACATATTAAATAACTGAGATACGCCATTATAATACAAACATACTCGTAATGTTATTTTTCATATGATATGCTATACTCTAATACTGTATCATGTATATTTCTACTAGACGAGTATTGATGAGTGTGTAAATACTCATCATTTCTGTTACATATAAGCTGCAAAAACATATGAAAACACACAGGAATGCCTTAAAATATATAAAATTATCCCTGGATTGTGTTTTTATGCATAAGGATTGAAAACTGATGAAAAACAAAACATTTCACATAATTTACAGTTTCAGTCCCTGAACTTTGGAAAATTGGCAAAACTAGTCCCTGGTAAATCAAAACTTGTACAAATGTCATAAAAGGTCCTTGGAATTCATAAGTTGTCAAGAAAAGTCCTTTAAAGTTTAAAAATGGCAAAATGACAACTTTGGTCCCTCAACTTTTGAAAAGTGTCAAATTTAGTCCCTGGGTGTTTAAAAATGGAAAATTATCAAACTACACCCTTGTACTATTCTAAATTGACAATATTGGTCCTTATGATAACTTTTGAGAAGTTACAAATTCAACCCTTCAAAAATCAGAAAATTACAGTTTTGGTCCCTGGAGTTTGTGGAATTGGCAGAATTGGTCCCTGAGGTTTAAAATGATAAAATTTATACTTATGGTCCTTGTACTAATGGTTAATTGCAGGTTTAGTCCTTAATTGAAGTTTGGAAAAATCACAAATAAAACCTCAACTTTGGCCGAATTACACATTTAGCCCTTGTGATTTTTTAAGCTAAAACCAAACCGGACCCTTTGTTTCATTTTAATCCAAAACAAACCCCAATCCAAAAACTAACCTAAACCCAGTCCACTTGGGCCCAACCTTTCCCAGCCCACCAAGATTAAACCCACGCACCCTTTTTAGTTAATACGGGCGTTGACCCGAGTCAAACACCACCAACTGTTCACCCATCCCTCCCAAAACCACCCCCTCCACACAGACCACCATACCAGGTGGTTTTGTGCCACCTTGCACCTCCACCTCACCAATACACCTCACCACCAACTCCCTTCCACCTCCTTACACCATCACATCCCCATTAAATGCCATTCCCACACTTTTTCCCTCCAAAACTAGTTTACTACCTCTGTTTTCTTCTTATCACCCCAACTTGCATAAAAATCTCCCAAAAGTTACAATACACCTCATACAAGCCAACAAAAACCCTTAATTGAGTTATATCAGGCTGCAAGCTTTCTAGGAGACTTTGGCGCCAAAACAGTTTAAACGGCCAAGATCATTTTGACTGCATCAATGGCCTCAATTTGAAGTGGGAAAGTGTGAGGAAGCTAGTGGGATGCTTTTGAGTCATTATAAATCAAGATTGAAGCACAGAAGAAGATATCTAGTTTTTATTTTATTTAATGAATGTCGATTAGCTTAATTTAAAATTCTCTTTGTATCTTTAAGCTTTCTAAGTTGTAATATCTGAACATCAGTGTGTTTTAAATCTTTGGTGATAATAAATCTCAAGTTTCATGTATAATTCTCAAGTTTGCAAATTTCCCTTTTACTCAAAATTATCAAATATCATATTTGTTGTTTGCAGTGGGTTATAAGGATTGAATAAGTTCATTTAAGCCTTGACAAAGCTTAAACAAGCTTTTAGAAACAATAAATCTAGGTGTATCATCAAAACTGAAAATACATAAAAAAATCAAGAAAAATAGGTAAAAATATAAAAATCATGGTGTATGATGATCAAGCAATGGAGCAGGGTTGATTGTGGATGGCCTTGGTTATTAGTGCTTAGTGGTAAGCTATAGGAAAGGTTCTTTGATCTTGGTTCTGTGTTCATCTCATTTCTAATTTGTAAGTACTTTCTTGATTTTTAGCATTTTCTGTATTAGTTGTTAATTTAGTATAATCCTTCTTGACTCATGCTTAGTTGTTAGTAGTTAGTGGTAATCTAGTGTAATATTGGTAGCTTGTGTATTGAAAATCATAGTTGCTAGTAATTATAGTTAGACAGTGAAATTAGTATAAGTAATGATTAATAGTTAGTAGTTGTTAAATCTGTGTTATTTGTGTCCATTTGATCTTAGTTAATCTGTATCAAGTGTTAAAAATCAATCTCATGCTCTAAATTAGTGTTGAGTAACACTAATCTAGAAAACAGTCCTATTTAGGGGTGTTTGGATCAAGCTGCCATACTAGTTTATGCATGTTATTGTGCTTTAATCTTTTTGCTGCATGTTTATTTAGATCACTATAGCTCATATCAGTTATAATACATAGACCTTATTATAGCAAAAGTCAAAAGTAGTATTAATCTAATCTATCTGTTAACTGTGTAGTGTAATCAGTCCCAAATTCACCATATTAGCTTAAAAGTTGATACTCTAGCTTAATTTAGCTTCATTACATCATAATATAACATAATCAGTTAATAAACTAGGATCAAAGCTCATATAAGTCAACATAGTGGTTTGCATTAAAAAGTCAAAATTGCAGCTTATCTGTTTTTTGAATAAAATTGGAATTTAATTGTGAACTGGTTATTTGATATTAGGAGTTGAGCTTGTAGGTTTAAAATATCTTGTTGCTGATCTTTCTTATAATATTTTTGATAATTTTTATTAAAGTGGTTAGAGTGCTTAATAACTGCTTATCTTTTAGCTCAATCTCACAAATCTCCCCTGTGCACAGTTTTGACACCTACTTTCATGAGCTTGCACAAGCTTGTGTAGTGAGTGTTGGCCTGAGCATTTTGGTTGTTTATGATGCCCATGTGGCTAGTTACCTGAGTGAGTGCTTATTTGTCCTTTAATTGCTTATTTGGTCTGCTTAAATTGCTTAATCTTGTACTATCAAATAAACACTACACTGATCACTCAGTGTAAACAAGCAAATTCATAAGCCCATCATAAGCTCATCACTGAGCTTTGGCTTGTGATCTAAGGCTTTTTAAGAAGCTAAGCAGCTAATCTTTAAAGTTCAAGCTTTTATTTTCACTCACATGCCCTTTTACTAGGGCTGCTCTCAGTTTAAACTTTGTTCATTCACTCAGTTCTCTGAGTGAACCAGTCAAACCACTAGTCTTCATAAGCCCTTAATAAGCTACCCAGTGGTCCCCATTGGTTGAGCTTTTGCATTTTGGAATCCTTACCTACCCAACTTATTAGTTCAGTAATCAATAAGCCCTTTTGAGCTTATTTCATAAGCTCAATTTGACCTCTTGTTTGCCTGTCTAGGGGTGTTTGGATCTCAGCTTTATTGGATTTACTTATAAGCTTTTCACAAGCTTATTAGTTTAATCCAGTGAACACAATTGTTCATACTTATTAATATATTATATATACACAGTAATAACCTTTTATTTTCTTTCTTAAGTTTGTTTTTAAAGATTTGAATAAGCTTTTAAGCTTATTTCACTCACTCATTCAACTGAGTGAACCAGTTTGGACCCCTCACTTCCCAAGCTCTTTCTGAGCTTATCACTGGGTCCCACACCCTAAATCCTAGTTCTTCTAACCCCCCTCCTACCATGGTTCATCCTTTGACCCTTTGGTTGACCTGTACACCACTGGACCCCACATAGAATTGCAGCCAAACCTTGTCCCATTTCTGACCCAGAACCAAATAAGCAAATAGCTTATTGTGGTCTTTTGGCTTATCTATTGAGCTTATATCATCAAGTCTAGCTTATTCAAGTCCAATTAACTTAGGTGAATCAGATTTTACCCTTGTGGACCCCACATAAGCTCATTTGAGCTCATTTCTTTGTTTGGTCAAGCCTAGTCAACTGTTTGGTCCAATAAGCACTCTCAGTGCTTATTTTTGGTTTATAAATTAATTTCCTTTATTAAAGTTTCATATTTTAAGTATTTAATTAGTTTTGTAAAAGAAAAACAAGAAAAAAACCAAACTTAATTATAGTGATAACTTCTATTTAATAGAAATTATCTATTTAATTTCCTTTTTAGCTTATTTATAAGCACTTCTTCTATTTTATATTTTTATTAAATCTCTTATATATTAAAGTAATCTTATAAATTTTTCCAGAATTTTCTTTTGTCATCTAGTGTTATTTAGAATTAATATTAGTTTATTTAATAATTAAATAATAAATAAGAATTAAATAGCATAATATATTTTTATAAGGTAACACCTATATTTTATATTTTTCATAGCTTCTATAAGTCATAAAATAATTTTAGAAATTTTCTTGTGATTTATACTGTTCATTTACTAGTTTTCAAAAATTTAATAATTTTAATTAGATATTAATTAATAAATAGAATAATAATTAGTAAATTAGATTAAAAATACATAATATAAAGTTTTTATAATTTTTTAGGATTCCTATGATGGTTAATTAGATATATAAATTTTTTCATAATTATCTAAGTCTTTTTAGTAATTATAAATAAGTTAATCAATATAATTAGTTAAATAATAATTAAATAATAATTAATTAATAATAAATAGATAAATAGTGTGAAAAATATAATTTTAATTTTAAAATAAGTTTTATAATATTTTAGATTTTTAGAAATTTTAATTTTAATTTTCTAGACTTATTTTACATTTTCATAATTAATAGTTAATTATTAAATAATTAATAATAGTTATCAAGTAAAAATAATTAATTAAATAGTTTTTAATTATAAAATAAATATTTTAAATTTATTTAATTTGCATTTAAGCCCCTAAGGCTTATAAAATCCTACTATAAGTAAATTTGTTTTTGTTTACGTTTAATTAATAAACGTTTACCTTTTTCAGTGCCTTTTTCACGTATACTTATCTGATTTCACGTATTAGTTAATATAGCTTATTAAAGCTATTCACTCTTATATTTCAGTAGTACAAATCACTTAAACCCTTTTCCTGTTCAATTCACCTGATCTCAAAGTCGTTTTATTTCAGATTTCACATCTCGTTGGGATCTAACGATCCGGGGAAACACTAAACTCACCAGAGTATTGGTTTAGGCTGTCTGACTTGTTGACCATTACTTGGTTGATATTATCTGACTGTTGTGGACCAATCAAAATTTGGCGCCGCTGCCGGGGAGGTGTGCTGCGTATTACGACTTTTTGAAATATCTGTGAGTTTGAATTTTCACACTTTGTTATATATCATCTTTTTGTTCATATTTTATTTTCTATTTGTAATTTCCCGTCACTCTAAGGATTCTTAGAGTCGTCTCTAGTGCATGCGCACTCGTTCTTCTAGGTCAACAAGCCCTTTACGTGTGCTTGTCAGAATTCCTCGAAGACGCCGTAGACGTTCTGCCCCAACAGCCGTATCTGAGGAACGTGCTGTTTCACCTAAGAAAGTTATCATGGCGGAAGACCGTCCGATGAATGAGCTTCTCCAAGCACCCATTGAGGGTTACGGAGACGCTATTGTTGTCCCAGCCATCGTGGCTGAATACTTTGAGCTCAAAACCGGGTTACTAAATCTAGTAACTTCAAGCCAATTTTATGGTTTTGAGAGGGATGATCCCCATGCTCATATTCGATGGTTTAATAAAATTACTTCAACCATCAAATACAAGAACGTCCCTTCCGAAGCAGTTAAACTTCTTCTTTTCCCATTTTCTCTTGAGGGAGCAGCCCGGATTTGGCTGGAAAAACAACCTCCTCGTTCAATACACTCATGGGAAGATTTAGTTACCAAATTTGTAAACGAATTTTTTCCCCCGTCCAGAACAACAAGTCTTAAAAATGAAATCATCAAATTTACTCAAAGGTTTGATGAATCGTTTGGTGACGCATGGGATCGTTTCAAAGAATTGCTTCGTCGATGTCCTCATCATGGTTTCACTGAATTAATGCAAATTGACACGTTTTATAATGGTGTGAGTCAATCTGACCAAGATTCTCTCAATGCCTCCGTGGGAGGTAATTTTTTGAGCAAAACCACAAAAGAAGCTTTAGAAATCATTGAAAATAAGTCCAAAGTCCGCACTACACGCACAAAGCCATATAACTCCCAAGTGAGTGCTGGTCCTTCTACTTCATCACCCGTGAGTACTTCTAGCACCGATGCTAAGATAGATAAACTCACGGACGCAATTCAAGCTTTGGTTCTCTCAAGCCAGAAAAAAGTCACTTTCACACAAAACCCTTCACATGCTGAAGTTAAAAAAGTGGAAGTTTGTGTCACTTGTGGTGGCCCACATGCTTACTACAATTGTACTGCCACCGATGGTAGTCCTTTTGAAGCCAATGCCCTAGCCGGTACTACAAATCAGGGAGGTAATCAATACCGTCCTCAAATGGAACCAAGTTACCGTGCTAACACACATATGGGACCACCCGGGTTTAACCAAAACCCAAATTTGCAAAACAGAAACCAGAACCAACCTCGAATGAACCAAGGTTATCAAAACCAAGGGAATTTCAATCCTGGACAGAATCAAGGTTTCCACAATCAAGGAAACTTTAACAGAAACAATTTCAACCCCGGAAATCATTTTCAGGGAAATGGTAATCCAAATCAAGGGAATTTTCAGCCACAACAAGGTTATAATCAAAATAACCGTGTCCAAAATTTCCCTAACCAAACACAAGCCATTCTCCCAGCTCCACAACCATCATCAGATGAGTTGTTGAAGCAGTTCATGAAAACTCAAGAAGAGACAAACAGGTTGTTGGTCAGCCAGATTTCTGAACTTAAGAAATCTTTAAATGAACAACCCTCGGGCTCTGGAAAACTTCCGAGCAACACGATCGCAAACCCGAGGGGCGATGCAAAGGCGATCACGACCAGGAGCGGAGTTTCATATGATGGACCTACTGTTCCCACTACCCCTTCTACTTCTTCTCCCAAGGTAGTGGAAAATAACGTTGAGGTAAATAAGGACGAAGTACTTCCTACTCATAAGGGAGGTACCTAAGACGTCCCACCTCATGTTGTCCCGAAACCCAAACCAAAACCTAGAGTTGTTTTTGAACCAAATGATATTCCAGTTGAAACACCTCAGTCCAGACCTTCTACCTCCTCTATTCCTTACCCCTCACGCTTGAGTGAATAAAAGCTCCGTGAAAAAGCTAGTCACCAGATGGATAAATTCTTTCAAATCTTCCAAGATTTGCATTTTGACATTAGCTTTGCGGATGCTATTATTCTGATGCCCAAATTTGCATCGACAATCAAACACTTGTTAAGCAACAAGGAGAAACTGTTTGAAATGGCAAAGACTCCCTTGAATGAGAACTGCTCAGCAGTTCTTTTAAAGAAGCTTCCCGAGAAGCTGGGAGATCCTGGAAAATTTCTAATACCATGTGTATTTCCGGGAATGGTTGATTGCTATGCCTTGGCCGATCTTGGTGCAAGTATCAACCTAATGCCGTACTCAGTTTGGAAGAAACTTTCTCTTCCTGATCTTACTCCTACCTGCATGACTTTAGAGCTTGCAGACCGATCGATATCTCGTCCTCTCGGCATTGCCGAGGACGTATTTGTGAAGGTAGGAGAATTTCATCTCCCCGCTGACTTTGTAGTGGTTGATTTCGATGCCGATCAAAGGGTCCCTCTCATTGTTGGGAGGGGTTTCCTTAGAACGGGCCGTGCTCTTATCGATGTATTTGAGCAAGAAATCACTCTTCGTGTGGGTAATGAAGCTGTTACATTTAACCTCGATCAAACCTCGAGGTACTCCTCCAATTATGATTCTGAAGCAGTTAATCAAATAGATATCATAGACATTGCTTCGGAGGAATATTCTCAAGAGTTTCTTGGTTATTCTCATAATTCTGTGAGTGGGGATGCCACTCCATCATCTGAACCTATCATTTCCGACTCTTCCCCTTCTCTCACTCTGTTTGAGGGAAGTGATTTCCTTTTGGAAGAGGTCGAGGCTTTTCTCAAAAGTGATTCAGTTCCATCGGGAATTGATAACAATGAGATTGATCTGGAGGGAGATATTCTTCTCCTTGAGAGATTGCTAAACCAAGACAATTCTCCTCCACTCCCTCCCGTACAACTTCATAATCAGGAAATCAAATATGTTGAGGAAACTGATGATTTTCCTGAGGTCGAACTCAAGGACTTACCTCCTCATCTTGAATACGCATTCTTGGAGGGTGATGATAAATTACCCGTCATTATTGCTAAAGGTTTAAGTGTTGAGGAGAAGAGTGCTCTCATAAAGGTCTTGAAGTCAAACAAGCAAGCAATTGCTTGGAAACTCTCCGATATTAAGGGTATTAACCCAGATTTTTGTACACACAAAATCTTGATGGAGGATGACTTCAAGCCTGCAGTGCAACATCAAAGAAGGGTGAATCCAAAAATCCATGATGTGATTAAACAAGAGGTCCTTAAACTTCTTGATGCAGGATTGATTTACCCTATCTCTGACAGTCCATGGGTTAGTCCCATTCATTGTGTCCCAAAAAAGGGTGGCATTACTGTTGTCACTAATGAGGAAAATGAGTTGATTCCAACTCGGCTGGTTACCGGATGGCGTGTTTGCATTGACTATCGTAAGTTAAATGACGTCACCCGCAAAGACCACTTTCCGCTGCCCTTTATGGACCAGATGCTTGAGAGATTAGCAGGAAACGAGTACTATTGTTTCCTTGATGGTTTCTCAGGATACTTTCAAATCCCCATTGATCCATCGGATCAAGAAAAGACTACCTTTACATGCCCTTATGGAACCTTTGCTTATAAACGTATGCCTTTTGGCTTATGTAATGCTCCAGGTACGTTCCAGAGGTGTATGATGGCCATATTTACCGACATGATCGGTAAAACCATGGAGGTCTTTATGGATGACTTCTCGGTCATTGGGGATTCATTCCAAACATGTCTCACCAATTTAGAAAAAATGTTGAAAAGGTGTAAAGACACCAATCTATGTCTAAATTGGGAAAAGAGTCACTTTATGGTCAAAGAGGGCATTGTCCTCGGCCATAAGATTTCAAAGAATGGGATTGAGGTTGACAGAGCTAAGGTTGATGTCATTGCAAAACTGCCTCACCCTACTACCGTCAAAGGTATTAGGAGTTTCTTGGGTCATGCCGGTTTCTATCGTCGATTTATACAAGATTTTTCTAAAATCTCACGGCCTATGACTCATCTCCTTGAAAAGGATACTCCTTTTATCTTCTCACCAGAGTGCATCGAAGCTTTTGAAACCCTAAAGAAAAAGCTTACTGAGGCACCCATTCTTATTGCCCCCGACTGGGATTTACCCTTCGAGCTTATGTGCGATGCAAGTGATTTTGCTATCGGTGCAGTCTTGGGGCAACGCAAAACGAAACACTTTCAGCCTATCCACTACGCAAGCAAAACTATGAACGAAGCTCAAACACATTACACCACTACAGAAAAAGAATTATTAGCTGTGGTGTATGCTTTTGAGAAATTTCGGACATACTTAATCTTGACTAAAAGCGTAGTGTATACGGATCATTCGGCTCTTAAATATCTATTTGCAAAACAAGATGCAAAGCCGAGATTGCTCCGTTGGGTTCTCCTCCTCCAGGAATTTGATATCATTATTCGTGATAAAAAAGGAGCTGAGAACCTGGCTGCTGATCATTTGTCCCGATTAGAGAACCCTCATCAAAATGTGTATGAGAAAAAGGAAATAAATGAAACATTTCCTCTCGAAACACTTAATGCGGTTGCTTTTCGTGGAGATTCTACTACCCCATGGTTTGCCGACTTCGCAAATTACCATGCGGATAACTTTGTTGTGAAAGGGATGTCAACCCAACAGAAGAATAAATTCTTTAAAGATGTTAAACATTACTTCTGGGATGACCCCTACTTATTCAAAATCTGTGCGGATCAAGTCATCCGACGGTGTGTATATGGACAGGAAGCCACTGAAATTCTTAAGGCTTGCCATGCTGGACCCACTGGGGGACATCATAGTCCTAATTACACCGCCAAAAAGGTGTTTGATTCCGGATTCTTCTGGCCCACAATTTATAAAGATGCCCAGGATCTCATTAAAACCTGTGACGCTTGTCAGCGTCATGGAAACATTTCACAAAGAAATGAGATGCCACAAAATGCTATTCAAGTATGTGAAATATTTGATATCTGGGGCATTGACTTTATGGGGCCATTTCCATCATCCAGAGGAAACAAGTACATACTTGTGGCAGTTGATTATTTATCAAAGTGGGTTGAAGCAAAAGCTTTACCCACAAATGATGCCCGAGTTGTAGTGAAATTCCTGAAATCTCTTTTTGCCCGTTTTGGAACTCCACGTGCTATTATAAGTGATCGTGGTACGCATTTCTGCAATGACAAATTTGATAAAGTCATGCAAAAGTATGGTGTAACCCACCGTCTTTCTACCGCGTATCACCCACAAACAAGTGGGCAAGTGGAGGTTTCAAATCGTGGTATCAAAAGGATACTTGAGAGGACTGTTGGTGAAAACCGTGCTGCCTGGTCGGATAAATTGGATGACGCACTATGGGCCTTTCGTACAGCTTATAAAACACCCATTGGGTGTACACCTTACAAGCTTGTGTACGGAAAGACATGTCATTTACCGATGGAACTTGTGCACAAAGCCTACTGGGCTTTGAAACATGCCAACTTTGACCTCAAAACTGCGGGTGATCACAGAAAAGTTCAAATGAATGAATTAAACGAACTACGTGATCAAGCTTACGAGAACTCTTTAATCTATAAAGAAAAAACAAAGAGAATACATGACTCAAAAATAAAGAACCGCGTTTTTAACGTTGGTGATCGAGTACTTCTCTTTAACTCTAGATTAAAGATCTTCTCGGGTAAATTAAAAACCCGTTGGACTGGTCCATTTACTATCACAAAGGTTTATCCATATGGTACCGTTGAGTTGTCTCAAAATGATGGTCCATGTTTTAAAGTAAATGGCCATCGTGTGAAACACTACTTTGGAGAGGACATCCCAAACATGGTTGTCCCGGATCTCCAAACTTTCCCTAAGGACAATTAAATTCGGGGTCGAGTCAAGCTAGTGACTCGGGAATCAAAAACAAGCTGCCTCATGGACAAATCAATTCGAGGTCGAGTCAAGCTAGTGACTCGGTAATCAAAAGCATAGCAATATGGGTTTTCACTCATATTTCTGATTTCTTTCTCTTTTCTACCACCTAGTGTGGGGGAGATGCCCCACATGTTGTATATATGTATATATCTTCAAAAAAAAAAAAAAAAAAAAAAAAAAGTTCAAAACAAAATAAAAAAGTGAGTTTGTATGTAAATAGCCTAAAATAAAGGTTATTAATATTTCCTTCTTACGTTCTAAGTATCGGTTTAACACCCGGTGTTTTGAATATTGAGGGCAATATTCATTTCTAAGTGTGGGGGGGGGGGGGGGGGGGATTCTCACGAATTCAAACACATGTTCCATCAAGCACCCTCATTTGATCAAAATTTAAAGTTTTTTCACACTTAGAAATGCAATAAATGGTATCAATCCTCCATGTCTAACCCACAACAGGATTGGCTAGTCCAGGAGCAAACGGCTCTTGGTAAAGACAAATCAAATCCGTTGACAGCTGGTGGTTTGCTAAAAATCACACGGTTATCAGGTGTGCCACAGTTCTTACACCTGGCTACTCCAGAAGTGATGGCTTTTGGTAAAGAGTAAAAATCCATTAATTTTTTCTCAAATAGATTGCTAGGGACTAGCAATAGTTTAGTGTGGGGGATTGATGAGTGTGTAAATACTCATCATTTCTGTTACATATAAGCTGCAAAAACATATGAAAACACACAGGAATGCCTTAAAATATATAAAATTATCCCTGGATTGTGTTTTTATGCATAAGGATTGAAAACTGATGAAAAACAAAACATTTCACATAATTTACAGTTTCAGTCCCTGAACTTTGGAAAATTGGCAAAACTAGTCCCTGGTAAATCAAAACTTGTACAAATGTCATAAAAGGTCCTTGGAATTCATAAGTTGTCAAGAAAAGTCCTTTAAAGTTTAAAAATGGCAAAATGACAACTTTGGTCCCTCAACTTTTGAAAAGTGTCAAATTTAGTCCCTGGGTGTTTAAAAATGGAAAATTATCAAACTACACCCTTGTACTATTCTAAATTGACAATATTGGTCCTTATGATAACTTTTGAGAAGTTACAAATTCAACCCTTCAAAAATCAGAAAATTACAGTTTTGGTCCCTGGAGTTTGTGGAATTGGCAGAATTGGTCCCTGAGGTTTAAAATGATAAAATTTATACTTGTGGTCCTTGTACTAATGGTTAATTGCAGGTTTAGTCCTTAATTGAAGTTTGGAAAAATCACAAATAAAACCTCAACTTTGGCCGAATTACACATTTAGCCCTTGTGATTTTTTAAGCTAAAACCAAACCGGACCCTTTGTTTCATTTTAATCCAAAACAAACCCCAATCCAAAAACTAACCTAAACCCAGTCCACTTGGGCCCAACCTTTCCCAGCCCACCAAGATTAAACCCACGCACCCTTTTTAGTTAATACGGGCGTTGACCCAAGTCAAACACCACCAACTGTTCACCCATCCCTCCCAAAACCACCCCCTCCACACAGACCACCATACCAGGTGGTTTTGTGCCACCTTGCACCTCCACCTCACCAATACACCTCATCACCAACTCCCTTCCACCTCCTTACACCATCACATCCCCATTAAATGCCATTCCCACACTTTTTCCCTCCAAAACTAGTTTACTACCTCTGTTTTCTTCTTATCACCCCAACTTGCATAAAAATCTCCCAAAAGTTACAATACACCTCATACAAGCCAAAAAAAACCCTTAATTGAGTTATATCAAGCTGCAAGCTTTCTAGGAGACTTTGGCGCCAAAACAGTTTAAACGGCCAAGATCATTTTGACTGCATCAATGGCCTCAATTTGAAGTGGGAAAGTGTGAGGAAGCTAGTGGGATGCTTTTGAGTCATTATAAATCAAGATTGAAGCAGAGAAGAAGATATCTAGTTTTTATTTTATTTAATGAATGTCGATTAGCTTAATTTAAAATTCTCTTTGTATCTTTAAGCTTTCTAAGTTGTAATATCTGAACATCAGTGTGTTTTAAATCTTTGGTGATAATAAATCTCAAGTTTCATGTATAATTCTCAAGTTTGCAAATTTCCCTTTTACTCAAAATTATCAAATATCATATTTGTTGTTTGCAGTGGGTTATAAGGATTGAATAAGTTCATTTAAGCCTTGACAAAGCTTAAACAAGCTTTTAGAAACAATAAATCTAGGTGTATCATCAAAACTGAAAATACATAAAAAAATCAAGAAAAATAGGTAAAAATATAAAAATCATGGTGTATGATGATCAAGCAATGGAGCAGGGTTGATTGTGGATGGCCTTGGTTATTAGTGCTTAGTGGTAAGCTATAGGAAAGGTTCTTTGATCTTGGTTCTGTGTTCATCTCATTTCTAATTTGTAAGTACTTTCTTGATTTTTAGCATTTTCTGTATTAGTTGTTAATTTAGTATAATCCTTCTTGACTCATGCTTAGTTGTTAGTAGTTAGTGGTAATCTAGTGTAATATTGGTAGCTTGTGTATTGAAAATCATAGTTGCTAGTAATTATAGTTAGACAGTGAAATTAGTATAAGTAGTGATTAATAGTTAGTAGTTGTTAAATCTGTGTTATTTGTGTCCATTTGATCTTAGTTAATCTATATCAAGTGTTAAAAATCAATCTCATGCTCTAAATTAGTGTTGAGTAACACTAATCTAGAAAACAGTCCTATTTAGGGGTGTTTGGATCAAGCTGCCATACTAGTTTATGCATGTTATTGTGCTTTAATCTTTTTGCTGCATGTTTATTTAGATCACTATAGCTCATATCAGTTATAATACATAGACCTTATTATAGCAAAAGTCAAAAGTAGTATTAATCTAATCTATCTGTTAACTGTGTAGTGTAATCAGTCCCAAATTCACCATATTAGCTTAAAAGTTGATACTCTAGCTTAATTTAGCTTCATTACATCATAATATAACATAATCAGTTAATAAACTAGGATCAAAGCTCATATAAGTCAACATAGTGGTCTGCATTAAAAAGTCAAAATTGCAGCTTATCTGTTTTTTGAATAAAATTGGAATTTAATTGTGAACTGGTTATTTGATATTAGGAGTTGAGCTTGTAGGTTTAAAATATCTTGTTGCTGATCTTTCTTATAATATTTTTGATAATTTTTATTAAAGTGGTTAGAGTGCTTAATAACTGCTTATCTTTTAGCTCAATCTCACAAATC
Organism: Artemisia argyi; assembly: GCA_030686995.1. Classification (NCBI taxonomy): domain Eukaryota; kingdom Viridiplantae; phylum Streptophyta; class Magnoliopsida; order Asterales; family Asteraceae; genus Artemisia; species Artemisia argyi. The sequence continues at coordinate 70,100,730 of CM060702.1, forward strand.
TCCCCTGTGCACAGTTTTGACACCTACTTTCATGAGCTTGCACAAGCTTGTGTAGTGAGTGTTGGCCTTAGCATTTTGGTTGTTTATGATGCCCATGTGGCTAGTTACCTGAGTGAGTGCTTATTTGTCCTTTAATTGCTTATTTGGTCTGCTTAAATTGCTTAATCTTGTACTATCAAATAAACACTACACTGATCACTCAGTGTAAACAAGCAAATTCATAAGCCCATCATAAGCTCATCACTGAGCTTTGGCTTGTGATCTAAGGCTTTTTAAGAAGCTAAGCAGCTAATCTTTAAAGTTCAAGCTTTTATTTTCACTCACATGCCCTTTTACTAGGGCTGCTCTCAGTTTAAACTTTGTTCATTCACTCAGTTCTCTGAGTGAACCAGTCAAACCACCAGTCTTCATAAGCCCTTAATAAGCTACCCAGTGGTCCCCATTGGTTGAGCTTTTGCATTTTGGAATCCTTACCTACCCAACTTATTAGTTCAGTAATCAATAAGCCCTTTTGAGCTTATTTCATAAGCTCAATTTGACCTCTTGTTTGCCTGTCTAGGGGTGTTTGGATCTCAGCTTTATTGGATTTACTTATAAGCTTTTCACAAGCTTATTAGTTTAATCCAGTGAACACAATTGTTCATACTTATTAATATATTATATATACACAGTAATAACCTTTTATTTTCTTTCTTAAGTTTGTTTTTAAAGATTTGAATAAGCTTTTAAGCTTATTTCACTCACTCATTCAACTGAGTGAACCAGTTTGGACCCCTCACTTCCCAAGCTCTTTCTGAGCTTATCACTGGGTCCCACACCCTAAATCCTAGTTCTTCTAACCCCCCTCCTACCATGGTTCATCCTTTGACCCTTTGGTTGACCTGTACACCACTGGACCCCACATAGAATTGCAGCCAAACCTTGTCCCATTTCTGACCCAGAACCAAATAAGCAAATAGCTTATTGTGGTCTTTTGGCTTATCTATTGAGCTTATATCATCAAGTCTAGCTTATTCAAGTCCAATTAACTTAGGTGAATCAGATTTTACCCTTTTGGACCCCACATAAGCTCATTTGAGCTCATTTCTTTGTTTGGTCAAACCTAGTCAACTGTTTGGTCCAATAAGCACTCTCAGTGCTTATTTTTGGTTTATAAATTAATTTCCTTTATTAAAGTTTCATATTTTAAGTATTTAATTAGTTTTGTAAAAGAAAAACAAGAAAAAAACCAAACTTAATTATAGTGATAGCTTCTATTTAATAGAAATTATCTATTTAATTTCCTTTTTAGCTTATTTATAAGCACTTCTTCTATTTTATATTTTTATTAAATCTCTTATATATTAAAGTAATCTTATAAATTTTTCCAGAATTTTCTTTTGTCATCTAGTGTTATTTAGAATTAATATTAGTTTATTTAATAATTAAATAATAAATAAGAATTAAATAGCATAATATATTTTTATAAGGTAACACCTATATTTTATATTTTTCCTAGCTTCTATAAGTCATAAAATAATTTTAGAAATTTTCTTGTGATTTATACTGTTCATTTACTAGTTTTCATAATTTAATAATTTTAATTAGATATTAATTAATAAATAGAATAATAATTAGTAAATTAGATTAAAAATACATAATATAAAGTTTTTATAATTTTTTAGGATTCCTATGATGGTTAATTAGATATATAAAATTTTTCATAATTATCTAAGTCTTTTTAGTAATTATAAATAAGTTAATCAATATAATTAGTTAAATAATAATTAAATAATAATTAATTAATAATAAATAGATAAATAGTGTGAAAAATATAATTTTAATTTTAAAATAAGTTTTATAATATTTTAGATTTTTAGAAATTTTAATTTTAATTTTCTAGACTTATTTTACATTTTCATAATTAATAGTTAATTATTAAATAATTAATAATAGTTATCAAGTAAAAATAATTAATTAAATAGTTTTTAATTATAAAATAAATATTTTAAATTTATTTAATTTGCATTTAAGCCCCTAAGGCTTATAAAATCCTACTATAAGTAAATTTGTTTTTGTTTACGTTTAATTAATAAACGTTTACCTTTTTCAGTGCCTTTTTCACGTATACTTATCTGATTTCACGTATTAGTTAATATAGCTTATTAAAGCTATTCACTCTTATATTTCAGTAGTACAAATCACTTAAACCCTTTTCCTGTTCAATTCACCTGATCTCAAAGTCGTTTTATTTCAGATTTCACATCTCGTTGGGATCTAACGATCCGGGGAAACACTAAACTCACCGGAGTATTGGTTTAGGCTGTCTGACTTGTTGACCATTACTTGGTTGATATTATCTGACTGTTTCGGACCAATCAAGTACCCGTGCATAGCTACGGGATTTTCTAGCGGCAAACAATTATAGTTGTTATATTATGGCTACAATGTTTTATGTGACGTTTATAAATAAAACAAAAAATAATCAAAATGTAACTGATAAAAATTCTCGCATGCCAACTTTGTGTTGTGTTGTCTATCACCCATTAAGTTCATCATCTTAAACAACAATAAAACCAAGAACAACCTCTACGATGTTGCAACTATATACATGTAGAGCTTGAACGCATAAACTAAATAATGCTTTAGTTTCTTACTTTCATCATTTGATATGAACAGCTTTTTAGTTACCATTTTTTTGCCTCTTTATCACTCTTTTTCTATTTCCTGTTTTTTTCAAAATGCTGCAAAAAGGCCAAAAAGTCCTAAGCATAAAGATGTTTTTATTGGATGAAGAGACATATCAGAAACAAAAATTAGAATAGGAAGTGTTGCTGCTACAAAGCAGATTATCACAACTGCAGGTCAGTTAAGACGATTTACTTTGCTGTATGATTTCTAATGATGCGTTTGTCAAAATATATCATGTGCACAACTATGACATGATGGTCATGTTAAAACTTCCATATATACCTGGTGCTGTTCAATGGGTTTACAAAGGGAATGTCAAAGCCAAGCTTGATATTAGTGATCTTAACTCCTCATTTGTGCATATATATGGCGCTCGAGCTGGAACAAATGAACACATCATTTCAGTTGAATGAAATTCGTTTCTGTCAACTTTACAAGAAAACATCTTTACATGGCTAATGGGACACTAAGAGAACATTTTACAATACAAAAAATAAATTGTTAACATGAAAGCAGCAACTTAATATTTGCATAGGTGCAACTATAGGTCTTCACTACCTTCACACATGTGCCAAACACACCATTATCCACCGTGATGTCAAAACAACCAACATCCTCTTGGATTAAAAATGGGCTGCTAAAGTGTCAGATTTCGGGCCATCAAAGATAGGTCCCACCATGGATTACACTCATGTAAGCACTGTTTTGAAGGGTAATTTTAGGTATTTAGATCCTGAATACTACCAAAGGCAAAAGTTGATGGAAAAGTCAGATGTCTACTCTTTTGGGGTTGTTCTCTTTGAGATCTTATCTTCCCGGCCAACCCTAAATACGAAACTTGAAAAAGACCAAGTGAGCTTAGCTGAATGGGCGTTACACTGTCATAAAAAGGTACAAAACAATACTAAACCAGCTTACAAAACAATACTAAACCAGCTCACGCATATCGTTGGTACCAGTATCGTTGCAGTCAATGCCACAGCAATGATTGTTTTCCTACATTATCAAACAAGAATGTGTTAAATGCGTCTCGAATGCAACCACAACACTGCCAAAATATCATAATACAAGGAGTCGACTATGTAGAACAATTTAGTATAGCTTTGCAACCTGAGTTGAACTATATTCTATCTAACTTCAAATAACATACAAAAACATTAAGTGGGTCCACCCACTCATTGTATTTTGATGTACAGCAAAAAATAATCATATTGGCTATTTACTAAACCTATCGGTCGCCCTGAGTTAGTTTCATAATTACCTTAATCTATTGTGCTTTCACTTCAGATAGTGTTTCAATGGGTGACAGACCACTATTCTCCGCAAGAGCCATGGGTACAGCATCCAAAGCATCGGCAAAAGCCCTGATGGCATACTGCGCAACAAAAAACATAGAAGAAATTTAGTACATGTTCACATATATGAGATCCGCATTCAAAACTTTTTTTTAGAAATTAATTATAATGTTGGTACCTGTTCAACTCCAGGATATTTATCAGTAGCAGCTTCTACAGCAATGGAGCATGAAACTTCAGCTACACCACCACCATACACGATAGAGTTATTCCGGATGAGATTTCTAGCAACACACAGTGCATCGTGGATGCTACGTTTAGTCTCTTCAATCATCATTTTGTTACCTGATTCATCACAGAAGATTCAAGTAAATAAACTGATATAGACAAACATAATTAGCATTTGTTAACCATGCAACAAACAGAATACTTTAGTGTCCGAGAACGAGTGTATGAATAAACTATAACCAACACTTTCATAATGCTAACTTGCCCCCACGAATAAATATGGTTACAGCCCTTGAGTTTGCACAATGCTCGATATATAGCATCTGGTCTTTTGTGGTACCAAATGCCTTCTCTCTAACCAAACCATCCTACCAATGAAAAAATTAATTATGTTACAGTAAGATTATAATGATTCTAACATGTATTTTATGCAATTAAATGGTTAGACATTTTGACGTGGATTATCATAATAATTACCTTTCCTAGCATAAGACAAACAAAAAAAATAGTATTAACAATTTTTAAGTAAAGAATCGTTTTATATAGCAGTTGGTAAAGCACAAACCAATTGCGATAGCAATAAGCTCTAGTTCTACACTGCCAACCCATCCGACAACAGGCAAATCCCCATTGGCAGATTACCAATGTTGCCCCTACGTCCTGAATCAAGCCAAAATCAAACAGCATGAGTAACAGGCTAACAACTAAGTACACATGTATCATCTAGAAATATTTAAATCGAAACCCTAAAAATAAAAATTAGCTATGGATTTAGAAATCACCCGTATGGATTTAGGTATGCTGAACAAATCGTACTGCCTTTTTGAGTGTTTTTTTATCACTGGTTTTATTTGATGAATTGAAACTGATATTCAATTAATATTGGAGCGTGATATTCAATTGAAAACAATCGTAGAGAAGAAGTTTCAACAAAATTGACAGACATTGATTGGCTCATATCATAAGTTTCGATTTCCATTAATTACTTTCCATCAATACTTTCCCATGCACCTTTAATAGTTTCGCATGCACCATTCAGAATGTTAATAGTTTCCACGAAATGTTAATACTTTCCATGTTAGAAGGGTAAGGGTAAAATGGGGATTGACTTAAAGTTAAGGATTTTACAAATTCACTTTGACCATTGAGACATTATAAGTAGTTAAGATAATGACAGAATAATAATAAACAATATTTCACACACTTAAACTACACTATACTTTAAGATCAAAACAAACTATAAAGAGACTAACTCCACCACACGGTCTATCTTCATTTCCTCGTAAATAAAACTCAACTACTAATCCAAAAACTATTCGAACAATTATTATTTTGTTGTGCACCTGTAAAACTTTTGCTCTTGTACCCAAACTTTTTTTTATACATTGTGCGACACATGGCATTACCCCACTATCATATCAACTATTTACTGACCTCACTGCTATTTTGTTTTATTCGAATAAGGTGTGCGACTGACGGCTGTGCTACTTGTACTAGTGTGCGACTGGCGGCACAATATCTTTCTTAGATTGCATGGGGAAGGAACGCAAGTATTTAATAATAATATTTTTACTATTCTAATTTTTTAATAATTTGCCTTCTCGGTTATCGCGCCTAATACTATTCCAACTATTCAATTCTAGATCTAAAAACACACACATACAAAAACACACACATTGTTAAGCGCGGCCGATCTATACCAATTGGTGTTACGATTTTATGATTTTTACATGGAGAAGAAGAGACGTCAAACCGTAAGTATACATTTTATGATTTTGACCCGGTTGTTGTTACGATTTTTGGGGTTATATTTTAATATAATTTTGTGCATTTACTTGATTTAGGTTAATCCTGAAGAACAAGAAGAAGAACAAGAAACGTGGAGACGTCAAAGCGTACGTTTCTATGATTCTTAATTTTGGTGTTTTTTAGTTTTAAAATGCATTTTTAATGTTAATTTGTTTATAAAATTCGTAATTATTTGTTTTTTAGTGTTGAAATTAATTTTTAGGTTAATCGTTTCTATGATTCTTAATTTTGGTGTTTTTTTTTAATGTTAATTGGTTTATAAAATTCGTAATTTTTTGTTTTTTAGTGTTAAAATTGATTTTTAATTTTATTATTTTTTTATTTTTTGTTTATGTAGGTTTATAATGTGAAAGTTACTATCCGATCTAGGTTGTACTTAATTTCAACCATTAAGGGTAAGTTGGCTTATAATGAGGATCGATATGCCATGTTTAGAAACACTGTTTTCGGCGCATGGTTGGATTTAAGATCAGAAGACCATGATAACCATATTCTCAAATTTATGCTTCAACATCAAAATCATATTGATAACCCTAGTTTCAAAACCCCCATGTATTTTGAGATAGATAAACATAGACTAGAGTTTGGTAGGAGAGAGTTTTGTTTAATGACTGGTTTAAGATTCGGCAAAATCTGTTTAAAACATTTGGAGGAATCAGTGTCTGGTTTTTGTGAGCGTGTTTTTCCGGGTATTGAAAGAATAAAGGGTTTATGATCTTATCAGGGTTCTGCAAAGTGAAAGTTTTAATAAAATGTCAAATGAGGATGTCGTGCGTCTATGTCTGCTGTTAGCACTAGTTTATGTATTGATGGGTCAAGAGCTTAGGCTGTAATGTCAAACGAGATACTTTGCCTAGTTGATGATTTTTATGCGTGGGATGCGTTTCCTTGGGGGGAATATATGTGGAGGGAATTTCACGACAGGGTTTACAATGTTGTTTCAAAGAAAAGAAAGACGCATTTGGAAGAATACATGAAAGTGGGTCCCTCATACACCGCTACATATTCGCTGTACAGATTTGTTTTTGCTTTGAAGGTTAGTATATATAGTATTTAAGTGACATGCAAATGTTTTTATCCTTTAAATTGTAGCTAAAGTTTGCATAATATAGTTACATAGTTTAGATCTGTGTATTGAGGTTGACTGTTGTTCAATTTAGGTTGGATTAGCTATTGAGTTTGATTCTTATTAGGTTGTATTCAGTAGATTTGATGTACAAGTTTAGATTATTGCTTAAAATATGTGAATTTTGCCTTTTACCTAGTTTAGCGATGATGTACTTGTATTCAAAAACTTTTAACCAAATCAGTGTTGGGTAGATTAAATCGCCAATTTCTCAAGTTAAGGGGGTGTTTGGTATAAGGATAATAGTTTAGATTAAATCACCATTTTGGTTTTTATGTCTTTAGATAAGTGTAGTTTAGGTTTTTTTTTTTAAAAAAAAAAACTGTGAACCAAATAATGGTCTATTAATGAATTTTTTTACCCAATTTGGCCAAATGTTGATACTGTCCCTACCTAGTATAACAGCATAAATAAGTTGTGTGTGCCTATAGTGAGCTTTTGGTGCAAAATTGGTTGAAAGTGCTTATTATTAAGCTGTTATTCAAACTGCTCATTTTCAAATCTGCTTATTAGGGTCTAGTTTTTTTGGTGTATTAATGAATTTTTTACCCAATTTGGCCAAATGCTGATACTGTCCCTACATAGCATAACAGCAATTTATATTTTAATTTTAATTTATTTGTTTTAACTTTAAATTTTGTATAGTTTTAATTTGGTTTTTAATAATTGTCTTTCACTTGTTTTAATCACCTCTAACCTAGCTCCTCAACCAGTTTAAGGTGTTGTAGTGTATCATTCCGTTAATATTTTACTTTTTGACCTTTTTAAGACTTTTGTAGCTAGTATATAAACTGTGCTTATGGCTTATAATTTTCAGCTCACAAATATTAACTCCTTTGTTGTTATGTTTGTAGATTTTTGTATTGGAAAGCTTTCCTAACTCAAGGTTATGGTGGAAAAAAGAAGATAATGTTATTCCCCGCAGTGTGGCTTGGAGTGATAATTCAAAGTTTACCAAATTTGATTACAACCGTTTATTTTATTCAACCAAACCCCTTAACAAACTCATGCCGACACCTATCGAAAACCAATCACTTTGGTGGCGATCCAGTATTGAGCTTTTCCAACAACTGGAGACATCAAACATCCAAACTCCAAAACCATTGGCACGCAGAAAATTTGCCTCAAGGATTTGTCATACATTTGTTACCAAACGTGTTAAACAGGAAGTTATCAAAGAGGTTAAGCGTGAAGTGCATGACAGAACTTGTAAACCTATTGAGGAAGATACTGAGGAGGAAGAAGAGGTGAATGCGGAGGTTGTTGATCAAGGGTTGAATGGTATGAGCAAATCAGAACTTGTAAAGAAGTTGGCAGATATGGAACGCGAATTGACGAACTACAAAGCTATCAGTACTTGATTGACTGCAATCGAAGAACTACTGAAACCTCAGATTGTTCCTACAGTGGTTCAGAAAGCTGAAAGCATAAGGCTTAAGATTGGTGAAGCTGTAACTGGTGGTCAAAATTCGGTAATTGCTAGTAATGGTGTCAAGAGTTATGAAACTGGATGTAACAATTTGGTTGACGTACCTGTGGGTGCTGAGTATGTTGTAAACAAACATAATGGTGGGGGGGGGGGGGGTTTAGGAAAAAGTCGGATGTTTGCATGGATTTATCGGATTCTGTGAACAACCATAAATTGTTTGATGTTTGTGTTAGTGTTAGCAATACTTTTAAAGAGGCTTATGAGAGTATTAACAAACATAAGCATGATTTGGTCGATGAGAGTCTTAACAAACACAAGCATGATTTGGTCGACGAGAGTCTTAACAAACACAAGCATGATTTGGTCGACGAATGTAATGCAGGGAGAGTATTCGAAACTGGTAAGAATGGGGTGAACAATTGCGTGATCAACCAAGTTGATGGTGATAATGGTTTGGAAAGCAAGACGGGATGTGTTGATAAGTTTGTAACAAATATTACTACCGATGATGTTTCCGGTCTTCATGCTTCACAGGTGTGACACTAACTTAATTGTTTTTACTTATTATGATATAATATCGTTTCGTATTATTTAATTAATGATTAATTTTTTTTATTGATGTCAAGGATAATAACGCTGATGAAATGATGCATGTGGATGAAGAAGTTCAACATATATGTCCATCTCCTAGTGAAGGGTTGGTAGCAGTAGAAGCTTTGATGGACTTGATTAGTTTCACCCCTCCTCCGGTAATTATACGTTAAATAGTTTCAGTTTATCGATAATTTAGTCCTTTTTATACCAATTGTCTTGTTAAAATAAGTTACTATAGCTCCTTTGCATTTGTATACTTTGTTTTCAGGAAACTAGTCAGGCGGTAGCTGATATGGAACGGGATAATCAGATGGAGATGTTGAAAGTTGACGATGACACGCCGGTTGTCGAAATTGCTAACGCTGTTAAAGAGCATGAGAAGGTTAAAACTGTCCAGGTTCCATTTGGTCGTGAAAGGAAGAAGAGTGTGTACCTACAACATCCTTTTACCGAACCACCACCAACTACACCGAGAGTCCAAAGGAAGCGCAAGCAAAAGGTGTATAAAAACACATTGAAGACTTTGCTTGGCTCTGACGGAAAGGAGATTGAACTATAACCATGGAACGAGGTACAAACATTGTGATAGCATTCAAGATTCAATTTTTTATTCCATAATTGTTATTCCATAATAGTTTATCCAAAAACTTTCAGGATCTGACTCGTCCTAAAGGCTCGCCACCAAACCGAGTGAACGCTTTTAGAGATATAAACTTGGTGTTGCGTACACAGAAGGACCTTTTCTACTCATTCCCTTGGTCAGATAATGTGGTGGACTGGACGTTTTGGGCAGCTTTGTTGTGCAAAGACGGAAATAGAAAAGGTTGGCTGTCGGATGCGGTATGTCATTTTTATATTCAATTAATAGTTTGTAAATGTTTGAAATATGTACAACTATTGTAAATTAATTTTTCAATTTTTTATTTTGTAGCACATAGAACTGTGGGTCTTGTATATCATGCACTTCAGACCTCACGATGCCGATTGGGTTGCCGTTAGCCCATTTTTCAGCACCGTCATCCTGAATCGTGAAATGCCTTTGTATTATGCTGACGGGGTTACTTACGGTGTACCTTGGTTTGCGGAATCTGTGTAGAAGGTAAGAATTCCTATTCCACTCTATTTGGTGTATGATGCTAGATGCATAGGCCACGTTTTGATTGAATTCGTTTGTGCCTAGCTTATATTAGGCATAAATGACTGTGCGGTTCAGTAGGCTTTAGTGTGTTCTAGGATACGATTTGTTAGGATAGGATTTCATGTTATTTTAAATGTACATGCTGTTGCAAAATGACAATTATTTTTGTTTCCTATAATTGTTGGTTTATTTCCCGGTGAACGAAACAAAAGTTCATTGGGTTTTAGCAGAACTTGATATTCGTTCCTGTGTGATAACCTTATATGACAGCCTTGGTGGACCAGAAAATCCCGATGAAGAAGCACGACCGTGGTGGGAGAACTGGATGAATGTTCTTGCTGAGCATCTCCCATTGTACCTGTATGAAAGTGAGGTCCTAGAGAGGAAGAACATTGACCACTCGACCTATTGTATAACCTTTAGGTGGGCGCAGAATCTGCCGACACAAGGTCCTACCTACGGTGATTGCGGCGTGTGGCTTTGCATATTCCTATACAGGTTAACACATCAATTATCGTTGGCTGCAAGTGATCCCGTTGAGGTAGCTTTAGCGTATCGTGAGCAACTCACATCTTTCTATTGGAAGTACAAGATGATCATGCCTAATCCTTATCTCAAGTAAATGTGAATGTTAGAGTTGAATTACAAAAAACAATCCCTTTCTATTTCCAGGATTTTATGTCATTTACTTTGAAACCATGTGTCTAGGTTTATGTTATTAACTATGAAACACGAAAACTAAGTGTGTTTGTATTTCATTTCCAGGATTTTATGTTATTGACTATGAAACTAAGTGTGTTTGAACTTCAATTTCATCATTTCGTTGTTATTGTTTATTCGTGGGTATTTATTTAGACATGCTTAGCTTTAACATTGGTAACATACCAAAACCAACCACCTGAAGCAAACAACAGGTGACTAATTCATTACACCACTAGGTAGTCAAAATGAGTACATTAGAAATCAAGCAAAAATTAGTACATTAGAAAGCTTAAACATAACTTGAATATAGAAACCAAGACACACTTATGGCTAATTCAACACAAAATACATAATAAAGAAGAACCAAGAAAAATACAAAAGAACTTTCATTCTTTGTGCATTGCTAGCATTCTGCATCGAAGTTTCTTGAAGGTTATTTATCCTTCTCAACAACCCGGGTATGATAACAACGGATCGGGCACACATTGGCGGGTCCTACCAACGGCTAAAAACACAGTTAGGACATAGCCGAAACCGACGACCCGGATTATGATCTGTCCATGATGTGGTAATCGTTGTCGCAGCTCCGCAATGGCGGCAAGCATTATTCATAATGAACAAGGATATTTTTTTTGTGTGTGTGATTTTTTAGTTGATGTTCAAGTCACTCTACACTCTTTACACACTATTTATAGTGTAGAAAAGGTAAATAGTGTTGAAGGTGGTAGGTGGTAACCGATGTGCGACTGTTTACAAGTGTGCTACCATGCTAATGTGCTACCGTGCTACTGTGCTACCGTGCTACTGTGCTACTGGAAAATGGGGAAAATGCAACAACCATTTTTATTTCATGAACTTAATTTAATACAAACTAGTCAGTTTCATATTCGGAATCCGATTCGAATACCTGATATGGATAACAACCAAATTCCAAAAAAAACTCATATTGTTCATCTTGTTCTTTCTTTATATTTGCCAGCCATTCCCGTTCATTCCTTGCTTCTTCTGCTAAAATTGATGCTACAGCTTCTTTGTCTAGTCGTGTTTGATGTTCTTCATCCTCTACTTTTTTCCTAAAGCTTTATTCCCATTCCCTTTGAATTTTTTTATTTTCTTCGAAGGCTTGCCTTAACCGCTCCTCTTCTAATCTCCATAAAATGTCCTCGTCTAGAGTAAGTCCCCCAGTGTCATTATTAGTTGTCGTGTCATCGTTTGTCGGTGAACTCATAGTCAATTTCGGATATTATATTGTTTATAATTAGTAAAAATACTACACACACACACACATGTATATATATATATATATATATATATATATATATATATATATATATATATATATATATATATATATACACACACGATTCCACTAGTGTGCGACTGTGCTACTTGTTTATAAACATTAAATAGTTTTATGCATTAAATTTTGGTTGTTGGTGAACTAATTGACATGATTGACATAAGACATGACTTTAATGTTCTATATTTCCTAGATTTGCACACCTATTAACAATTGAAGTGTGCGACATGAAATGTGCGACTGTGCTAATTAAAGTGAGTGTATACATTTAATGAGGGTTAATGCATGTTAGGTTGATTGACGTGACTAGACTTCAATTTTGGTAGGTTAAACTTAAATTGTAACATTATTACTCAAGTGTTCGACTGTGCGACTTCACAAATGTGCGACTTGTAAAATATTTTTCCTACATATTGTTTTACATAATATAACGAAAAAACTAAAAAACACACTGATGGCTAGTACATCTGAGCCCAAGATTAGTTTTTTGCTAGTTATGTTAGAGGAAGAATTAACATATGGTGTTACACTTTCTCAAAATACAACCTACCAAAACCTATTATCTACTGTGAAACGAAAACTTAACATCAGTCGTGAATTCGATGTTTGTCTAACGTATAATATTCGGAAAAAATATGTCCACATAGTTGATGATGACGACGTAGATTTTTTCATTCACGAGATATGCAAGCATCAGTCTGTTTTGCAATCTTTGTTTGTCACAAAGATTCTCAAACCACCAAAGGTAACTCCTTCTTTGACAACGCCGTTAGATTTTGATCTAAATTTATATCCTGAAGTTTACCATGGTGTTGTCAATGATTTTGAAAACACACCCAAAAAACCAAAAAAAGAATATTTTCCAAATAACATTCACCATATTCCGAATGACTATTCCGAGCCAAAATGGAAACATAATACGTTTACGTATATGCCGACACCACCTGATCCACCAAAACTTGAAGTCAAACCACCCAATACCATCACTGAGAACAACTCATTTGGTTTAATTCCCGGGAGAAAATTTAATTCTAAAGAAGAGTGCATGCATGATCAAAATTGTTGGGGCCTTTGCTTGTACCGAAAATACGTGATAGTAATCGGGTGTACAAGGCAAAGGACATTGTGCAAGACATGAAAGTTGATTACAATTGCGATATTACTTACAAGAAGGATAGCGTTTGAGACTCTGAATGGTTACCCGAAAAATTCATTTGCACAATTACCCTATTTTTGTCACAATTAACATTTGACAAATGAGGGGTGGGCAACAAATCTTCTGACTGACGCTGAAGACCGGTTTGAAATGTTTTTTATGGGCATTGGTGTTTCGGTAATCATATTTTGTTGACACGTACATTTAATTTGATATCTTATAATTACATATACATACTAAACTTTATTTTTCTTTACAGATACGAAGTTTGTTGCAAGAGCATATCCGCCCCTTGATTATCATAGACGCAACTCATCTTAAAGGTCGTTATCTTGGAACAAATTTGCTGGCTGTTGGAATGGATGGGAATAACCAAATTATCCCTCTTGCAACCGGGGTGTCCCAAGGTGAGACAGGTAGGTCGTGGACATGGTTTTTGGAAAATTTGCGCGAATGCATCGGTGATGTCCCGGGTTTGGCAATAATTTCTGATAGACACCCGGCCATACAGTTAGCATGTCGTACTGTTTTCCCAAACGCATTTCATGGTTGTTGCTGTAGGCATTTGATGATGAATTGCAACTTAAAAGGGAAAAAAGTTAGGAAGTTGTATTGGAAGTTATGTAAAGTTTACACGACTCAAGAGTTTCATAGAGAGTTGAACAATCTAGCCGCTTTTAGGATTAAAGCTTACAACAAGCTAATCGAAGCTGGTGTTAGCAACTGGTCTAGGGCATATTGTCCTGGAAATCGATATAATTACATGACTACCAATAGTGCTGAGTCAATAAATGCCCTCACGAGACTCGTTCGAAGAGTCCCAATTACGATGCTAATGGAGTGGTATCGAGCGCTTATACAAAACTGGTATTTCGAAAGACGTCAACTTTATGAAGGTTAATTTTATATATATATATTATTATAAATTCAGCACATATTTTAATTAGTGAATTTTAATATTTTATTATTATTTTTGTATTTTTTTTTTGGTAGATGATGTTCAAGGGGAACTCACTGACTGGGCTGCTGCAAAAGTTCAGGACAGGATGTTGAAGAGTGCGAGCTGGGTTGTCAATGGGATTGAGCATGGAGAAGTATACCAAGTTTATGATCGAGTAAGAACTCACGTAGTCCGGATAACGGAACGTACTTGCAGTTGTCGCAAATGGAAACTTTTAGGTTTGCCATGTGGCCATGCTATAGCTGCGGATAGGGTACTTGGCTTAACTGATTCTAGTCAATTGGCAAGAAACTGGTTTATGAAAACAACTGTAAAGGCTACATACGAACCTTTGATATTTCCGACTGGTTACGTTTCTACATGGGAAACACCAGACAACATTCAGGTAGTAGAACCACCACTTATGGATAAGAGACCAGCCGAAAGACCTAAAAACAAAGACATAATCAGGTCCCGAGGAGAGGAGCCAAGACAAATTTCGTGTGGAAGGTGCGGTGTAGTTGGACACAACCGAGCGACGTGCAAACAACCGTTGATGCGAAAAAAGGTAATTTGTTATTTATTTATAGTAATGTATTGCAAAACTACCAATAAGTAATGTGATTAAACAAATGTTACTTTTGCAGAAGAGGGGTGGCAAGTCATCAACCGGAGGTACACAAAGAAGTAGTGGGAGCTCACAAACTCAAAATGGAAGGACCCAAAACCGACGTGTTAGCTCACAGGGGTCACAACGATCAATGCCGTTTGACAATGACCCGGTTAACTTGGCAGACCCTTAGGTTAACAATGTCCTAAGATAATGTCCAAGTTGTATTATGTTGTTGGTTTTAACATAATACGTTATGAAAGAACTGTTGGTCTTAATGTTTTCATATTACAATGATTTCATTTTCCAGTATAAACTTTCAACAACTTAAATAATAAGGAATGTAACCACATCATACATTAAGTACCAAAATGATTGGAGTAAAACCAATCTTTAGTCATGGTTACATTAGATACCAACACATAACGCTTAAAGTACCATCGTTACTAAAACACAAACACATATAAAGGGAACTTAAACAACAATGTCATGGCATTACAACTTAGTGGACACATTCAATTTCGGATATCTTGTGCTTGAAGTAGAAACGAATCAATGCCTCTCTGTATGCCAGTGCTGTTTGAAGAGAGTCATCCATAACCAGAGGGATCCCGTAAGCGAACCTGTATAGTAATAACGATGTTACATTTGACATAAAAGAATTGTCATACCAATAAGTGTGATACATGGTACAAAAAAATGTTACTCACCTGTATAGGAAAATGCATAGAAAGATGCCACAGTCACCGAAAACACCACCCTGCTTGGGGATGTGAGTTACGTGGCAAAATTTTATACGGTAGCTAGTTTGGTCGATTCCTTTCTTTTCAAATACACCTGTCTCCTTAAGTATAAAAGGAAGCTTTTCCCTTAGACACCTCCTCATCTTGAAATACCACTCACGATATTCCACTTCATATGTTTCACCGCTGTCATAAAATACCACCTCCCCGGTTTGTATGTAAAACACAGCAAGTGACCAATGGGTGAAAGGCTCATTTATAGGGATGAACACCTGAATATTTTATTAATAAACATGAATATAACGAGTAGCATATTGCTTTAAATGTTTAAAGGTTCAATCCATACACGTACCCGCTCAATATCAGACCATGCACAGTTGTAACTTCGTTAGTCGCATAAAACAGTGGCATCGAACCTTGAAGGAGAATTGTCAAGAAGTAACAACTAACCATGCACCAATCGGCATTATTAGGTCTAAAGTGCCACATATACATCACCCAAATATCGATGTGATGCATGTCGTTATAAAGAAAGTCAAACAATATGTATCAGTTTATGTTCTGAGTGGTTAGACCCAGGTTCGAATCTTGGGTTTTGCAAACGTTTACTTTTTTTTTAGGTTTTCAATTTTTTTAACAAACCTTTTAAGCATTATGAAAATAAGCAAATTTGGTAACTTTTACTATATGTGAAAAGCTGTAAATAATCATACAAAAAGTCAAATTTAAAATAGTTTACTCTAAGCTATATAAAATGAGAGTTTACCTCGTCACGTAACCAACCAGATCGTTTCTCGTCAAGACAAGCTAGACTTTCCCAGAAAAGACGATCGACAACAATATCACTACACCAAGGAAACTTGCAATGAGGCAACCAAGAACTATTTAAAAAGTCCTGAAATTCACGATCAACTATAACAGTGTCGATACTATTGTGACTCCTTTTGAGCTCCTGCAAATATCAAGAATAATATCTTCATTAAGTTATCATAGTATATTGTGGAACTGAATATAACATAATATACTAACATAATGTATAAGGCTTTAGGTGGTACCTCTGTCCAAGGTTTGACATCTCTACACAGTTCACGCATAAAAGGATCACGAATAGTCTTTTGACTTTTAAGTGTTTCCAATGTAGGAATAACATGTTTCGGAAGCTCTTCCGTGAAAGGCGGCCTCAAAAAAAATTTGTACTCCCTCTTCTTTGGTCCAGGACGGTTTAAACAAAGTTTCATGTGAGGCAGTTTCATGACCCCATCATCGACAAATCTTTTAGCCTCTTCCTGTCTAAGTCGTATAGTTTCATCTCTAACCGAAGCCAACCTACGTAACTCAGCCTCATGCTTATCAACTTTCTCACAATCATCCAAAATTACCCATTCATCCTTCAACAATTCACAACATAAAATACAATACAAGTTATAAATGACCCCACGATGCTAAAGTATACAATGCACTACATTATTGCTGCGAATGTAAAAACAAACCTGTTCAACATCTCCGTCAGATAGCTCCTCAACTTTTACATCCCGAAACATTTAACATGTGTTTTAACTTATAAGAAAAACCGTTATGTCGCAAGTATAGTTTGTTACAAGTTCAGGGTGTACAAACCTGTAAACCGGTGCCAAATACTTTCTGCCATGCCTCATGATGGTCACGCACAACATATTTCTATGTTTGTTGAATCGGCCCGTCAAACAAGTCCAGAAAGTCATCATTTAAGTTTGTGCAATACTTGTTAGCAAGATCAGTCTCTACATTACTTCCAAATTCCACTCTACCCTATAAGGTTTGCAAGTACAGGATAAGGAACACAAAGTAAGCGTATAAATCTTTTACCAAGAACGAAATCAGAATTAAAAAATTGGGAACTTACTTTTTTGCTGTCCTGCGAAAACTTATGCTCGACCTTGTTGACATTCTGAACCATATCTCCAGCCCTTCTTTTCCGAGTCATAATCTACAAAAGAAATAATTTGGTCATCAACATTTTTTTTATATAAACAAACTTTAACTATGAATCTTAACATAATGTTATATTACAAATTATACATGAATAACATATTCAAGTTTGTTGACACGTCCTTTCAGACTCTGAACCTCAGCCGGTAGCTTCAGCAAACTTCCGCACATTTCTTGTATAATCTCAACACGTTCCATGATAGAAACAGTATGCATATTGGTACGGTTTTCCATAGCTTCCTCTGCATCTTCAGCTAGCATTTTCTTCCGTGCTTCACTTTTTTTACGAAAATACTCATCAACAAGGCCAACTTCAGCAACAGGCGGTGGTCTAGGCACATACCAATTAAAAAAACTTAACACTACGCCTAAACGATTCAGACGCTCCCTCGGTCCTTGATGGATACAATTCATAGTTACTTTTTTCACCCTAACAAACCAATAAAAGCGTAAATGAGGGCAATGCACAAACAGAAGCTTAATAACTTTAACGTCAATACTTCATTGAATACTAAAAACAGTAACACGTCGTTGACAATTATCGAATTAAAAATACCAGAATTTTATGTATACAAGATACCTCTGGAAAAAGCTCTCCGAAATTCACATTTGCTTCAAACGGAACCTTCTTAGTCCATGCTACAGCTCTAGGTAGAATATCAGGCGCCTTTGTCCACCACCGGCCACTCTGGAGAGATGCTTCTAAAATCCAAATCTGAAATAATAGCAAATTTATGTCATTGTAAGTTGTTACTTGTGCAAAATAATGTAAGTACAAAAATGGTACGGGAAATTACTAACCTTGAATGGCAAAATAAACCCTCCTAATGAATAAGAAGGTTGAAACTTAGGGTTCATATTAACTCCCTTATGAAACGCATCCCTTTTAAATGAGTTAACATTCAAAATCACATCATACAACATACGCCAAATGTGTTCCCCCCAAGGAAAATCGTTCCATGTTTGTAAACTATCAACCATTCTAATTAAAGGATCAGCCACTACAGATATCAATTCATGACCCATAAAAATTACCTCCAAGGCTAACAACAGGCACGCACGAATTGCGTCTTCATTAGATATTTTGGAAAAAGCCTCGTCATCCTCAATTATCGAAAGTAGATCAATGTTTTTTAAATGCTCACCAATCTTGTCCGGAAAAACACGATCACGAATATTCAAAGGACCTGTCCTAAACCCACATAAAGTAGGAGTTCCAAATTTGAAACCAGTTATGAGCTGGAACTCACGACGGCCAAAATGCAAAAGATGTCCGTTGACATGATAAAAAAGTGAGAGATCATAGTGCTTATCATCGGAATTGAGTTGCTTTTCCAACATGTGATGAACAAGCATCTTGTCGTTATCAACATAAGTTATATCTAACCATGGTCCAAAACATGTAGACCTGAATAAAGTACGCCGCTTTTCATCTAACCTTGCCTTAATTAACGGAAAGTGTCGAACTTTGCTTCTGACATGGACCTTCGAATTATGTAGGTATCCCAACATTAATAAACAAACACAACCGGTAAGTAAACGAAAAACAAAATGCTGACAAAGCAAAAACATATACACATTGCCAAAAAGCACAATTTATGTTAGTATCCCTACATTATTAAACAAACACAACCTTTAATTAAACTGAAAGAAATGGCAACAAATGAAAGTAACCATTCACCAAGAAAAAAGCGTGCAGGATGCGCGTACCAAAGATATACACAAACACAACCGTGAGGGGAATTCACTAATATAGTAATATGGAATCAAGAATGGGTCAGTTAGGACACTAAAAGCTATACTAAGGCATAAAAACGGATATTAAAATCTATAACAAGCTACTGAAATGGGTGGGTCCTAAATAAGCTAGTTGGACAAAGATAAGCAATTCAGTAAACCTAAGAAGCACTAACAATCATAAAACTAACCTAAGGCTGCAACTTAAAACAACCACAACCAAGCTCTAAACACCACTTTGAACAACTTTGAATCAACCAGAAGCAAAGAATATGGCTACTGGGGTAAATAGAAGCAAAGAAAACTTTGAACAACCACACGCAAGATCTAAACACCATTCCACAAGCTAAAATCAAGAAGAAGCAAGGATAAAATAACCTCAGTCCTTACTGAGTTATAACAGTTCATAACCTTTTTTCTTTGTATTCGGATAAATAATCAGAAGCCAAATATTGCAGGTTGGCAACCATAGTATTTAAAGTTTCATATACATCACAATCTCCATATTTGCTAAACAATGAACAACATTATTAGACAACACAATTTATCGCAATATATCATATTTAATTATGAATATATCATCATTTAAGTGTTAAGTACAAAAACCAATAAAAAACAAACAGTTTGACATCAACAAAACACAACAATATATATATATAATACTGGATTTCCATTAATAACTTATATTTACATAAAAACTTAATGCGTACATAAGAAAATCGCGTTAAGTAACCATACATAAACGCCAAAGTTAAACCAACATCCCCAAAAGTACTAGGCTATGCACCATACGCCTAACAACACCTAACTACCAAACATTCATAGCCTAGACCTACCCACCAACACCTATAGACGCAACACACTGCCAATAAACTCCAAGAGTAGATCGGCATTGTATCGGGTCTCATCTGCTGCACGTGTGTACAAGAGTATTCTTGACACATCCTGATAGCGAGCAAGCCTGAGCATACGACGGCCATGGGCAGCCACATTCGAGCCATATACCTGGCCGAGCTCGAACAAATAGAGATCTATCTCTATTATTCTTTGGCGGGCCTCCTCAACATAGGCTCGCAGCTCTTCCTCTTCCGCGAGGTTGGCTGCACGGAGCCTCTCAAAGTACACAAATAGTTGTCGAGCCCTGCTCAAAGAGCGAGCTTCAACTGCTAGGCGGTCATGAAAGGGGAAATTTGTGGAAGGCATTATCAGATTTACTTAGAGAGAAACTATGAAAGGAATTGATGATCGGAAAAGTAGTAGGTGATGATCGGAAAAGTAGTGATAAGATTGTGTTAGGTTGTGGAACTATTTATAATGGGAAATCAAGGTATCTTAATACCTAAGAGGATTAATACATCTAGAACATAAATGCCTATCAAATCAAAGTAATAATCAACTAAAACAATCACATATTCACATATAAACAGTAAAACATACCTTATTATCAATCATTATTAATGTTAATAATGACTATCAAATGAACAGTGTTACTAAAAATGGGAGCATAACACACACACTATACTTCTTGTTCAAGAAGAAGAAGTGGAAAAAAATAAAAAATAATAATAAAAATAAAAACAAGTGGCACTTGCGTTCCTTTCCCATGCAATCTAAGAAAGATAGTGTGCCGCCAGTCGCACACTAGTACAAGTAGCACAGCCGTCAGTCGCACACCTTATTCGAATAAAACAAAATAGCAGTGGGGTCAGGAAATAGTTGATATGATAGTAGGGTAATGCCACGTGTTGCACAATGTATGGAGTCGCACAGTAGCACAAGTCGCACATGACCAAAATTGGAAGTTGGATGAAAAGTGACTCAATTGTGATACTAAATTCAATTTTAGACGTAAAATTGGAATTTTCCCTATCTTTGATGTTTCGTGTTGAGAAATATTTCCATCTAATATGTCAAAATTAATACTTTTATTATTGATAGAAACAAATAAATGTTTAAATGATATATACTATTTTGATATGCATAAAATAACTTAATGTAGAATAGTTAAAGAGTGCAAATTTTAGTGCCAAACATTCGAGCAAATTTTTTTTTAGTGCAAGCATATTCTAAAATGATTCTTTTTTTGCACTATAATAATGCAAAATTATAGTGCATACATTAGAGATGCTCTTAATAAGTTTTAATATGTAGAACATAAAATGCATGAGTTACAAAATGTCATTGCCTAATAAGAAAATGGTACAAGCAAAGTTGTTTACTTGCTTCTTTCATTTGCTATACACATTTAATAAGTTCTATATGTACAACATAAAATGCATAAGTTACAATATATGTACAACATAAATTGCATGAGTTACAAAATGTCATTGGGTTTTGGTTGCTTGGTGTTAAGAAAAAGAAAGAAAAAGGTTTGCAATGGTACGAGCAAAATTGTTTAGCTTTGCTTCTTTCATTTGCTTGACACACTTAATAAGTTTTATATGTTTGACACATTTAATAAGTTGTAAATACACGAGTTACAAAATGTCATTGCCTTTTGGTTGCTTGGTGTTAAGAAAAAGAAAGAAAAATGTATCTTGTTGGCACGGATGGCGAGCAAATGGATGGCGGGCAAACTTGTTTTGCTTGTTATGCCGCATTTCGTGACACAAATTTCTATGGTCCAAATTGGTAAAAATGTTTTCTAATGGTCCATACTTGAAATTTCCTCGAAAATAAATATCATCTTCGGTGTTAGTTTTGCAAATTTACCTAAGATTATTAGGAACATACACTAAACAAAGTCATACAAATTTTTAAGTGAAAAGCAAACAATTCAAACAAAGTCTTGTAAATACGCAACATCCATAATGCTCTATGTTTCTGCATCGACTAGCTCTCAAACCTCATTCCGTACAAGTTCATTTCTCATCACAATCATTATCATGATTTGCATCAACTACTCGTACTTTTCTTTTCTTTTCTCATCAGCTCCACGAAATGATCAAATACTGCAATCAGATATGATGTTAGTAAGGTGAATGGAAGAATATAGCATAACCAGAGTATCAAATAAAAGAAAGAAAGAAAGAAAGGTGTATTAACCAATCAAATTTCAAAATCCACTAATAATGCCCAAATAACGAAGACTCCCCCAAATGTCTAGATACACCCTAATCAAGAAAATGTCTAGTGAAACAACATTAATATGATCCACATATCGTAAGATTGTTGATAAGCAAACAGGTCCCATTAGAAGTTCATAATTTGTTGCTTTTATATACAGGAACAATCCAGAAAGCATGTGTGTTGCTTCCATGGCAAGAATAGGATATGTATTTCAAAGCCATTATGCAACCTTTGACAGCATGCAGCTACCATTACACATAAGACATTTAGATGCATAGTACAGAACATCTATGCATACTGCCACTTTACTATGAAGATATTTTTCTGGTTACTATACCTAATGGTCAAACCACCCTTTTCAAGAGCTTTTTTACCCAACCACAGACTGACATTTTCAAGCTTAGCAAGTGATCCTAACCTGAGATCGTCTTATTTACAAAAACCACATTTACCAATTTATTTGTATGACAAAAACCACATTTACCAATTCATTAGAAAGATAGAGGTGTGTTTAGTTAGAAGAAAACATCTTTGTTTTTCACAAAAACGTTTTGTACAAAACAAAACAAAAAACACATATTGCGTTCAAATCAAAAAATTTCTATCAAATTCTTCACAAATTAGAAAATTTGCATTTTCTAATTTTACAAGGGAAACTACAAAACACATTTTTTATTGCTTCTAGTTTCCCTTGTAACCTAAAAGGCTAAACCCCCCTCCTTTTCTTCAAAATAGAAAACAAATTCGTTCGAACACGCTTTCTATATTATGTGGAAAATTAAACCCCCTCCTTTCTACAAAACTAAAGATACAAACTTAAGAATTGTTTTCCCCCAAACTAAACACGACCTAGGTGTTGCCTTATCATTGAATGCAAAGAAGTATGTCCTAGACTCCTCGGATTAGCATGTCCATGATCATGTGATAGGCTTGTGATTGTTTCATGTGGAATGTGCAAGTTACAGAGATTATAAACAACATACAAAAGAAGACGATGATTATTGATTACCTGGGTCTGAATCATGGGGTCCAGGAGAGGCTTCAGGATGGTACTGAAGAGACATGAGCTTCCGTTGAGGGAAGGCAAGACCTGCACAGCTTCCATCATTCAAATTCACATGAGTTACTTCCACCCCATCGGGAAGTGACTCCGGGTCAACCGCATAATTGTGATTCTGCAACATATAAAAATAATCTAAGATAGCAACATACATAAAAACGTTATATATTGAAAGAATGATATTAGTTGATAGTACACCTGTGCACTAATCTCAACACTGCCATTTCGAATGTTACGAACAGGATGATTTCCTCCATGATGACCGAACTTCATTTTATATGTTTTCCCACCCAAGGCCTGGCCAAGTAACTGATGTCCCATACAAATTCCAAAAACAGGAACTTGGCCAATAATCTCTTTAACCGTCTCAACAGCATAAGGAACCGCAGATGGGTCACCTGGGCCATTGCTGAAAAGAACTCCATCTGGTTTCATTTTTAGAGTTTCTGATGCCGGCCATGTTGATGGAACAACAGTGATTTTACAGCCATAAGATGCCAATCGCCTCAATATATTGTGCTTGATACCAAAATCGTAAGCCACAACCTTCATATAAAGGGAATAAAATATTAATATACAAGTTAACCTAGAACAGCTGTTAACAGATCATAATCAATTTTAGTACAAAAAAATACTAACATGGAAAGTCTCCCCACTTATTTGACTGGTATTAAACTCCCAATCCAGACCAGTCTTTCCAACCCATTCATAAGGTTCCTTACAGGAGACGCTAGAAATTAAATCCACACCTGCAGAAATTGTCCAGTTAAGCCTCATTACCATATACCAACATTGTATCAGCATTCACAGGTCAAAAAAAAGAAGACTCCCGATTACTTAT
Organism: Artemisia argyi; assembly: GCA_030686995.1. Classification (NCBI taxonomy): domain Eukaryota; kingdom Viridiplantae; phylum Streptophyta; class Magnoliopsida; order Asterales; family Asteraceae; genus Artemisia; species Artemisia argyi. Next base: position 70,125,145 of record CM060702.1, read on the forward strand.
GAGTGGGTTATATTTGGTTACGTTTAATCTCAAATGGTTCAAATGGGTTAAAACGAGTCGATGGTCGCCCAATGTCTAATTTTTATGCATAATGCCACTAAAACTAAAATGAACCCTTAACCGCCCCACCCATCTTGCCACCTCTAGAAAAGACTATTACCAACAATATTCCACGTGCGGGACATTTCCAACAGTTCTTCATCTGTTTTAGAATTTTCCGTGCTCAAGACACCAATCAGACTTCCCTCTTCTCGTAATCGACGGGTAATTGCACGAGTGTCAACATCATCTGTCCCAAAAGACACCACAGAATACGCCAATCACAATCATAAGCTATACAAAAGTAGGTATAGTAAACTGGACTAAAATATGTAATGAGATGAATGGCATACATATTCCCATGATGTTCCTTTTCGACAAATAGTCTGAAAGTGATTCCGTAGATCTATAATTTGATGTGCTGTAGAAAATATTTCAGTAAACAAAGTCAGATTTATGTCTTTGGGATTACTTTAAGCAAAACCAAGCAAGTTAACGTGAACGTAGCGTACCTAATACTCAAACTTCTGATCACTAAACCAGCCAAGAAGCACTTAATTGATTCTTCATCATCTGCAAACATATAATTCTCAATTAGATCACAGACAACATAAAGTTATTCTACCAATCATACAGTTGTAGTGTCTTACATACCTATATTAATTCCAGTATTGCCAATGTGTGGGCAAGTCATGAGGACAAATTGGCCTGCATAGCTTGGGTCTGTAAGAATTTCTTGATACCTACGAATGATCATACATCCAAAAGTGGTTGTCAATATATATAAGTGAAACAGATATATTAAATCTGCTCAAGATGCAAACATAATTGACTTAAGATAGCTGAAAAGTGTTAATGTGTGTTACTCCATCTCACCCTGTTAATGAAGTATTAAACACAACTTCACCAACTTGCGTGCCTGAAGCACCAAATGACTTGGCCTTCCAAATGGATCCATCTTCTAGCACAAGTCTAGCATCTGCAACCTTCCAAGGAGCTACATTTTATCCAGAAATCTTCAATTAGATTGAGATATGGGAGTTTGTCTACAGATAACCAGATTATACTACCTAAAATAATACAATGGTATAGCAGGTACATGCAAGGATAAGGAAACTTGCTTATTTCAAGAAATATCATGGGATAATCCCATTACCCCCTAAATTGTTGCAGCTTGTCTAAATATATTCACTTCGATGCACTCAATTTCAAGTGTTCCAAGATTAATCAGTGCATCGCCCAAAAAATCTATTACTTCTAGGTAACGAACTTACTTATTAGACAATAGAAATCCCATATTCTCCTATTACCACATAAGTTGGAGCTGTTTAGCCTTTAGCGTTTACATATTTTGGTTAATGGTGGTGATCACAAAAGTGGGACTTACTGAAATTACATGAAGATGTTATTTAAATCTCATTTGGAGCGTAACTGGGTAGGGTTCATGTATTTTTGGTTACATAACATAAGTAATGGGGATTTAGTTAAATGCTTAAAGCTGTTTGTTAGTTACTAAAGGTTCTTTGGCCTCTTATCCGTTTTCTGTGCATCCCAGTGAAAAAAAAAAAAAAAAAAAAAAAAATCTAAAATCTTACCATAACACCAAATCTGCGGTCAATACATCAAAAATGTAAAAAATTTAAACCTAAATCTAACATCTAACTAACTAATTTGTGGAAAACTAGAAGGGGGGTTGAATTACTTAATTGAAATACTGATACTCTGATGAAATGTTTCCAATTTGATTATTGTGGTATGTGATATATATATGTTACTGGCGAAATACTTAACTGAATTACTGATACTCAGATGATAATATTTCCAAATTGATTACTGTGGTATGCGATCACAATAAAACCATTTTTGCCTATAAAAGATGTGTGGTATCCTTATATGAGATGCCTTGAATCATACTATGTAATGCAAAAATATATTCGGCATTCTGTGTATGTAGATTAGTGTCCAAGAACAAATAGTGTTTGTTATCAGCTTTACCCCATAAAAACGATCAAATGTAACCACAGAAATTATCCTATATGCTTTCATGTCGAATCACTAATGGAGTAATGGGTTAAGATTCTATATACATTAGTCATAACTCTTCTCTGCGACTTATCAAATTGTAGTCGTCATTTATGCACAAGAATGAAAAAAAGCAACCGACAAGCAAACAAAATGAATTCATAAACGTTGTGAAATTCAATATAAATACGCAGATATGTAGATAATAAAGTTGCAAAAAGAAAGAGTACCTGTAGCTACAGCACCCGTGGACGCAGCACCAGTAGAACATCTCACGGTGAATGATCTAACTCGTACATTCTTTGTAGTTGCAGTACTTGAAAATAACGACTGACTAGTCACAGAAAGATACATCGCCTTGGTCGCCATTCCTGTAATCCCGCTCGCCTCTGCCTTTTTTTATGGGTCAAGCCCCTTGCTGAAATACAGAAAAAAAAAATTCATCAAATTAAACATAGATAGCGAACAGCATATTATTCAAGTAACAATATACTACTTATTTGTCGGGTTCTTTTCATATTACATTGACTAGAAAATTAACAGTAGCATTTCCACAGTCTTTCTTGATAATTTTAGAGGAAAATCACTCAACTGCGTAAAAAACACGATGCCTACAAAATCTTCACAGCGTTTCATATGTTCCGAAACAATATATCAATTGCGATGTTAATGCTTATAAACTTAAAACATACTTTCATAATAATCATTATTATAAGATAATCAAACACCCTATCATATGACTAAAATCTTAAAAAAAAAACATATATTAATCACTACCATTTCAATCCTTTGTTGGCCATACATAAACTTGATATGTAACGAACATATCCCATTTTTTTAATAACTTTTTTAACAATATAAATTACATGAAGTTGCATAAATTATATAATAATCAAAACCTTTAAAATTTGATACAAAATAAATCTCAATAATGATAAAATATTACAAAGAAAAAGGAAAATAACCAAATAATAATAAAAGAAGGTTACCGGTGGTTTTAGCCGCCGTGGGCTTGTTGCTGGAAGGGAAAGAGTGTGTGTGATGTGTGAGTGGCTGAGTGGTGTTACTTTCTTAAGGGTTTAAGGGTTAGTGTGTAAAATCATCAAATATTACTTCTGTCTTTTTAAAACATTCCCTTTAAGTTTTATATAAACTCAAAGCATCGCCTACCCTTTTTTTTTTTTTTTTTTTTTCCTAAACCAAGGGTGAAAATCAAAAAATAGCCGGATTGAAAATTTTAAGAGTGCGTTTAGTTGAGTGAAAACACCTTTTTTTCCATAAAATGTTTGTGGAAAACAAGGAAAACAGAGATCGTGTTCAAATTAGTGTTTTCCAAAAAAATTCTCTACAAAACAAAAAATTCATATTTCCAACTTAAATACACAAAACTACAAAACACTTTTTTTTTGTTTTCCCCAATTTTTCATTAAAATACCCCAAATCCGTTTTCATCAGTTGTTTAATGTTTTCGACTGTTTTTTTTATGTTTTCGTCAATTTTTTTACGTCTTCGTCCGTTTTTTACGTTTTCGTCAGGTTTTTTTACATTTTCGTCCGATTTTTTTTGTTTTCGTCCGTTTTTTTACGATTTCGTCAGCTTTTTAAGTTTTCGTCCAATTTTCTACGTTTTTGTCCGTATAAAATCGGATCAAAACATAAAAAAATGGGACAAAAACGTAAAAAAACAGACGAAAACATAAAAAAACGGACGAAAACGTAAAAAAATAGGACGAAAACGTAAAAAAACTGACGAAAACGTAAAGAAACGGACGAAAACGTAAAAAATAGGACGAAAACGTAAAAAAACTGACGAAAACTTAAAGAAACGGACGAAAACAAAAAAATCGGACAAAAACGTAAAAAAACTGACGAAAACGTAAAGAAACGGACGAAAACATAAAAAATCAGATGAAAACATAAAAAAACAGACGAAAATGTAAAAAGACTGAAGAAAATGTAAAAAAAACTGACGAAACTGTAAAAAATCTAACGAAAATGTAAAAAAACAGACGAAAACGTAAAAAAACAAACGAAAGCCCAAAAAATCAGACGAAAACGTAAAAAACGGACGAAAACATAAAAAAACTGACAAAAATGTAAAAAACGGATGAAAACGTAAAAAATCTGACGAAAACGTAAAAAATGAGACGAAAACATAAAAGACAGACGAAAACATAAAAAAAACAAAAACGTAAAATATCGGACGAAAACGTTATTTGATACTATATTTTACTTTTTTAATTTCTTTATTTTCTCGTATTAGATTTTTTTTTTTTTTTTTTGTTATTTTATAATTTAGTTGGTTAGTTTATAATATTTGTTTTTGTGTTTTGAAGATGTTTTTATAATACTACTAAAGTGAATAGTGAATTGAGATATAAAACAACAACACTTAAACATGTTTTCTAGTTTTGGAAAATGAAAAACACAAACACATGTTTCTCAGACTAAACACGTTTTCTAAATTTTTCATTGTTTTGTGGAAATCAAACTCCCCTCCCTTTTCCTACAGACTAACACGTTTTCTAAATTTTCCATTGTTTTGTGGAAAGAAAATGTTTTTCAACTAAACGCCACCTAATTATTCTTGATTGATTTGAAACCAAATCGTATGTAATTGGTTTGACAAAAATATAATCAAACCGAATATTTATATGTACATAACAAAAATTAATTGTATGTATATTGTTTGTAACTTTTTAAAAATAATTATATTCTACATTGTTAAGTTGTGAAACTTTTTGGTTTTCTAAACTTAAGTTTTATTTTGATTTACTTCATCATTTTACAAAGTTTACTTGAAGTTAGTTTTCCTGATTTCAACCGAAACCACGCTGAATTCTAATTTGGTGTTTGGTTAGGTTTGGTTTAATTTTGGTTTTAACTTTACAAATTTTCAAATCAATCAACCAAAAGCATACAACCCACAAACCGGAAACTTAACTGATGAACAACCCCTACCACCAACAAGCATGATACGGTATGACCCCAGATAAAGCCACGACATTGTTGTCAAATAGGCAAACTTTGATATTTAGCAAATTTGTACCATATATTTTATCGCAAGGGGGAAATAACAAAAAATAGCATGGGGTATGTTTAGTGAAATGTAGTTGTAGCAACTAGCAGAAACAGTTAGCAATAGTGGTGTGTTTAATAAAAACATTTAGTATTGTAGATGTAATTAAAAAGTTTAGAAATGAAGTAAAAAGACATACACATTAACATAAAAAATATTTTAAATAATAATAATAGTATATATAAAATTTGAGATTCGAACGTTAGCAGCAAGATCTAAATGCTCCGTGATGAAGCGTTTTTAATGAAAGCGGTTATACAATATCAAACGTAGTTGCTTGTTATCAAACAAGCTTTATTTTAAACAACTACTTACTTGTCATTAGTTGCTTTTTACAAATGCTTACTGTTTTCACGCCCGTATATGAATTACTCCGTATAATTTTTACACTACAGTTTCTTTTTAATGTAGAGACAGCGACCCACGTTACCCCATGTTATCTACGCCCATGGATATGACCAATATATTTTAAGCATTGTTTGACGTTAACATTATAACTAAAGTACATTTCCCGTGCTTCCGATGAATAGTTTCCTTGGATGAATAGTTGAACAGTGCTTTGTAGGAACAATCCCTTTGTAGCCCATTTGTGTTATATGGTCGGCCCAACTGACCGTGTGTATTATACCCATTTCTTATATGCCTGCAACTTTTCTCTAGATCCTTCATTCGCATTAGGGTTTTCTAGCTTCTGCATTTCTTTTCTTCGATCAAATAATCATTGTTGCTAGGTGTGGAATACTTGATTTTATGTTTAATTCACTCTTTATGTGTTTAATTACATGTTTGACATATGTGATACTTGATTTATTGGATTAGGGTTTCGGCATAATACTTTATTTTTTATTAGGGTTTAGGCATATTTTTAGGGGCATGATGCGTTATGTTGTTTTGTTATAAATTTTGCGTTTAATTACATGTTTCTGTTATGTGACAATTGATTTTTAGGATTAGGCTTTCACCATATTTTTGGGTATCTCCTGCATTTTGTTGTTTCTGTTGAGGCAATATGATCAAGATCTCTCTATGTTTTAATGATGACAAATAAACCATCGAAACACATAAAATAACAAACGTTAGCTCAAAATCGCAGGAGCCAATGTCTGCTCCTGGCACGCTACCCGCGCGTCAACGCGCAGGTGACGCGCCAGGAGTCTGTATGGTTCCGGGCGAATTTTGAAAGTCGGCTTTCCCCTTACCCGACAAATGTGGATCTTTCAATACAGGTATGAATATGTTATGTGCTTAATTGAGAACACTCGAAACGAGTTTTGAGACTCGAGAGATCCTACTTTTAAAACACCCATTTACGGGAAAACGCCAATTCATGTTTTCTAACTATCGCCTCTAGCCAAGGCTTTTCTAAACTTAGGGAGCTTGTATATTTCACGTAACATCGTGTTAAAGCATCCATATGCTCATATCCCGTGCTTACGTCTTCTCTAATTACGTAACGGGTTTACTCCCTTATTGGTCAAACTAAGTCAAAAATCACTTTGCGTAAACGCATCCTTTCCCACTTGGGTTATGCTTTACATCAAGGCAAAGCACTTAACTTGTTTGAACCAAGGTATTATTTGAGAACGTCGAGTCGTGGAAAGTCACGAGATATTGAACTATGGATTCTCGATGTTGTGTTACTTGAACTTATAAGTAACCTATGATTTTCTCAACTTATAATCTTAATTGTCTAAACCTTTTCTTCTTAATGACAATTAGATTATGTCTTAATCCTCTCTTAATCCCATTTATACAAAAGACAAAACCAATCATATCCAATCATATCCAAATCAAATATTCTCGTACACAATCTCTTACACCCTTACACACTACATCTAAACCATCAATTCTCTTACAACACATCTCAACCCTTTATTTTCAACACATGGGGAATTGTTTGAAACCCTAATATGGCTCCTCTCATCCTAGCCATTGAATTCAAATTACAACACATCACAACCATCCATCCAACCCCTCATCTCTATATCACCACATGGGCTTGATCTCAACTATTGAATTCAAACTAAACTCATCTCAACCATCCATCCAATCTCTCCTATCTATACCACCACATGGTTTTGATCTCCACCATCCAATTCAAATGAAACCATCTCAACCCTTTATTTCTCCTTTCCCCCCAAGCAAAGCATATTCCCTTGGAATATCCTCCTCAACCCTAACCTAGGCATACTTGATCTTAGCCATCCATTTCAAATAAGATCATCTCATCCATCCACATTCCACACATGCTATATTGTTTGAAAACCAAGGGAGGCTCCCTTTGATCCTAGCCATCCAATTCAAACCATTTCATCTCAACCCTCCATCTCATTTTTCCCCCAAGCATTGGAATATTCCTTGGCATATTCTTTCTCTCTCTTTTCTATGCCATGTGAGGAGATACACTTCTACCCCTTCCAAATCACCTTATCTACACTTTAAACCCTTGGTAATTTGGTTTCTCTTTAAACACTTCACAAAACATTTTCCAAATTGGCTATTTGAGTTGGCAAACCTTAGAATGATTATTGTTAAGGTTTTGTGTGAAGTACAATTGGGGGTTTAGCAAGGATAGGTATTTATAAGATCCAAACACCCAACACTTGGGAAAGTTTACAGAAGCCTGGCGCGTTGCCCGTGCGCTGAAGCGCGGGTAACGCGCCGGCCTCGGTAAAAATTCCCAAGTTTGGGTTCTTGGCCTATAAATACCACCCTTGCCTCTTGTATTCCTCACCCCTTGCCATTATTCTTTTTCTCTAGATTCTTTCTCTCTAAACACTCTCAAATCTCTCAATCTCTCAATCTCTAATCTTGTGTTCTTGATTTTCACACTAACATCTTTGGAAGAACACATATCTTTGCAAGGGAAGAATCACAAGAACCTAATCCACTCTTGTGATTGTGTCGAGGGTCTTCTTTCTTATACCCTTTCTATTACAATCGAGTCTCTAGGTTAGGTTAGGGCTTTGTTGAACAAACATATATTCATTCATTCAATTGTTTGTAAGGGAAGTCTTGTGTCTTGGTGACCAAGCCTAGATCATTGGGGATCTAGTTGGGGTTTGATACTTCCGGGTGGAAGTCTTGGTAGTGATCTTTGTGATCTTTAGGTAAAGTCGAATCGTGAGATTCTTTTGGGTGGTTTCTGAGGGCAGAATACCGTGTGAGTAACTCCTTCTTTGTGAGCATCGATATTGGTGAATATCGGTGGAGTGAATTGTAACGGTTTGTAGTCCACTGTAACAACCGTGATTTTAGCAGGTTAGTTAGACTTTTAGCTTCGAGTTAATCTAACTTTGTTTGGTGTGTTTGGGTAGTTATATGGGTGTTATTGTGTGTTATAGTGTGGTTAGTATTTGAGTTAGCACTAAATCCCTTTGCGTTGTGGTTGTTATTGTGATTTTTGATGATGTTGATTTTGGGAAAGTTCATTTTGATCACCTATGTGGTGTAGAAATGACTTGTGTATATTTGGCGTTTTGAGTTTTGTGCGTAACGAGTCTTCGTTCAAGTTATTGAGCGTTAGTGAGTTACGGGGATGTTGTTTTTGTGAGGAAATGTTTATGGAGTGTGTAAAAATCTATTTTTGGAAACTTTATTTTGAAAATGAATATTTTCCGGTTTGTCGTAAAATTAAGGTTTATCGCGAAAGACGTTAGGTTTTGTTATGAGAATACATAAAATATGAAAAGTATGAGGTTTTGAGTGTAATAAATTAATTAATAAAAAAATAAAAAATATATTAAATAGGGGGGGGGGCGATTTAGGGAGTTAGGGGGAAAAAGGAAACCAAATTTTATACCAAATACAACTCTAAGCCTTAAGGGTTATCCAAATTAATTATAAATATAAAATCAAAACTCCCCTATCCCTTTTTCCTGCTATTAGAGTCGACACAAGGGGGATCCAAGAAGAAAAAATTAGGGTTTCATAATTGTCTAGCAATAATCAAGAATCAAGGTAAAATCTTTAACCCTTATGTGTAATTAATCAATTATTGTTATGATTCATGTAATAATAAATATGATGGAATCTAGGGTCTATATACTTCTGTAAATTATTGAAGTAAAACATGTTAGGATGATTAGATGTTAATATTATGGTTAATGGTTAAGGGAATTGAGTGTTAAACACGTTAGATTATGTGTTAGGGTTTGGACAGATTTGTAAGGCTGTAAAGATGTGAGTGTACATAACAGATGGTGATGAGTTAAGTCACGAATTTTAGGTCTAAATTGTAGTATAATGAAAGAGCTTTCCAAAAAGTCCAGCCACGATCAATTTTGAGGTCGGGAAGTCGGTCTTTTGATTTTTCTTTGTTAAGGTGTCAAAGCTATCAAACCGGGACAGATTTTGGGTAAAAGTTTGAGGGTGGCATGTGGTTGTAAAAGTGGTATTTTGACTTGGTCTTATGGAATAGTTAAGTTTTAGGTTATATTAGACTACCACGAAGAGGATTCGCGATAAAAACTTGTGGAAGTAATTATTAAAATCAAAACTTTTTGGTGTGCGTTCAGATCCGAATTTGAGTAGTTGACAAGTTTGAATTTAATATGAGTACTTGTGTGTGTTATTGGTCCATGGCCTTCTGGGATTAGCTTCTATGCTTATGAGAGACCATGGTAAATTTTTGGTGTGAGTTGTTAAGCTTTATTTGTCGTGATTTCATGTGAGTGAATGTACTTAAAAATTCTGCGTTTTCTGAGTTTTAGAGTGCAAGGGATTTAGTGAGTATTAAGTTATGGTGATGGTTAGTGTGGTGTCTAGGAGATCCATGGTGGGTCATATGAGTCTTAGACATCCATCATATGTGTATTACATGAGTTGTAGCTTTTAGATTGACCTTGTGTAATGTGTATTATTTTTGTGTGCTTTAGATTGTGAATTGTGTTTGTGGAAGCTGCGGAGTTTAAGGTGAGTTCATAGTCCCATATTTTTACTTTGTTTTAAACTTGGGATGGGAATGATGCTTGTCTTAAATGATTTTATTTACTGTGATTATGTGTGTGGTATTAAAGAGCTTGGACTTATAATGTTATCGTATGCATGCTATGTGTGATTATTTGTTTGTGTGGATGTATATAGGATCCAATTAGGAGGATGTTATCCTGTTACTCGCGCATGCGACCTAATTGATGTTTGATATGTTTGATGGGATCCAATTAGGAGGATGTTATCCTGTTACTCGCGCATGTGACCTAATTGATGATTATGGGGTCGGAGGACACGAGCCGTCCTAATGGTTGCTTTATGAGTGTTGTTGCCTTTGCGTGTGGATATGGATTTGCGAATGCATGTAGCTATATGATAACTATAATTATTTGTCCAGCTATATTTTGTAATCACAGTGAATTTGGTTGCCTTGTGTGTTGAGTCTCAAACCTATGAATCTCACCAACGTTATGTTGACATTTTAAGCATCATTTTCAGGTGAGCATTCTAAGGCCAAAGTTGAGGGCAGCAATTAGGCGAGACTTAGTTGCATGGAGACTTACTTATGTTTTGGGTTTTGATTTTATTTGGATTTGGATTTGATACATTTATGTTTTATGTTTGGTACTTTCAACTTATTGAAGTTACCTTTTGGATTTTATTTTGTTTATCTTTGGGTATTGTTACAACACTGTGTGTTGGTACATTGCTCTATTTATGTGCATGTAGTTGTTCTCTATGTTGACACCAGGTGTTGTGATGATATCCATGAAGTTACACCCGCGCGTTTCCGCCGTGGCGGGGTGTGACATCCACCGAAAGGATTATACTAGTGAATAATATCGGAGTCGCGGATTCGCAACTGGATGTACGGATAGTATAAACCCCCCATCCCAAACCAGTATATATCGTGGTGTCTTTCTTTACTCGTATTATATACTTTGGTTATGTGTGTGGTTGTTTGGATTGATTATACAACCACTTGGTTTTCTTTGGCTTAAAGTTTTTAAACATTTAAAAAGTCTAAGAAACCGTATTCACCCCCCCCCCTCTACGGTTCTACAATTGGTATCAGAGCGGTATACTCAAGTTTTTGAGCTTTAAAGCCTTCCCGAGAAGTCGTTTTAAGTCAAAAACTTCTTTTCCAAAAATCTAAAATCCTAACTAAGGTTTTTGGAAAAGTAGAGTATAGATCCATGGCTCAAGAGAATTATGTTGAGGGGTGTTCTATGCAAAGACCACCTTTGCTAGAAACTGATGGGTTTTACTTTTGGAAAACCCGATTCGAGACCTATGTTAGGTCAAAAGATCTTGATTTGTGGGAAATAATTCAAAATGACAACTTTGAGTTCATGGTAGATGACTCGGAAACAAAGTTGTTGGTGAAAAAGCCACATATGGATCTTAATGATGATGAAAGGAGAAAGCTTGGTAAGAATGATGAAGCCAAGATGTTGATCTACAATGCTCTACCTCGAAGGGAGTTCGAGAGGGTTCATGTTTGCAAGACCGCCAAGGAAATTTGGCACTCTCTCATCATCACTCATCAAGGCAACTCTCAAGTGAAAGATTACAAGATCTATCTACTCATACAACAATATGAGAAGTTCTTAATCTCTGATGAAGAAACCATTGATAATGGGTACACAAGGTTCAATGCTATAATCACTAGTCTCACGGCTCTTGATCCTAGCTTCTATAACAAGAACCATGTGAGAAAGTTTCTTCGAGCACTTCCGGTAAAGTGGAGGCCAAAGGTGACGGCCATAAAAGAAGCCAAGAATTTGGCGGAACTACCTCTTGACGAGCTCATTGGAAATCTCAAAGTCTATGAGATGATTCTTGAGAACGACAAGGCAAGCACCAAAGACAAGAAGGAGAAAGTTAAGTCTTTGGCTCTTAAAGCTAAAGTCACTAGTACTCAAGCTAGTGATGATAGTGATAGTCAAGATGATAGCAATGAAGAAGATGAGATGAATGATGAAGAATACAATCTCATGGCTAAGAACTTTCGGAGGTTCATTAGGAAAGGTGGTAATTTTGGAAAAAGAAATCGGTTTGGAAACCGAGATAATGGTGGAAGGAACAACTTTGGGGGGAACCGAAGTGGTGATAACAACAAGGTTGGTGAAAGCTCGAGACGCACCCAAGGATGCTACAATTGCAGAGAAAAGGGGCATTTCATCAATGAATGCCCTAAGCCTAGGGTGAACAAGGCATTTGTTGGAGGAGCGTGGAGTGATAGTGAAGATGAAGACCAACCAACTAATGACGCTACGTGTCTTATGACTCAAGAAAAATTTGAGGTTTGCCTCAAAAGTGATCTACAACCGGATGAGTGGGTAGTGGATAATGGTTGCACTAAACACATGACCGGGAATAGAAGATTGTTCACATCATACATGGCGTATAATGGCAATCAAGTCATTTTTGGAAGCAAACTTAATGGCAAAATTGTCGGCAAAGGTAATGTCCTTCATGACTCCATAGAAATCTCCAATGTTGAGCATGTTAGGGGTCTAAGTTTCAATTTGATTAGTGTAAGTCAATTATGTGATGATGATTGTGAGGTCAAATTTACTAAGGTAGATTGCACTATTAGTAAAAATGGAATTGTGTTAGCAAAAGGTGATAGGAGAAATAACTTATATACATGCAAGTTGGGTGATAACTCTAAGCAACACATATGCTTTACGTCCATGGTGGACAACTCAACGCTTTGGCATAGGAGGTTAGGTCACGCCAATATGAGGTTAGTCCAAAACCTAGCTTCTAACGAGCTAGTACGGAATTTACCAAAGTTGAGCTTTGAAAGGCATTATTGTGATACATGTCTAGGGAGTCAAGGACAAACCAATAATAGGAATATTAAGGAAGTGTCAATTAGTAAGATTTTAGAATTAATTCATTTGGATTCGTATGGTCCATCTCTGATCCAAAGTTATGGAGGAAACTTCTATACTTTAATGATCATAGATGATTATTCAAATTACACTTGGATATTGTTCTTAGAAAACAAGGACGGTGTCTTGAATAAATTCAACATTTTAAGAAAGAAACTTGAAAACCTACTTGATTGTTCAATTGTATCAATTAAAACAAATCATAGTAGCGAATTTGATAAAATGCAATTTGGAACCTTTTGTGAACAACATGGAATATCTTATAACTTATCGGGCCCGTTCACTTCTCAATCGCATGAGATTGTTGAAAGAACACATCATAAGTTAAGAAAGATGAGTCGTGCAATGCTTGACGAGCAATCCATTCCACAAAATTTTTGGTGTCATGCCCTAGATACCGCTTGCCACATCTTTAATAGAGTCTACATAAGAAAGGTAATTAATAAAACACCTTATGAAATACTTAGGAATAGAAAACCATCCCTAGAATATTTTAGAGTATTTGGTTGCAAAGTATTTACACTTAACACCAAAGAATATCTCACCAAATTTGACCCAAAGTCGTATGAAGGTGTGTTCCTAGGATACTCTCAAAATAGTAAAGCATACATAGTGCTTAACAAGGAAATAATGAGGATTGAGGAATCTCTCAATGTGACCTTTGATGAGATCATGCCCATACCTAGATCATCTCCTTCGGTAGAAGATGATGTGATCAATGAACCTTTAGTTCAAGATCAAGAAAGGTCGCCAACATTACAAGTTAATGTTTCGGATGAAGGCAATCCTAAGGAAGTGAGAGAAGCGAGGGGTCATCCTATACAACAAGTCATTGGTGACTTGAATAAAAGGACACTTAGGTCACAAAACAAACAAGTCTAAGTTTTGGCATGACATTTTTCAAAAGTCCAAATTGCTTTGGGATAGGTTTTGATGCTAAAACATGCATCTTAGGAGAACAATCTTTAGGTGCTATTAGAGCTTATGTGATTAAGGCTTATGTGGAGGCATGGATGGAAGATCAAAAAAATGTCTTCCAAGAGGAAATATATGCATCAATTCATTAATCAAACTATGATTGATAAGTATCCAAGATTCTACATGTCTATACAATGTGCATTGAACAAGAAAAGTTGACACAATTTATCTTGCTTAATCTCAATAATATTAATCTTGTGATTGCTTCCAAGATTAGATATGATACTCATCACAACTCACACTTGTGTTGAAGATTTTTGTATCTAGCTCTTCTTGTTCACCTTATGAGAAGAATACATGTTGCATACCCAAATTTAAATGAATAATGCCTCATTGCTTAAAATCTGTTGCATGGCTTAACAATTTATTGTGCATTCTTAATGGTAGGTAGCATATGTATTTTGTCCACATATCACAACTTAATATCAACTAAAACACTCATTGCTCTTTGAATAACTTTTCTCATGATCATGTGATCTAAGCACATTTACCTTTCCTATATATTCTCTTCCTCTTGATCTTCACAATTTGTACACCTAATGAGGAATCTTAGTACTAATTGCCTTAATACCCGTTGGATAATAAAAGTCGTCACCCATATCTAAATTCCACTTTACTATTATTTAAGGATTAGAGATCTTGTCTAAGCATTACACCTAAAATCTCAATCTAAGTTAAAAATGAATAACCAACCACCTTCTCCGAACAATGTTCTTGACAATTTCATCCTCCAAAGTAGTGACACTAATTCCTTGAGTGCAAACAATGGAAGTGAAGAAATTGCTAACAACAATGTTGTCCCTCAAGCTACAACCAAGAATGATGGGATAGGAAATGGGTGGTTTATGCTAAACAACCAACAACAATATCCTAGGATCAACCTTGAAATACTTTTGCAAGATGATGTTTGGAGCAACCCACAAAATGTTCAAGCCATATCACCCCTAACTAAGGGAATTGGCGATGAAGAAGTTTGGGAAAAGATAAGGAAGCCCTTAAGCCCAAAACTTCGTGAAGGCAATCATGCAATTTGTTGCGAAAACACAATTGACATGCTTAATGCTATTAAGGATCATAGAGAAAAAACCCGTAAGATGCTCAAATCTCTTCATGACGGTGTTAAAATGCTTCAAGCATTAGCCTCAAACATGACATGCATTGTGCATCAAGATAGGGGTGTTGACACATGTGAGGACAATCTTGTAGATCACAAGAAATAGTCTCCTTATAACATGTATTGTCTAAGTGTGTTTGTTAGATGCATTGTGTCTATTTTGTGTTTCTTTGATCTCTTGGTACTATGATCTAGTTGTAACTTTAGCTCTCATGCTTTATTATAATAACAAATGCACTTCTCTCAACCTTGTCATGCTCAACTATTGGTTATTAGAGTCATATGGGACAAATACATATATAGATATATAATATTGTGGACTAACCTATGTTGCAAGTCTCCAAATGGTAACCTAACCCATTTTGGAACTTTCACATGTGAGATTTCTTTGTTGTTTGTATGTTGTGATCTCTATGTGTAGCTAGGCCACTGCAAAGGTGAGGCTCTTGACCCATGGATCACCGCCTTGAAACAAGGGGGAGCTACGATCTAGGGGGAGCTATGCTCAAGGGGGAGAACATTCGGTCCTGCCTTTTTGATTCGACAAAAGGGGGAGAAAGAAAGCAAGAGCGTGAAGACCATTCAAGAAATGTTAAAGGCTTTACCAAATTACAAGGCAAAGGTCAAGATGCAAGCTATACCAAAGGCGCGCTTTGTCTTCACTAAGTTTGGTAATTTTATTTGCTTTCGGTTTTTGTTTGTCATCATCAAAAAGGGGGAGATTATTGAGGCAACATGATCAAGATCACTCTATGTTTTAATGATGACAAATAAACCATCGAAACACATAAAATAACAAACGTTAGCTCAAAATCGCCGGAGCCAATGTCTGCTCCTGGTGCGCTGCCCGCCCGTCAACGCGCGGGTGATGCGCCAGGAGTCTGTATGGTTCTGGGCGAATTTTGAAAGTCGGCTTTTCCCTTACCCGACAAATGTGGATCTTTCAATACAGGTATGAATATGTTATGTGCTTAATTGAGAACACTCGAAACGAGTTTTGAGACTCGAGAGATGCTACTTTTAAAACACCCATTTAAGGGGAAAACGCCAATTCATGTTTTCTAACTATCGCCTCTAGCCAAGGCTTTTCTAAACTTAGGGAGCTTGTATATTTCACGTAACATCGTGTTGAAGCATCCATATGCTCATATCCCGTGCTTACGTCTTCTCTAATTACGTAACGGGTTTACTCCCTTATTGGTCAAACTAAGTCAAAGGTCACTTTGCATAAACCCATCCTTTCCCACTTGGGTTATGCTTTACATCAAGGCAAAGCACTTAACTTATTTGAACCAAGGTATTAGTTGAGAACGTCGAGTCATGGAAAGTCACAAGATATTGAACTATGGATTCTCGACGTTGTGTTACTTGAACTTATAAGTAACCTATGATTTTCTCAACTTATAATCTTAATTGTCTAAACCTTTTCTTCTTAATGACAATTAGATTATGTAAAAACCGTAGTTTTGGCAGGTCAGTTTGACTGATAGTCTTGACTCGGTTGACGTTTGTTTGGTGTGTCTTAGGTGTTTGAAGTGATATAGGTGAGTTTTAGCACTAAATCCCTTTGCGTAAATGGTTTTATTGTGATTTGGAAAGTTTGGAATTTGGGAAAGTTCATTTTGATCACCTTTGTAGTGTAGAAATGACTTGTGTAGTTTTGGCATTTTTGTGATTTTTGCGTAACGAGTCTTTGTTTAAATATTTGAGCATTAGCAAGTTACGAGGAGTTTATTTTTTTTATGTGCTATACATTTATAAAGGGTGAAAATCTATTTTTGGAAACTTTATTTTTGAAAATGATATTTTTTCGGTTTGTCGTAAAAACTAAGGTTTATCGCGTAAGACGTTAGGATTGGCTACGGGTACTTATAAAATATTAAAATTATGAGGTTTTGAGTGTAATAAATTAATTTAATAAAAAAATATAAATATATATCCCTTATATATAAAAAAAATCGGCTAGAGGGTTTTTAGGGGAAAAAAGAAACCTAATTTGAGTCCAAATATGACTCTTAGGCCCAAGGATTATCCAAAATTAATATATACACAAATCCAAACAACCCTTGAACGTTTTTTTTAAGTATTATGGTCGTTCAAGGGAGGCAAAGGAAGAAGAAAAAAAGTTAGGGTTTATAATTGTGAAGCAATAATCAAGAATCAAGGTAAAATCTTTAAACTCTATGTTCAATTAATTGGTTAATTAATCTAATTCATGTAATATTAAGTATGATGGATCTAAGGTTTGTAAGTTTCTGTAAATTAACTAATTAAAACATGTTGGGATCAATTAATGTTGATATCATGATAATTGGTTAAGAGAATTGAGTGTAAAACACGTTAGATTATGTGTTAGGGTTTGGATAGAAAGCTATGGCTGTAAAGATGTGAGTGTAAATAACAGATGGTAAAGAGTTAGGTCACGAATTTTAGGTCTAAATTGAAGTTTTATGAAAGAGCTTTCCAAAAAGTCCAGCCACGATTGATTTCAAGGTCGGGAAGTTGGTCTTTTGATTTTTCTTTGTTAAGGTGTCAAAGCTGTCAAACCGGGACAGATTTTGGGTAAATGTTTGAGGGTGTTTTGTGGTTGTAAAAGTAGTCTTTTGACTAGCCCTTCTGGAATAGTTAAGTATTAGGTTATAATAGACTACCACGAAAAGGATTCGCGATAAAAACTTGTGGAAGTATTTTATGTTAATCAAAACTTTTTGGTGTGCGTTCAGATATGAATTTGAGTAGTTGACAAGTTTGATTTTCTTTTGAGTGTTTGTGTGTGTTATTGGTCCATGGCCTTCTGGGATTAGCTTGTATGGCTATGAGAGACCATGGTAAATTTTTGGTGTGAGTTTTTGAGCTTTATTTGTTATGATTTCATGTGGGTGAATGTACCCAAAAATTATGTGTTTTCTGATTTTAAAAGTGCAAGGGATTTAGAAGTGTTAGGTTATGGTGGTGGTTAGTATGGTGTCTAGGAGATCCATGGTGGGTCATATGAGTCTTAGACATCCATCATATGTGTGTTACATGGGTTGTATCTTTTAGCTTGACCTTGTGTAATGTGGATTATTTTTGTGTGCTATAGATTGTGAATTGTTTTTGTGGAAGCTGCGGAGTTTAAGGTGAGTTCATAGTCCCATATTTTTACCTTGTTTTAAACTTGGGATGGGAATGATGATTGTCTTAAATGTTTAAGTTGCTGTGATTATGTGTGTGTCAAAAGATCTTGGACTTATAATGTTATC
The DNA here is from genome assembly GCA_030686995.1 of Artemisia argyi. NCBI lineage: Eukaryota > Viridiplantae > Streptophyta > Magnoliopsida > Asterales > Asteraceae > Artemisia > Artemisia argyi. The sequence goes on from CM060702.1 coordinate 70,143,453, forward strand.
GTATGCATGCTATGTGTGATTATTTGCTTGTGTGGATATAGATGTGTTCCAATTATGAGGATGCTTATCCTGTTGCTCGCGCATGCGACCTAATTGTGGTTTATTGTGGGATCGGAGGACACGAGCCGTTCTGTGGTAATCATTGTGGGATCGGAGGACACGAGCCGTCCTGTTGTAATCATTGTGGGATCGGAGGACACGAGCGATCCTGTTGTTACCTTTGTGTGTGATTATTGACTTGCAAATACATGTAGCTATATGATAACTGTAATTTATTTGTCCAGCTATGTTTTATGATCACAATAAACTGGTAGCCTTGTGAGTGTAAGTGTGTCTAAACCTGTGAATCTCACCAACATTATGTTGACATTTTAAGCATCATTTTCAGGTGAGCATTCTAAGGCTATGATAGAGGGATGTGATAAGAGGAGACCTTAGTTGCATTGGAAGTGGTTTATCTATGCGTTTGGAGTTTATCGTGTTGTTCCTTTTGGGTATTGTTATGAAACTTTGTGTCTATACTTTGCCATTTTTATTGCATGTAGTTATTCTTTATATAGACACCATGTGTTGTGATGATATCCATGAAGTTACACACTCGCGTTTCTGCCGTGGCGGGGTGTGATAGATTGGTATCAGAGCCTTGGTTATAGAGAATTAGGTAGTTGAACCTAGACTATAACTTAGGAGTCCCTCATATAGTTGCATTTAGGATCTATGTGTAAGTATAGTATTTTATATGTCTATTTTCCTATATTTATGAGATGTTTTATTGAGTTTCGGACGTCTATTCTATCCCTTATACGTAGTATTGTATATATTGACTTTATTATATTGTCTTCCGCGTGTAAGATGCATCGTTGGACTACCGTTGTCGCTACCGGATGCGAGAGAAGTGGTAGGATGAAGCGGACAAACTGCAGAATCTAAGTTTCCGATAGCATGTATCCATGTTCGGACAAGGAGAAGACGTTTTTGGGAAACATTGGTTGAGAAGAATTGCAGAGGTTTGAAACCACGATGACTTCTAGAGATGGAGCCGTTACCGAGTACCCTGGGAAGTTTCCTCACTTTTCAGGTAAAGGAAATGTGGTTCAGTCCAAACCTCATAATTCATATGCACTTGTGGATCATGTAGAATTGGAAGAAAAGAATAGAGATGGTTTTGTATGTTGTCGATTTCCTCAACGTATAGGAAATAGGAATGAATGGATGAATAAAGATGAAAGGGGAGTTAGGATGGAATAATGTGGATTCAGATCTGGAGTCTACAGTGAGTAGTAAGTTTAACCGTTATGAGTGGGGAAATAAGTGCGAGAGTGGAGTTTGAGCCATTATGCGACGTCTTTTGTTTTGTGATATGTTTTGGTATTCGTATATTGTCTTTTGCCGTCTGGAGCCATGTTGGAGCGTGATTACTCTTGGATATTGGATCGACCTTATCCAAGTGATTTTGATTATAGAGTTTACGTGATCGATGGAATTGTTCCATGTGAGATGATTGTTTGCGACATCTTTTGTTTTTGTTTGCGTGATTGTTTGCATGATGTGTTGTCATAGGAGGGAGTACACTTATGAAAGGGGGCATAGATAATTATGGTGGCCAACATAATTATACATGCGTCACAACACAAGTGGACTTGCAAGTATGATAGCATGGATTGCATGGTGTATTAGGTGCTATGTGGTATATGTGCGTTTTCATTGAGATGTGTGGTTTCGGAAGTAAGTATGCATGTGGAATAGGCTTATAACTATGGTCACGAACATAATTATAAGGGTATCACACACGCGGACTTGTGACCATTATTGCATTGATTGATGTTAGTTGTTATATGTTGTGGTAGATGGTATGTGATATCATGATTGGTGATGGCTGTATGGTAAGAGAGGTATTCTCTTAACCGTTAGGGCAGTCGTTATATGCTGGGGTGTGTAGGTGGTGAGATTCCATCCTACCTATCATATGTTTCCATCCTACCTATCATATGTTGATACCGCAATTATCGGTGGGTACTTATGTTCTGGTATTTAAGTTGATTCGTTTGCTAGACGCTCTGTTTGTATACCTAATTCTTTGGTTCACTACTAGAAAAAGGTCTATCCTTGACTCGCATTTTATGACGCACGCTACAAGATGACGCGCAAATGGCAAAGTCATAAAATAAGAGTCATAAAGAGTAAATGTTTTATTGGGGATGACTCGTTTTCAGAAGCGTCATAACATAGGGTCATAATCAGTTAAAAACAATTGATTAAAAACACTCTTTTTACCAAAATCTATCTCTGCTTCATTTTTTTTCCCCAAAACACTTCCCTCTCAATCTTCCCTCTCAATCTCTCAAAATTTCTAACACTAAAAATTTCTCAAAACCTAAAAATTTCTAACACTCCCGCTCTAACACTAAAAATTTCTTCCCTCTCAATCTCTTAAAACCTAATCAAACACCCCTTTCAAAACTCTCAAAACACTCCCGCCCTAATTTCCCATCTCAAACCCCTCTCTAATTTCCCATCTCAAAACACTCGACATTGCCCTAATTTGCCCTAATTTTGAAAGGTATGCCGTAATTTGCCCTAATTTTGTTTTATGTTTTCTGTTTTAATGTAGTTGTAGAGTTTTATTTAGGTTATAAAATCAATTTATTGATTAATGTAGCACACCAGGTGTTTGTGAAAATGTAACTAGGTTTTTGTATCAGTTTTTTGTATCATTATTTTAATGTTAGTGTTGTGGGTAAACTGGTGTTTGGGGTTCTGGTGTCAAATGATTAAAACCAGTCAAATGATTAAAGTGTTAGTGTTGTGGGTAAACTGGTGTTTGGGGTTCTGGTTTAACTAGGTTATATCTATGATTGCGATTATAGCTGATTCAGTGAGGATGAGATTAATGGGCTTATAAGTACTTAAAACCAGTCAAATGATTAAAGTGTTTGATAGATGGGAAGTGCAGCCTGTGTTTGTGAATAGTGTGTCTATACAGAAGGATTGAAGTAATTTGCTGGTGTTCTTCTTTAACATGTATATATAGGCCTCATGTAAGCTGGTGTATGTGGTTATCTTTTTCTGTTTTAGTTTAATAAGGTTGGTATCAGACTCGACACTTACACGAGATGTTTTCTGTTTTAGAGTTTTTAGGTAATGGATAAATCTTGGATTTTGTCTGATAGATTATCAATCGCATACGAGGAAGGTGTGAATGCCTTTTTAGAGTTTGCACAACACAATAACCCAAATTCCAATGCCATTCCGTGTCCTTGTGTAAATTGTATCAATTTGTGTCACACTTCCATAAAAAACGTGCGTTATCACGTGTTTAAACACGGTTTCGATGAGGATTATATTGATTGGACCTTCCACGGAGAAAATTCATCTACAGATGAAGCTGAATGCCCTAATGAGTCTAGATCTCCCGAGTTCGACTACACAAAGGAGATGCTACATGACGCCTTCACATATGCAGAGAATGAACCTAATTTATTGAAGTCACTCCTCGAAGAATGCGACAAGCCACTGTATGAAGGGTCTAAGTATAATGCACTAAATGGATTGCTGAAATTCCAACATTTGAAGGGTCAATTTGGCTGGTCTGATACAAGCTTTGATGCTTTATTGGGCGAGCTAAATGATGTTTTGCCTTCAAATAATACAATCCCTAAGTCGATATACGAGGCTAAGAAGTTGCTAAAAGGAATAAGCATAGAATACATTAAGTATCATGCTTGTGAGAATGATTGTGTCTTGTTCTGGGATGAGCACAAGGATGCTTCTCAATGTCCAACTTGTGGCACTTCTCGGTGGAAGGAGAATAGCAAGAAGGTGCCGAGAAAAGTTGTTTGGTATTTCCCGCCCATTCCTAGATTTAGAAGAATGTTCTTGTCACCAGAAACCGCACATGACCTAACTTGGCACGCGCAAGGTAGGGTCAGTGATGGAAAGCTAAGACATCCTTGTGATTCCCCATCTTGGAAGCTTGTTGACGACAAGTACTGGAAAGAATTTGGAAAGGAAGATAGGAATCTGAGATTAACCTTGTCCGCGGATGGTATAAACCCTCATAAGTCATTAAGTGCAAAGTATAGTTGTTGGCCGGTTACCCTAGCAACATACAATCTGCCTTCTTATTTGTGTATGTCGAGAAAGTTCATGATGTTGACTCTACTGATATCAGGTCCAAGGCAACCTGGTAACAATATTGATGTCTACTTGGCACCACTAATAAAAGATCTGAAAGAGTTGTGGAAACCTGGCGTTAAGACGTATGATGCTTATAAGAAACAGTTCTTCAATCTAAAAGCAGTCTTACTTTGGACTATAAATGACTTTCCCGCGTATGGTGACCTGTCGGGGTGTGTTACCAAAGGTTATAACGCGTGTCCAGTATGCTCAGAGGATACCTACTCACAATGGTTGCCAAAATCCAAAAAAGTATGCTTCCTCGGGCATAGAAGATTCCTCCCACTTACACATCCTTTTCGCAAAAGAAGAAAAGATTTCAATAATGAACCAGAGAGCAATGTTATGAAAAAACCGAGATCGGGTGAAGAAGTTTACGACTATCTGGAAGGTTTTACGACTAAATGGGGGAAGGAGAAAAAGGCAAAGAAGGAAGTTATCTGGAGGGCGTTGAAGAAGAATAAATCAAAGAAGAAAATGCCACGTCAGCAGAGAAGGCCAAAAAAGAAAAAAGAAACTATTGATGCGAGATCGAAAGTTTGGCGTAAAAAATCAATCTTTTTTGAACTAGAGTACTGGAAGCATTTGCTTGTTCATCATCAGTTAGATGTTATGCATATAGAAAAAAATGTATGTGAGAGTGTTTATGGGACGTTACTGAATTTGCAAGGCAAGACGAAGGACGGTTTAAAGGCACGACAAGATCTTGAGGAGTTAGGGATTAAGACTGAGTTAATAAGTCAACCAAAGGGGAAGGGTCATTATCTGCCGCCTGCCATATACACATTAAATAGCGAGGAGAAACGCATGTTTTATGACACGCTGTCTAACATTAAAGTGCATGATGGGTATTCCTCCAATTTCAAGAATCTCGTGTCCGATGATAATTCGAAGATGAATGGATTGAAGTCCAACGACTGTCACGTACTAATGCAACAGATTCTTCCTTTTGCAATAAAGGGGGTGTTAGACGTGAAAGTTAGGAAGACTATTATAAGCTTGTGTCACTTCTTCAACGAGCTGTGTAGTAAAGTAGTTGATGTTAGTAAGCTAGGTAAGCTGCAAAGTGACATCGTAGTAACTTTGTGTTTACTAGAGAAGTATTTTCCGCCTTCGTTTTTCGATGTCATGATTCACTTGATGGTGCATTTAGTCAGAGAGGTGAGGTTATGTGGCCCAGTCCACTTTAGGTGGATGTATCCGTTTGAGAGGTACATGAAAACACTAAAAGGTTATGTACGAAATCATTATCGACCCGAGGGCTGCATGGCAGAATGTTATGTGGCAGAGGAAGCATTAGAATTCTGTTCTGATTCCTTGGAAAACATGAAATCAATTGGCAATCCTCATGATCGTGCTGATGAAAGAAACCGCACTGGTAAACCTTTATCACAGGCTACCATCTGTGTTGTGAATTCTAAGCTACTTGATCAAGCTCATCTTTATGTATTAGGAAACACTGCCGATGTTGAACCATACATAAAGCAGCATATGTTAGAACTGAAGGATCTTCACCCGCGTCGAAATAATACATGGTTGCAGAGCCAACATAGTCGGACGTTTATTGACTGGTTTAAGAAAGAGGTTGAAAGGCGTTTGGCTAACGGGGAAAATACCGGTGACAGTGTTCGTTGGTTGGCAAAAGGCCCTGATTTTGCTGTTAGTAAATATACCGGGTTTGCCGTAAATGAGTATCAATTCCATACAAAAGAGCGTGATGAATCTAAAACCACTCAAGGTAGTGGAGTATCTATAGTTGCAAATACTATGCAGATTGCTAGTGCAAAAGACTCCAATCTGGTGTACGGCGCTGTTACCTACTTCGGTCGTATATTGGAAATATGGGATCTTGATTATCGTACATTTACGGTTCCTGTTTTCATGTGTGAGTGGGTAGATAGTCGTGGAGTAAAAAAAGATGATTTAGGATTCACAGTGGTTAACTTTGATAGGCTTGGTCAACGGTCTGAACCCTTCATATTACCTAGTCAAGCAAGACAAGATTTTTATGTTCAGGACCAACAAGATAGGAACCTGTCTGTTGTTGGCTTCACACCACATAGGATGCATAAGTATGGAGATAATGATGAAAATGATGATGTGTTTGAATTTGATATTACACAAAATATGAACCTGTCTTTAGAAGACCTAGACGATTGTTTTAACTGTACGCGCTCGGATGGCGAGGGCATATTCATTTTAGATCATTAGTTTTTGGTATGAAATAACTGTTTATTTGTTAAAGTCTGTCAAGCATTATTTATTATTTAAAGTTTTTGGTATTAAAAAACTGTCTACTTTTGAGGGATTGGTGGCAAGATCTATGGTTCTCATAACCTATGATTCTTGGTTGAATGTAGATAACGAAACAAAGGAAGCTTGTTGGCAATATGTTAAGGTAAGTATTTTATTATTTTATTCTAACTATGTTTTAGTTTTAGTATTTTATTCTAACTATGTTTTGATTCATTTTTTACGTTTCAGACACATTTTGTACTTGACCAAAAGAGTCGGAAGCACGTTCTCCAATCAATCGGGATAAAGTGGAAAAACTTCAAACATTATCTTTATAAAAAGTTCATTAAGCCAATAAAAGATGAAAAGTCTAAGGAGGCCAAGAAGCAACTATATACTCCTCCTGAAAAGTATCCGTCCGTGAAAAAAAAAGGACTGGAAACTTTTCGTATCACAAAGAATTAAGCCTTCGTTTGAGGTATTTGTTTAAGTTTCAAAAAACCGTTATTTATCACAAAAACAGTTACTAGCATGTTAATTGTATATACTTATGCAGGCAATAAGTCAGAAGGCTTCAGCTAACCGTAAATTTAACAAGTACAACCATCGTTTGAGCCGAAAGGGATATTCCGGACTCATTTCTGAGATAGTATGGAATTTATTTCTTATGTTAACTTTTTTATTGCTTATGTTGATGCTTTTTAACTTTTGCTTTTAACTTTTTTAGATGGAAGCAACCGGCAAAGAGGAAGAGGAGATTGATAGGGCAGAATGTTGGAAAAAAGCAAGAGAAATGAAAAAAGGAGGTTTCGACCTAGATGTCCAAAAAGTTGTCGATAAAATTGTAAGTATTCATATTTCTCAGTTATTTAAACTTTGATGTTCAGTTAAACTTTGACCATAAGTCAACATATGTTAAGTTATTTGATGTTCAGTTACTTAAACTTTGACTTTTCACCATAAGTCAACAGATGTTAAGTTATATGTTTGTTTACTCAGGAGACACTAAAGAAGGACAAGGATTATTCAGAGGATCCTTTGGGATCAATAGATGTGCTTACAGAGGCCCTGGGTACTAAAGAAAGACGTGGGCGTGTACGTAGGATGGGTCGATATGTAACACCACACCAGTATTTTTTAATACCCAGGAATGTCAAGCAATACCTGAAACAATATGATAACATGATGAATAAACGGCTAAGAGCTGTTGAAGATGAGTTAGAAAGAAGAAGATGTGCAAGTACCAATGCTTCGGAGGGTGCAAGTAATTCTCCAACGTTGAGCGATGAAGACGAAGAACCAAATGTACCAAGTGAACCAAATGTAAGTCTTCATTTGTTATAAATTCATTGCAATTCTTGTCTGTTTTAATAATATTGTGTACATTTTTAGGATAAATCATGCTATCTTGCGGTCGACGATCCTTCAAATATAGTCGCCAAAGGAACCATAGTGAAGCATACTGTCTCGGGTATTTATTTGAAGTTAAATTACTTATTTAATATTTATATATATTCTTACATATTTAATATTTATTTGTTCATATATTAGATGGGAACATTGAAGTTACGGTGGACACATCTGTTCAAGCAGAAGCTTTGATACTGAATCCAATTCCCGAGGAGTTCGTTGAGACTGTTAAAGATGCCATTGGGTACATGCTAAGCTGGCCGAGTCACCTAGTCATTCCATGCTCTCGTTTGGTAAGACTTTTTTATAAAACAGTTTAATCATTAGAACAAAATGGTTTGGTAAGGCTTTTTTATATTTTTGCAGAACAAGATAGTGGCCAAAAAGAAGGAGAAAAAGGCTGCTAATCAAGACAAGGAGAAAAGAAGAAAAACAGAAAAAGAACAAAGAAAAAAAGAACAAAGAAAAGAAGAAGAAGAAGGAAACGGAAAAGAAGAAGAAAGTAAAGAAGAAGAAGAAGGAAACAGAAAAGAAGAAGAAAGAAAAGAAGAAGAAGAACAAAGAGAATTGGGCAGTGTGATTCACAAGAAAAAAGAAAAGAAGAAGCGAAAAAGAGAACCCCACAACGAAGAAGAAGTGATGATCCCAAAAACAGGCACGATGCCAAAAACAGTTGCAGTTGAAGAAGTAAAAAGCCCAGAAACTGTCACCTCCATTGCAAAAGTGACTGAGAAAGGAAATTCGTTGAAAAAAATGATGACGAGAGGTCAGAGGAGAGTAAGGAAAAGAATTGAAGAAAGGATGGGATTGAAAATGATTGCAATGATGGTTGATGGATAAGTTGCAAAGGTCGATTGCATAAAAGTGCAATGCGAGGATGATTTGTTTGGGCACCCCAGTTACACGTACTTAAATTGGAATGATTTTGACAGTCTATTTTCAATGGATGAGTTAAGCGGGGCTGTCATTGCTTCTTATATAATGTAAGTGATAAATTGTAGTTTATAAAAAATTGGTATTTGTATGTTAACAGGACTAATTGAATGTAAACTTTGTATGTTAATTGTTAACAGGTACCTGTATGAGCAAATCAAGAATGGGTCACAAAGAGATCATGGAGTTTGTTTCAGGACCCCGACTGCGATCATGCATCATGAATGTAAAGCGAGGGCCAAGAATATCGAGGAGGCAAGTCGAGTTATTTCAAAAAGGTTATGTACAAGGAAGCAAAATGACCTCATCTTATTGCCGTACAATCCCGGGTTAGATTTTCGACAACATTTAAATTAATTAATAAAAATTAACATTAATTAACAGAATTTGTTTTTTGTTTTTTGTAGAAGACATTGGGTGTTAGGTGTGCTTAACATGAAGACAAGTACCTGCTATTATCTTGATTCCCTATCGGTTAGCGACGTCAATCTTCAGTTCAAGCAAATAGTGGATGCGTAAGTAATACAAATTTATAGAATCTTTATGATGTATGATGTAATACTTAACTGGGTTAATTCTTTGTAGGGCAATTGCATTGTATGATGTAGAAGCTGGAACCAATAAGAGGACTAAAATTAACTGGGTTAATTCTAAGGTTAGTTATTTGTTATGGCTTATTTGCATCTCCTAGCTTATTAATAGTCTAAGTAATACTAGTGTAGAGTGGTTTTTAGTTTTAATCAGCTTAGTATAGGGTAAAATTGCAATACAGATCAGTGTAAGGGTGTTTGGTTTAAGACAACTTATAGGTTAGTTTGGGTATAATCTGAAAAGCACTGTTCATGTGCCAAGTTTCTGAGTTTGATTGAACTGATTCAAAGGTATTTTAGTTGTTCTCATCAGAAGATAGGGCAGTTTGATGGTTATTTAAAGTCTGCATTAGATATTTTAGTTTTGAGCTCTTATCTGCCCTAATAAGCTTAGCAATAAGCTGAGCTTAATTTGAGTTCATTTTGGCTTTGCTAGTTAGTTAAATGGTGCTTAAGTGAGTGCCTATGAGTTGGTCTGCAGTGGAGTAGTCTTGCTCAAATTTTGCGCCAAATTCCTAATCTGCTACCACAGACTGTTTTGCAGCAATTAGTTATCTGCACTATTTTGCGCCAAATTCCTAATCTGCTACCAAATTCTTAATCTGCAAATAAGCCCATATACCCTGTGCAGACCATTCTTGTTAATCAACTATAGTTGCATATCATTTTGTGTTTCTTGTGTAGTGTCCACTTCAGCCCGGATGCACCGAATGTGGGTACTTCGTGTTGAAGTTTATGAAGGAAATAGTTAAACATGGAGTTCGGGCACTCGAAAATGACAATGTAAGTAGCTAGTTAACTGTTTTAAGTAGTTTAAGTAGTAATTAAATGTTTCTAAAATGTTGTTTTATTTGACTAGATTGGTGGCCCCAGGAATGAGTACACGGAGGCGGATTTCGACGATATTCGAGAAGAATGGGCAATTTATGTGTCGAATTTTATTTTTAGGTAGAAATCGCGCATATTGTAGTAACTTTAACTAATTATCGGTTTATATTTTGACTTGAATTGTTATGTAATGAATTGGCGGTAATGCATGGTTTTGATATATGTGAAATGCGTTAATTTTGTACAATTATCAGGTTTATTATATTGTCAATAATTATGTATATAATCAGGTTTTAAAAAACAGGCCGGAAAAAAAATGATTTTAAGGTAATGACTCGCAAAAACATATGTCAGAAAAGTGTGTCATAAAAGTTAGTCAAAATGATTTTAAGAGTAATGACACGCAACGTGTGTCATAAGTGCGAGTCATAGAGGGATGTCGCACAAATGCCAGTCATGAAGCTTTATGATGGGTCTTTCCTTGACGCGCATTTGCGCGTCATAAGACCTCTTCTTGACTCGCATTTGGAGTCAAGGATAGACCTTTTTCTAGTAGTGGTTGGCATTCCTATTCGTACCATGATGGTACAGAAGCCTTATTCTTTCCTTGTGACGACGTCGTGATAGGTGTTGGGTAATCGAATTCGTTTTGTTGGATACTGATGAGGCGAAAATTGATCCGTTTTTATGGGATCATTTAAGCCCGAATCCGAATTTATTTGATCAAATATTGCCCTAAATCGTTCCCTTTGTGATTTTAGGTACTTTGGAAGAGAAATCTGGAAAAGGAAGCAATTCGGACGTTTTTGGAGCATTAAAGTGAAGAAAACGCCAAAGTCTTAATTTTCCATGCTGGGAACAGTAGGTGACGGCGTCAAGAGCAATCCTCTGACAGCGTCAAGAGCAGAAGTCCATGACGACCCAGAACTTATTTGACGGCGTCACGAAAGAAGGGCGTCAAGAGTAATAAGTCATGACGGCCTGGAAATGATTTGGTCTTGACGGCGTCAAATGTAGATCAAGGCAGTCCGAGAAGAGTTTTGGCGACGAGGTGACGGCGTCACAAGCTTTGTCTTGACGCCGTCAGACCTATTTTTCTATATATAGTTTTCTAATTTTCACACATTAAGGAGAGAAGTTTTGGAGAAACCCTAAGTACGATTTTGGTGTAACTTTACAGGTTTTTCAAGGGTTCCAAACCCTTGATACCTTGCATGTTTAATCAAGATAAGTGTTCTTTTAATTCAATCAATATGTCTATGTGTTGGTTGTCTATATCTTGTTCTTATCTTAATTCTATCATGCTAGGCTAGATATATCTTGTGTTTGCTTAGATCTAATGAAACCTAGATGTTAATTATGTGTTGATTACTTGTTTATTCTTGTTTTGGATGAATGATTTATATGTTAGGCTTAAGAAAACTGGCAGATCTCCACTTGGTAACATGCTTGAACGTCTTAAGAAACATGAACCGAGGCGCACTAGGTTTTTATTGGTTGTATTTAATGCATGAGCCACTGTTTACAATCCCTATAGTTGTGCTGGGCATGGTGTAGGAGGAGATAAGAGCTCATAGAATTGGGGAGTTATGTGTGCCACCCCATGAATGGTATTAAGGAATACGATCCGTCATCCATGCAATTATAACAAGTAATTAACGTGTAAAAGATGTCTAGGGAGTAATGAAATCTAAGTAAACACATTTTCTCCAATTACTGCTCACAACTTTAGTATAATTAGCTTATTTTCATTTTTAGTATTTTATTTTGATTGCATCTTAGTATTGGGTTAGTTGATTAGCAACTAATTCCGCCCAACTCCTTCAAACCCGAGATATTTACTTGCTTTCTAAAAAATATAAAAATACAAAAATAATCATCCCTCACCTTTAGAACTAGTATTTAGGCTTTCTAATCCTAGCGACACTATTCCTAAGCTGAACGATCAATCCCCTGGTACTTGTCACTATACTATACGACAACGATCAGGTACACTGCCTAGTGGGGGTTGTAAGCTTCTCGAGATCCCTCGAGAGGTAAAGCCTGTTGCAATTCCCACGCATCAAGTTTTTGGCGCCGCTGCCGGGGAATAGTTATTGTCTAGGTTAGAATTTCTTTTTGTTAGGTCTACTTGCTAGATTCCTTTCTAGTAAGATTTTATTTTTGTTTTTTAGGTTTCTTTAGTCTATCTATTTCTTTGTGCCTTTGTTCGTAACCACCCGACACCATGGACAACGGGAACATCTTTGAACCCGTCATCCCACCACAACAAAACCCACCATTAGAACCCCTTAGGCCCCGAACCTTAGGAGAGTATTCCCGACCTAGCCACCAAGGCTACCGAAACACCATTGAGCTCACCGGAGCCAATGTGACCCCCTTTCGATCCGACACCATCCTGTTGGTGCAAAGCAGATGTGCATTCCATGGACTTCGTTCCGAAGATCCAAACCAACATCTAAAGGACTTCCTCAAAATCGTTGATTCCATAGACCTAGATGTTGCAACTAGAGAGACAACCCGATTACGCCTATTCCAATTCTCTGTACGGGATCAAGCTAGTCAATGGCTTGAGCGTTTACCCGCGGGATCCATCACCACATGGGATGATCTCACCACTCGTTTCCTTGCTCAATTTTTCCCACCGGGGAGAACTACTAAGCTTAGAAATGACATCTTGATGTTCCAACAACGTCAAAATGAAACCTTTTATGAAGCATGGATTCGATATAAAGACCTACTCCGAATGGTCCCTCATCATGGCATCGAACCATGGCTCCAGATCCAAATCTTTTACGATAAGGTTGAATATCAAACAAGGAGAGCCATTGATTACGCAGCCAAGGGTAGGCTAAATAGACTTAGCGTTGACGAGTGCTGGAAAGTTCTTGATGGGTTGGCACAATACGAAGAGGAAGGATGGGAGGACCCGATGTTCCCAAGCAAGGTAAAACTTGACTACGCATGTGCCACCCAAGAACAGTTGTTAGGAAGCATCGAGAAGCAGGTAAAAGAATTAATGAGTATTGAGAAACTTGCTGCTGAACCCGTATGGAATCATAATCTACGCAGGAATATGGTTATCAACCAAAATTTACCTGAACGTTCACGACAAGAGGAATTCGAAGGGATAATGGTAACCTTCATGGATAATCAGGAAAAACAAATCCAGCACCTAGAAGCATGCATGGAAAGCACTCATAAAGCTTTTATGAATTTCGCAGACCAATTCATATCAAGGGTCAAAGAAAAGATCAAAGAAAATTCCATACCTAAAAAAATTGAAAAAGTCTTCGAGGTTTCAACCCCTTTTGTGTTTGACCAAGAGGATAGCGGGAAAGTTTCCCCAAGTGCTTTACCATTAACCACCTCCCATTCTCATAGCACCCCCATGCAGAGAAGAGTTCGCAATTCCATAACATTTTCATTGGATGTTTGCGTACCACATTCCCGAACTTATCCAAGAGACGTTCTTTTGGTTTTAAACCCGGTGTAAAAAGGTTGCACCTCAAAAACACCACTGATTTGAAACCCTCTATGGAACAACATCTCTCTTTTCACACCAATGACCCGTGCACAGGGATCAACTTAGCCAAAACATCACCCAACCCCTTCTACAACCTTACCTCTTTCCGTGACAGTAATGAGACGTTCGACCCTGGTGGACCTCGTTAACGGAATAGCTACTCATGGGTTTTACTAATGTTTAGCTATTCACGCAAAGTGCAGGGACTGAACATGGAACTACTCCAATTCTCACCTTACACGGGCATCTGACGGCGTCAGATTTAACTCTTGACGCCGTCAGCTCGATGGATCAGCAATATTAACCCAAAACCAATCACTTTCAACCCATACCCCACAAATCTCACCCAAAGTGCTGCTGCTACTCCGATTCTTCACCCTCCAATTCGACGTCTTCCGCATCCAATCTTCACTTGGTAAGTGATTTTTCTTCATCCTTTTTCGATCAATTGTCCCTAGGACCCGTCAATTTGGAAAACCCCTTTCGCCCGAAACCCCATTCTTGACCCATTATTAACGAATCGTAATGCCATCCATTTGGTGATTTGTAAACATGGGGTTACCCGTTGATTATGTTATCCCACTCGAATCATGCATTAGTTTAGGGAAAGCCACTCATGCCATGGATTCTTTGACCCCCCACCCATGTTTTCTGATTAAAGGGGCGTTTGGGTAATGGGTTAAGAGTTTGAAAATTGATTTTTCCCTCGCATTTGCATGGTTCGGATTCTGATCAATCTGACCGCGTCAGGATTACTCTTGACGGTCAGATGTGTCTGACTGCATGAAGTTCATTAGAATTCTCGTTCTAATCGTTTCCGTTCACTCTACCTTTTTCCAGGAAAATGAGCAAAAGATCTCGTCAACATAAGGGCGGTTCCTCTAGGTCTCAAAGGGTCAATTATGGAGAATTAGTCCATAGTTGGAGCGAGTTTGACGATGTTGGTGCTAACACCAAGTATGCGGAGCTTTGTAACCACCATATTGATGCTGGGGCTGTGGTTGACTGGGAGTTTCTTAGGACCCATGGGTTGGAGGCCGCATTTTTGGAGAGGATCCACACTGATGGATTTGCGGGACCTCAGTGGGAGAGGTTGTTTAGGATTAGAGAGACAGTGTATAGTGAGTTGGTGAGGGAGTTCTTTGCGACCTTCCGTTTTGATCAGGCTGAGGCTAGGACGGATGTGGGGGCACCACTGTGTATTTTAGGCTGGGGGGAGAGTTGCGGTCATGTTCAGTTGCTGAGTTTGGTTGGAGGATTGGGTTGTATACTAGAGAGGAGGTTAATGGGGTTTTTATGCAGAGGTTGTTACATGGGGAGACTCAGAGGAGTGAGATGAGGTGTATCACTTTTTGGCCAACCATTGGGAACGGGGTTTACACCTCGACTACTGGGGCAGCATCCATTAGGGACCCCATAGCTAGGTTAGTCCACAGGTGCATCACATACAGCCTGTCAGGACGTCATGGCACCACTCACCGTGTCACTGCTTCATACCTGTTCTACTTGTACACCATCTTTTCTGCGGATGTCTACTGCAACATCCCATTTTGGGTGGCCAGTTATTTGAGGACCAGTGTGGGTGAGAGGGATATTGACAAGGTGTATGGGGGGATGTTCGTGACCCGGTTGGCTCATTCCTATGATCTTCTTACTCCTCAGATCTTAGGGTACTTGAGCGACTGTGGGGCCTGCAGGGTAGTGAGGGCTAAATCCCTCAGGCAGATGAGCATTGTGATGCCAGAGAGGCATGAGACCTATAACTGGTATGCGGCAGGGGGGCCAGATGTTGAGGAGGATGCTGATGATGAGGTAGATCCCCAGCAGCATCAGTTCCAGGGTTATGAGGAGGGGACGGCTGACTACTACCGACACATGGGTCGGGGAGACTGGCAGGCACACCAGGGTGCCTGGATGGGTCAGGTGGACGCGTGGCGGACCACCACTGACCAGCGCTTTCACTGGATATATGATCACACCATCCGCTAGATGCAGCACCTCTCCACCCGTGATCAGCTTGAGCCTCACCTGCAGATTGACCCGTTCCCTGGCCGTGAGACTGACTACCCTCCCTACGGGTACACCGGACACCTCCCTCCTGGCTATGACTACCGCTTTGGTCCTCCTCCCAAGAGATTCCTCTTGATTTCTGTTGTCTTTGAACTATTGATGATTGTGTAATTTAAAACATTTGGTACTGTAATAGCTTAGGATGCGGCCTCTGTTGGCCTTGAACAATTTACTTTCATGTTTACGTTTATTGGGAATAATTAGTGGCGCTCATGGTGACGTTATTCATATTGTTTGTTTGATTGATTGTTTATTTGTTTGATTGTTATTTGCTTCCGTATGCATGCTTAATTTTTATTGTTGGTTGATCATGTTTCTAAACTAAATAGTGGAAATACTTTACTTTGTTGTTTTGGCCTAGTCTTAACTTCACCTAAAGGTATTTTTGCAAAAGATAAGTGTAAGGGGAAACCCCAAATATGTTTTTAAGAAACAAACCGATCATGATTCTCCACAATATTAAATGAACATGTGTATTCGTATTTGCTAGAGTCAAATGCTTGTATTGAGTCATAATGAAGTTTTGCAGGATTTTCCAGGAAGTAGGACCAAGTTTTTCCAGAAATTTTCCGGAAACTTAACATAAGGATTTCTGCAGGTCAATTCTGACGGCGTCAGGAGTTTACTCTTGACGGCGTCAGGAGTTAAAATCTGGAAATTTTACCGGTTTTGTTTTTCTAACGGAGTCTTATGGTTTTTGTGAATTATTAAGTTTTATAATCTCCAGGAGATCTGCAAACTTCATTCCACAAGCATTATATCTTATCTTGTTTTCTAGGATTTAGTAACTTATATAGAATGCCGCCGATTTTACGCGAGGTTGTCTTGTCTATTTTATCAGGTTTTACAGGTTATGTATGACAAGAAGATGATTTACATTCTGGAAGGGAAGCTTTGATTGTTCATTTTCTTGGAGGAAGATTTAACCTAGCCACCCTATTATCCATACCGAGCGAATCAGGGGAGTATTTGATTTCATTCTCTTTACTTTATCACTTTTACATTCTTTACTTGAACATTGGGGACAATGTTCATCTTAAGTGTAAGGGGAGGGTAAAAAGATGATACCTTACATATGCACTTTCGCTTGAGTTTGTTTTGTTTAATGGTAGATGTGTAATAAAACTATGAGAAATACTTGTTAGTGTAATTTTAGCGCCAAATTTAAAATTTTTTACAACATTTAGGAGTGAAACTTTAGCCATAGCAAGCGTCTCATAGATAGGAGATTGTATGACTAGCACATAACCGTATATTCAGAAAAATTTTCCACCCAAATATTTGAGGTTCGCCTTTAAATTTGATAGGAAAAGTGATGAGTGCTCAAACACTCATCATTTTTTGTCTGATCTGAACTGCAAAACATATAAAAACACTCAGTAATGCATCAAAATACTAAAAATATTTCAAAATTGTGTTTTATATGTTTTAGATGCAAAACGAGTAAAAACAGACGAAAAACGTATAAAGTTTGCAAAATTGGCAGTTTCAGTCCCCCGACTTTCAAAAATTAACAAAACTAGTCCCTGTGCATTTATTTTGCAAGAAAACTCAACCCAAGTCCTTTTAAAATAAAAAGTTATCAAAAATAACACTTGGGTAAAAGTTTTAGAAAAATTACAAGTTCAGTCCCTGAGTTTCACAAATTGGCAATTTTGATCCCTGGACATTTAAATTTTGAAAAATATTAAATCTTGGTCCTTGGGATATTTTAACATGGCATGTTTAGTCCTTGGTTTATTTATGGAAAATATGGCAGGAATGGCCCCTCAAAATCAGAATGTTACATAATTGGTCCTTGTGGTTTTTAGTTACAACATCAAACGGACCCTTTTATTTTGTTACTACCCAAATGCCAAATCCAATAACCAAATCTGATCCAGCAACTAAACCCACAACCCACTAACCAAAGCCCAATCTCCCAACCGTTTTAAATAATACCGGTCAAACCATAGTCAACACCCACACCCTCGCTACTGTTCATCACCCCCTTCCCCAGCTTTCATGCTTCCATGTCTCCCCCCTCCTCTCCTATCTCCACTAAACATTCACCAACTTGCATTAACTACTCACCTACACCTTACACCAACCCCCCTCCTCATTTATTATCACACCTAAACCACCCAAACTGCTATCTCCAAATTTCCCGCCAAAACAAAGTTTAAACGGTTGAGATGATAGAAGCCCATCCAACGGCTTGTATTGAAGTGGGAAAAGTCAGAGATGTCTCCAGGACTATAAAAGAAAGAAAAAGAAGCCAGAAGAGAGAGTATTAGAGTAGGAGTAGTGTAATTTTATTTTCTTTATGTCGTTTAAGTTAATTTTCAAGTCTCAATGTAATTTTCAGTTTTCAATTAATGTTTTTAGTGTTCTCAGTGTATGTTAAAACTATTCTCAACAATCAATTTAAGTTTTATGTTTGAATTCAATATTGGCAATTTTTATGCAAATTTGACAACCTTGCTTAAAAACTGTTTGGTGTTGTTTCTATTGCTCCATAAGCTCAAATTTAGTTCCAGTCAAGATTTTATAAAGTATAATTGGCACCAAACCTGGTTCAAGTTCCTCTTTCAAGAAAATAAGAAAAATCCACAAAACAAATAAATAAAAATAAAAATTCAGTCTCAAAGAGGAAAGAAGCTTGGGGACCTGGTTTAGAGTCTCAGGGAGACATTAGGAACAGGATACATGATCTGTGTTTGGTTTTGAGCAAAAAGGGTTCACTGTAAGTGTGCATTTCAGTTTAAGTATCACACCTTTTTAATATATTGTGATTTTCAGTTGTAGTAGTTATCTATTGTTCATGTTGGTTTATTTGTGTTCACAATAGCTCAGTACACCTTTCAATTTCAGTTTAATGGTTTAATATTGCAAGTTGCCTCATAAATTTTCATAATCTGTCTATTAAGGGGTGTTTGGTACAGTAAGCTGCTAGGGGTTCTTGTGGTTGTAGTATTGTTATTTTGTAATTGGTAAGTCATCCTAGGTTAAGATAGGTCAAGTAAGGTTTAAAAATCAAGTCCTTTTTATAAAAAAGTCAAAAAATCAAAGTACCACCCCCAACAGTCCACTGTTGGGGAATTGAGATCCAAATCAGCCAATATCATTGCATAAGATGTTTATGTAGCTTAATTTAAACTCATTTCAGCTTAATACAACTTATTTTGCATGTAGGATCAATCACAAGTTCATCAAAGTCAAAGTACATAGTTTTTTTAGAAAAAGTCAAAGTTGCATTCTCAGAATTTTCCAAAAGTTCACATAATTATTTTGAATTTTGTGTTTTAGATTAAGTCTTGGAACTTGTTGTTTCTTGTTCCCTACCAGCTTGTATTTGTGAATCCTAGCTTGTTTGATTTTTATCATTTTTTCTTTGCATTTCATACCCTGCCAAAGTAGCTTGCAGGGCATATGCATGCCATGCTACACAGACAAGCAGTTCAGACCCCTCACTTTCATGCCATCTCATGGCCTACACAGTGGGCCCCACAATGAGCTTATTGGCTTTTTGAGAAGCCAATAAGCTCATCTTCAAGTATCTGGGCTTTCCTTGGGTTTTGAACCCCATTTGATAGGGCTGCAAGGTCACAAAAGCTTGTCCCTTCTTCTGTTAGCTGTTTGGTTTGTGAGTAGCTTAATCAGCTTTTTAGCTTATTCTGGGTACCCATCTAATTTATCTTGCTTATTACATGTTCCCTGAGCCTGTTTGAACTTAAATCCATCTCTGGTTCTCAGCTTAAAGCTTGTTTCAAGCTTATAGCTTAGACAGTTAACCAAAGTCAACTGTCTAAGAAATAAGCACTTGTTGTGCTTATTTCTGAGTCCCACAAAAGTTGTTTTTATAAAAAGTTCTTGTTTTTAGTTATAAATCAAGTTTCTAAAAAGAAAATCCAGAAAAGTCAATGTAAATTTTAAGTGATAGTTTCTATTTAATTTTATTTAAATTTTATTTTTCATTTTTATATTTTAATTAAGTACTTGTCATTTTTATATTTTTATTAATTACCTCTTATATTAAAGTATTTATAATAATTTTCTCAGATTTTTATTTTCTCTTTTAGTATTTATTATAATTAATCTTAGTTTTATTAATAATTAAGTAATAATTAAGTTTAAATAGCATAATTAGTTTTTATTAAGTAAAACTTAGT
This sequence comes from Artemisia argyi, assembly GCA_030686995.1. Lineage (NCBI taxonomy): Eukaryota > Viridiplantae > Streptophyta > Magnoliopsida > Asterales > Asteraceae > Artemisia > Artemisia argyi. The sequence continues at coordinate 70,163,372 of CM060702.1, forward strand.
TTTTATATTTTTTATAGCTTTTATATGTTATAAAGTAATTTTAGAAATTTTCTTATAATTTTTACTGTTCATTTAGTATTTTTCTTAATTTAAAATAGTTTAATTAGTTAATTAGTAAATAATTAGTTATCAATTAATAGAAAAAGCACAAAAGACAAAAATACTTATTTTTATTTTTAAAACTTATTTTTAGTTATTTTATAATTTTAGAAATTTTATTTTCACCTTGTTAGTGTTAAATTAATATTATATTGTATTTAAGTGTTTTAAATATTAATAATTAGTAATTAATTAATATTTAATAATTAATTAGTGTTAAAATTTATTTTCTTTTTCTAAAAATTTTCTTTTACCTTTTAGTTTGTAAAAAAGTCATTTTCACCCCCTGGGTGTTTTCAGATTTCCGTTTTCACTTTTTATTTCGTACGTCTACGTTTATTTAAACGTAACGTACGCGTTTTTAGGTTTTAATCGTTTCTGGTTTTTCCTACTTTCAAGTTTTATTCATATAACTTATTTAAGTTATTCCGTTGTAGATTCCTTAGCTCAAATCATTCACAAACCCTTTTTTCCATCCAAATTCACCCGATCACGAAACCGTTTGATAACAATTCACACCTCGTCGGGACATAACGACCCAGGGAAACACTATATTCTGCGGAGCATTGACTCTAGGCTGTCTGACTTTGTTGACCATCACTTGGTCAATTTAGGTTGACCGTTTAGAGCCAATCAAAAAGCATTTACTATTAGTGCTTATGAGTGTACCGGTAGCATTTAGATTCTAGAACTTGCGTTAGTGATGCATTCCGAGACCGCTAGTGAGACTACATTCGTGTGGTAGGATTTACTACATGATAAGAGGCATTAGGATTACCCTTGTGTTAAACCCGTATCATAATTACTTGACCATTTAAGTCATATTACTTGGCTAGTTAAGTCAACTAATTTTTCCTACACCCTTAGCGTTGTACTCATTTTTAGTACACGATACCCCTAGTACGCCCCTCCGAGCCTATCTTTTCGTTTCTAACTTTAAGCATTTTACTTAAAGGAAGAATTTGTTACACCCCACTTAAATGTACACCCAAATCGCCTTAGCCTTCCGTGTATGCGCTCATTTTTAGTGCATTATTGTTATTTGTTAAACCCTAAGTTAACTTTCTAATTGATTACATGGTTGCTAAGTCGAGTCATATCCTTGTACATATTGTTTTGGGACGATTGGGACTCATGGGTAAGTACTTATTTTATGGAGTAATGGGGAAAAACATCATTTATTACCTCAATATGTACGTTAATCTTAAAAGTGCTCCAAGTGTTTTGATTTTCTTAATTCGAGTCATTAGTTTAGTTAAATGTAAAGTATGTAAAGATTCAAGTGTAAGGGAAATGTTCATTCCCTATGATGTATTATTTTGGATGGTAGGGTAAGAGTGTATGCAAAAAAAAAAAAAAAAAAAAAAAAAAAAAAAAAAAAAAAAAAAAAAAATTGAAAAATCCAGAAAAATAAATAAATAAAAAAAAAGGAAAAGAGAAAAAAACATACGGACTACCATCCCTTTTTATTCTATGTTCATTTTATGTTTTTGTTATTTTTCATTTATTAGCTTAAGTCGAGTCTAGTCTTGGCTTAGCAACGCCATATTGTACATGTAATTGACTAAGATTGTTAACTCGCCACCAGTAAAACTTCCTTTATCCAACAAAACCGTGTATTTCATATCCCTATACCTAACGTTACAACCCTTTAAAAGACCTCTTTGATAGTTTATCCTAGGTGCTTACGCCATGTGGTGGAGGTTTGATCCTTTCCCAAGCCTATGGTAATCTATTTTGCTAAGACAGGTAGTGAGAGATATCTTTCGTTTCCATATTGTAATTTACACTTTATTACACACGAGAGATGTGAGTATCTAAACACTATTTATGAGGTGCTAGTATATGACCTCCGTGCTTGTCTATTGGTCTTTAGTGGAACGATTATTTGTTGTAATTACTTTTATATTAGTGTTAAATGACCCCTAACTTGTCTTTTGAGTAGAATAAAAGCGCATTTGCTTGAAGACAAGCAAATCTCAAGTGTAAGGGTATATGATGAGGCGAAAAATGATCCGTTTTTATGGGGTCATTTAAGCCCGAATCCGAATTTATTTGATCAAATATTGCCCTAAATCGTTCCCTTTGTGATTTTAGGTACTTTGGAAGAGAAATCTGGAAAAGGAAGCAATTCAAACGTTTTTGGAGCATTAAAGTGAAGAAAACGCCAAAGTCTTAATTTTCCATGCTGGGAACAGTAGGTGACGGCGTCAAGAGCAATCCTCTGACGGCGTCAGGAGCAGAAGTCCATGACGACCCAGAACAGATTTGACGGCGTCACGAAAGAAGGACATCAAGAGTAATAAGTCATGACGGCCTGGAAATGATTTGGTCTTGACGGCGTCAAATGTAGATCAAGGCAGTCCGAGAAGAGTTTTGGCGGCGAGGTGACGGCATCACAAGCTTTGTCTTGACGCCGTCAGATCTATTTTTCTATATATAGTTTTCTAATTTTCACACATTAAGGAGAGAAGTTTTGGAGAAACCCTAAGTACGATTTTGGTGTAACTTTACAGGTTTTTCAAGGGTTCCAAACCCTTGATACCTTGCATGTTTAATCAAGATAAGTGTTCTTTTAATTCAATCAATATGTCTATGTGTTGGTTGTCTATATCTTGTTCTTATCTTAATTCTATCATGCTAGGCTAGATCTATCTTGTGTTTGCTTAGATCTAATGAAACCTAGATGTTAATTATGTGTTGATTACTTGTTTATTCTTGTTTTGGATGAATGATTTATATGTTAGGCTTAAGAAAACTGGCAGATCTCCACTTGGTAACATGCTTGAACGTCTTAAGAAACATGAACCGAGGCGCACTAGGTCTTTATTGGTTGTATTTAATGCATGAGCCACTGTTTACAATCCCTATAGTTGTGCTGGGCATGGTGTAGGAGGAGATAAGAGCTCATAGAATTGGGGAGTTATGTGTGCCACCCCATGAATGGTATTAAGGAATACGATCCGTCATCCATGCAATTATAACAAGTAATTAACGTGTAAAAGATGTCTAGAGAGTAATGAAATCTAAGTAAACACATTTTCTCCAATTACTGCTCACAACTTTAGTATAATTAGCTTATTTTCATTTTTAGTATTTTATTTTGATTGCATCTTAGTATTGGGTTAGTTGATTAGCAACTAATTCCGCCCAACTCCTTCAAACCCGAGATATTTACTTGCTTTCTAAAAAATATAAAAGTACAAAAATAATCATCCCTCACCTTTAGAACTAGTATTTAGGCTTTCTAATCCTAGCGACACTATTCCTAAGCTGAACGATCAATCCCCCGGTACTTGTCACTATACTATACTACAACGATTAGGTACACTGCCTGGTGGGGGTTGTAAGCTTCTCGAGATCCCTCGAGAGGTAAATCCTGTTGCGATTCCCACGCATCAGATACTGGTTCGTTTCTTTGGTTATTTCATACATTCATTCCTCAGATGAATGTTATGCTATTCTTCAAGTATGGTTGGTTCGTGACGAGTTGTTGTGGATATTTGATCCCTCATTTACACACACCAATTGAATTTCGTGACATGTTTTGTGACTTGTTAGTATCGGTGTTTTTCTATGATTTTGGTTTGATCGTTGTACGAATTAGTCTGTAAGTTCATCGTTTGGTTTGCAATGTATTTGCGTGAGTGTTCACTGGTATGAGTTCGTTTGAGGATTATTTTGATTACGGAATTCTTCAATGTCTTTCGCGTTCGATTAAGAGGTTGTGTTAAAGTCTTTATGGCATTTTACAAATTCGTTTTGGGTATTTCAAGGTTGTTTGATGGAAACTAATATTTTTATGGGAAATGAAGTGTGAAAAAAAAATGGTTATGTTGATGTCTTACATAAAATGGTTTATATATATTTTATGAAAAAAAAAAAGATGTATAAGTTTAAGATATGTCTTGTAAAAAAACGGTGTTCATTTGTTTTTGGGAAGGTTGAGTACGGGAATAAGAACTGTCTATGGTTCTCATTTACCAAACTTGTTATGTATTTAGTTCATTGAGTGTTTCTTTCGCTGAGGTACGCTTGTGGACGTTTTATGGGTACGTGTATTTTATATTTTCTTTGTATTGGTGTTCATGAACATTTTATCCGTTTCTACTTTTATTGGGGAAGATTTCTCATTGTGTTTTTCTAGCATTGATTTTGATGCTTGTTACTTCGCTGGTCGGTAATTCGTACCCCTTTTGAGTTCGTTGATATACGTTTTAGTTCGACCGGTTTCATGGTTCGCGTCGTTTACTTAGGATAGATTGTCGTTTTGAATATCAACTTGTTCGTTGAAAAGGAAGAGAGTGTTTGCCAAGTTGTTCAAGTGAGAGGTTTAGCTTCAAGATGTACATTCTTCGGATTGCGTGGGCATCGCGGAGGTAGAAGATCCATAAGAGGAATTATGTGATGCATGACTTGGAGTTTGGGAGTAGAACTTGGAGACGATATTTGTATGGAGTAGAAAGTGTTATCTACACGGATATAAGAATCTTTAGCATATATTTGACAAGAGGTTAATATATGTTGAAGAGAAGTTGGGTGTGGAATTTCTCAGTGACTACGATTGTCTGATTCGCCACCTTCAAGGAAGGGCGGACATCGTGGTAAGAGCGCTGAGCGGGAGTGAACGAGTGAAACTTAGATGTTGGTGAGCAATGATTATGATAATTCAGTTCGGAGTTACGGGGATGATACTGACAGCCTAGAGAGAGAGAGGCTCAAGGTTGAGAACATGTAAGAAGAATGATTACTTGGTTTAGACCAGTAAATGGAAAGGAATGAAGATGGAGGAATGTACTTTGCGGACCAGCTATTGGTTTCATTGAGCGGAAGCATGAGGACATCAATTATGAAAGGTATTTGATACATCCTAGAAGGGATAAGACGTATTATTACCTTAACGAGAGTTATGTTGGGGAGCAAGTATGAAGGAGAATACAGATACCTTAGCAAGTGTTGATACGCTTGGAGGTAAATGTTAATGTCAATGATTATTAAGGTGGTGCAACAGTCAGAGATACATGAAGATTGTGGTAAAGAGGAGATAGCGAGACGTTACATTTGATGAGTTGGTAGAGAGATGTGTGGTGTCGCGTCAATCAGCTTATATCAAGATAAAATACTTACTTCGCGAATGTGGTAAATGTTTTATGGAGCCTTGAGATAGCATATGAAGATGAGTACGACTTATCGTTCTTAAATGAATGGACTAAGTGAGCGTACAAATCAGGCGTTGGATGGTGAGCTAAGAGCATGGGTGTGTTTGATTCTGGGGGAAGCCGGGGTATACATTTACCCTTAGCTGAGTTCTCCTATATCAACAATTATCATTCTAGCATTAAGAGTGTGTCGGCTGAAGTATTGTATGGAAGGAAATATATATCTCCTGTTCTGTGGACAGAGGTTGGAACAAGCCAACCAATTGATCCTGAACTGGAACGAGAGACTACGAATAAGGTTTTCTGACTAAGGAAAAGACTTAAGGCAGCAAGAGATCGCCAAAAGAGTTATGCAGATTATTGCTGTAAGCCCTTAGAGTTTGGTGTTGGTGGTATTGTGAGGTTAAGAGTATCTCCTTGGAAGGGTGTTGTGCGATTCGGTAAGAAAGGCAAGTTAGCACCTAGATATGTTGGGCCATTTGAGATTACAGAGAGGATTGGACTTGTGGCATATCGTTTGAGATTGCCTGAGGAATTAAGTGGTGTGCATGATACGTTTCACGTGTCTAATTTGAAGAAGTGTTTAGCGGATGCTAGTTTGCATGTGCCACTAGATGAGGTTAAGGTTAACATAACACTTCACTTTGTGGAGGAATCTATTGAGAATATGGATCGAGATGTTAAGGGTGTAAAGTGTGGTGAGATAGTGTTGGTAAAGGTATGGTGGGATTCTAAACGTGGTCCTGAGTTTACTTGGGAACGTGAGGATCAGATGATATGTAAGTACCCAAATTTGTTTGCGGATGTGGTTGGTGAAGTAGATCGTTTGTAGTTAGATTTTAGATCGTGAAACTTAGATGCGGGGTATTCATAAATGTTTGTTATGGGGTATCTGTTATTTGTGAGTGCGTCTTGCGGTTACCATTTGGCTTTTCATTTGGTTCGGGGGTATTGTACCTACCTGTGAGAAGTCGTTTTGATCATTGGTGTTATTGATCGGGGAGTGTATCTATTTGCGTGTATCGTTGGAGTGACGGAATGTTTTTCTATCGTGTGAATTCGAGTATTTAGTCGGTTCACATTTTTGCGATTCTTTCTCTGTGATTTTATGGAGTGGTATTATTCCGCTTAAATATCCATAAATTTTCTTTTGCTATTGTGAGTGGTGACTAGAGTAGTTGAAATCTCGGGACGCGATTTCCCTAACTGGGGGATGATGTAACAACCGTGGTTTTGGCAGGTCAGTTTGACTGATAGTCTTGACTCGGTTGACATTTGTTTGGTGTGTCTTAGTTGTTTGAAGTGATATAGGTGAGTTTTAGCACTAAATCCCTTTGCGTAAATGGTTTTATTCTGATTTGGAAAGTTTGGAATTTGGGAAAGTTCATTTTGATCACCTTTGTGGTGTAGAAATGACTTGTGTAGTTTTGGCGTTTTTGTGATTTTTGCGTAACGAGTCTTTGTTTAAGTATTTGAGCATTAGCAAGTTACGAGGAGTTTATTTTTTTTATGCGTTATACATTTATAAAGGGTGAAAATCTATTTTTGGAAACTTTATTTTCGAAAATGATATTTTTTCGGTTTGTCGTAAAAACTAAGGTTTATCGCGTAAGACGTTAGGATTGGCTACGGGTACTTATAAAATATTAAAAGTATGAGGTTTTGAGTGTAATAAATTAATTTAATAAAAAAATATAAATATATGTCCCTTATATATAAAAAAATCGGCTAGAGGGTTTTTAGGGGAAAAAGGAAACCCAATTTGAGTCCAAATATGACTCCTAGGCCCGGGGATTATCCAAAATTAATATATATACAAATCCAAACAACCCTTGAACGTTTTTTTGAGTATTATGGTCGTTCAAGGGAGGCAAAGGAAGAAGAAAAAAAGTTAGGGTTTATAATTGCGAAACAATAATCAAGAATCAAGGTAAAATCTTTAAACCCTATGTTCAATTAATTGGTTAATTAATATAATTCATGTAATATTAAGTATGATGGATCTAGGATTTGTAAGTTTCTGTAAATTAACTAATTAAAACATGTTGGGATCAATTAATGTTTATATCATGATAATTGGTTAAGGGAATTGAGTGTAAAACACGTTAGATTATGTGTTAGGGTTTGGACAGAAAACTATGGCTGTAAAGATGTGAGTATAAATAGCAGATGGTAAAGAGTTAGGTCACGAATTTTAGGTCTAAATTGAATTTTAATGAAAGAGCTTTCCAAAAATTCCAGCCACGATTGATTTCAAGGTCGGGAAGTTGGTCTTTTGATTTTTATTTGTTAAGGTGTCAAAGCTGTCAAACCGGGACAGATTTTGGGTAAACGTTTGAGGGGGTTTTGTGGTTGTAAAAGTGGTATTTTGACTAGCCCTTCTGGAATAGTTAAGTATTAGGTTATAATAGACTACCACGAAAAGGATTCGCAATAAAAACTTGTGGAAGTATTTTATGTTAATCATAACTTTTTGGTGTGCGTTCAAATCCGAATTTGAGTAGTTGACAAGTTTGATTTTCTTTTGAGTGCTTGTGTGTGTTATTGGTCCATGGCCTTCTGGGATTAGCTTGTATGCTTATGAGAGACCATGGTAAATTTTTGGTGTGAGTTGTTGAGCTTTATTTGTTATGATTTCATATGGGTGAATGTACCAAAAAATTCTGCGTTTTCTGATTTTTAGAGTGCAAGGGATTTGGTGTGAGTTGTTGAGCTTTATTTGTTATGGTGGTGGTTAGTATGGTGTCTAGGAGATCCATGGTGGGTCATATGAGTCTTAGACATCCATCATATGTGTATTACATGGGTTGTAGCTTTTAGCTTGACCTTGTGTAATGTGGATTATTTTTGTGTGCTATAGATTGTGATTTGTTTTTGTGGAAGCTGCGGAGTTTAAGGTGAGTTCATAGTCCCATATTTTTACCTTGTTTTAAACTTGGGATGGGAATGATGATTGTCTTAAATGTTTAAGTTACTGTGATTATGTGTGTGTCAAAAGAGCTTGGACTTATAATGTTATCGTATGCATGCTATGTGTGATTATTTGCTTGTGTGGATATAAATATGTTCCAATTAGAAGGATGCGTATCATGTTGCTCGCGCATGCGACCTAATTGTGGTTTATTGTGGGATCGGAGGACACGAGCCGTCCTGTTGTAATCATTGTGGGATCGGAGGACACGAGCCATCCTGTTGTTGCCTTTGTGTGTGATTATTGACTTGCAAATACATGTAGCTATATGATAACTGTAATTTATTTGTCCAGCTATGTTTTATGATCACAGTAAACTGGTTGCCTTGTGAGTGTAAGTGTGTCTAAACCTATGAATCTCACCAACATTATGTTGACATTTTAAGCATCATTTTCAGGTGAGCATTCTAAGGCTATGATAGAGGGATGTGATTAGAGGAGACCTTAGTTGCAATGGAAGTGGTTTATCTGTGCGTTTGGAGTTTATCATGTTGTTTCTTTTTGGGTATTGTTATGACACTTTGTGTATATACTTTGCCATTTTTATTGCATGTAGTTATTCTTTATATAGACACCATGTGTTGTGATGATATCCATGAAGTTACACACTCGCGTTTCCGCCGTGGCGGGGTGTGACAGATTATGTCTTAATCATCTCTTAATCCCATTTATACAAAAGACAAAACCAATCATATCCAATCATATCCAAATCAAATATTCTCTTACACAATTTCTTACACCCTTACATATTCCCTTACACACTACATCTAAACCATCTATTCCCTTACAACACATCTCAACCCTTTATTTTCAATACACGGGGAATTGTTTGAAACCCTAATATGGCTCCTCTCATCCTAGCCATTGAATTCAAATTACAACACATCACAACCATCCATCCAACCCCTCATCTCTATATCACCACATGGGCTTGATCTGAACCATTGAATTCAAACTAAACTCATCTCAACCATCCATCCAATCTCTCCTATCTATACCACCACATAGTTTTGATCTCCACCATAAAATTCAAATGAAACCATCTCAACCCTTCATTTCTCCTTTCCCCCTAAGCAAAGCATATTCCCTTGTAATATCCTCCTCAACCCTAACCTAGGCATACTTGATCTTAGCCATCCATTTTGTCACACCCTCAATTTAACTGACTTGCAGCGGAATGGAATACCTGGGGGTGTCTGTCATAGCATCACAGTTACAGTTACATTGAACGACCTAAAGTGTCATTTGGAAAATACTTCGTTTGATCATTGAAATAAACCAGAGTTTACAATATGAGGTCCCCAAAAGGTGTTGCATGTTTATGAAAACAAGTCATACTAGATCAAACGTTTACATAAGTGCATGAAATAATGGTGAGACGCGTCGACTCCGCGACTCCATGAAGGTCCAAATGCATGTCACATGAGCTACCTTAATAACCTGAAATACATTGCTAAAACGTCAACACGAATGTTGGTGAATTCCATAGGTTTATAAAATGTAATGATGTACGGCCACCTCAAATATAAGTGGATGACAAAAGTCACGTAAAATAGTACAATAGACCTTAAGCTCATGACCCCGAAGCTATGACTGATGAAATTATATGCCCCTCCTGAATGTTTTACCTGAACACTCCCAAAATGTCAAAATGAAATGCATCCGCTTACTGTTGGTAATAACTACCACGGATGGAGGCGTCACCCTCGATAGATCTATCCACTCACTCTCGCTTAATCGGCAAATTAACGGTCCATGATAATAAATAGGGGACTTTAACGGGTTGGTAAGGCAACTTAAGCAATGTACATATGTTTTTGTACTTGGGCTCGTACTAAAATGGTTGATGCAATGTATTCCCCCGTGGGATTTGAAATCAAAATGTTGAATTGAAAACGGGGCTATGAAAACTCACCAGATATGATGGTACCATGAACATGTAATGAGCTGAAAAACAAGGCGCGCACACTAGCCGCAACCTAATATGAATGATGAATGATCTACTTTAGATCATGAAATGATGTTATGAATGTCCATGCACATGTTTCCTATACCACTCTACTCTTTGGAAAAATACTTGTTGTTATAAAAAATATATATTTTCCAAGACTTAGGAAAATATGGCAACTAGAAAATAAAACTAGTTGAAATGTATATATATATATATATATATATATATATATATATATATATATATATATATATATATATATATATATATATATCGTATGTATCAATGTTAGTGTTGAAATCCTCGGTTTGAAATCCTTGAAATAACGCATTGTAGTGATAAAAATATACCTGTAATCACTAATACTTCATTAGTTATAAATTTGGGTACTTGGTTAATATTTCTAGAAAATCTAGAATTTAGTACGTAGAAGTAGTATTATTATTATTACTAGTGAAAGCTGCCAATTATAGAGGATTTTTGCCGATATTGAAACGTGAATATCTTTGTCGTTATAAGTCCGTTTTACTTGTTCTTTATATCCACGGTTACGTCTTAGTATGTAGTAATATATTTTGGAAAGTTTGGCTCCTCCGGGTTACATCTAAAGCCTCTTTTTGTCCGACGAAAAACGTCCAACAGCAACAATTTTCAGAAAATATACTTTTCGTCAATAAAATTGCAAAAATCATAACTTCTTCGTTATAAACTCTTTTTAATCCGTTCTTTCGCCTACGGATTCGTTTTTGAAAGTATTTTCTAAATTTTTTTCCAAAGTTCCCTTTATATTTACTGATTTTCCTGGGTTTACCAAAATGGGACAAAATGTATAAATACTTGTTACAAACCCATTTTTCATGTTCAAAACTAGTTCCTACTTCAACCAAATCTCTTGCAAACACCACAAATCTATGCTAATCCTACCATACACCTTCTTAGGGTGCCATGGGATCCTAATCACTAGTAATCATGTTAATTTAACAAAGGAACACCTAAATCAAAATCTAGGGTTTGTATGTTCAAAAAGTTAACAAAAATAATGTGGTATAGCTAACTTGTACATGAAATTAAGCATGAAAACCATAAGATACAAGTGTTAATTAGATGAAAACATGAAAATAAATTTGATAACTCACTTTGAAATAATAGGTGATTAGATGATGAGAAACCTTGTGTTACTTGTGTTTTTGTTGTAAGATTCTTGATTAGAATGATGAAATGAACAACTTTGTAGCTTTGTACTTTGAAAAATAATGGCTTTTGGTCTAGGATTGAAGTTGGGTCGTGGGTATGGATGGAAGAGATGAGGTTTTGGTGTTTTATGATTCTTAGAAATTATAATGTTTATGTTATTTGTGTTTTTGTAAAGATATTTAGGATAGTTATAATGTATAATACTAGTATATAAGTCAATGTTATTAAAAAGAAATCACATGATGTCTAGGGGTGGGCATGTGGCCGGTTTCAATGTGAAAAGGAGATGCAAAGTCGGTTTTGATCTCTTAGAAAATGTAGTGTATTATTAGTTGTAGTTTAGTGTAAGTATTAGTTATAATCGGGTACCGGGTTTGCTAGAAATAAATGTTAACGAAGTTATTCAGGACTTAATAAAGTCATAAAAATATGTTGGGTACAAGTACTGAGTGTTCGGGTGATTATTGGTTAGTTTTCACGAAAACCGTCGTAATATTCATAAGCTTACGTTATAAATAAAATAAATTTCCAAAATACTGGGTAAATGAATGTTATAACTTTTATGATGATAAAATGGATATAAAAATGTGTCGGGACCATTGTGGGAATATTTAGATATATTCGTCGTGTTTATAAACCGGGTGTTAACGTTTAATTATAAATACTTATAAGGAAAACGTTAAATGTATCAAATATATAAATTTGAAAATTCTAAGAGTGGTATAACATGTAAATGACCTACTGATGATATGCAGACTGTCTCTAGTCCGTATGCAGTGTCCTTACTGATAATGAAATGAATTCGCACCTAAACCCATACGGTTACGTGAATTTTAATACCCGTAAACTAAATTTATGATGAAATGTGTAATGCAAGTGAATAGTGAAAACTTTTCCGGCAATGAATAGTGTTCAGTGAATAGTAAAATTTCTGAATGCTTCTCGGAATGTCAAATTTCTGAATGCTTCTCGGTAGTGAATAGTGTTTGATGAATAGTGTTTTTCCAAGGTTTGGGAAATGACCTGAAATGGTGAGTTGTGACAGTCTTCCCCTCTAAAAGGAACTTCGTCCCGAAGTTCAGTTTATGTTGGTATCTGAGGATGTATTGGTGAAAAGGTGATGATATTCGAGAATTCCAGCGAACTCACACGATAGGAATTCGACTCTGCTTCAACTGTTTGACCACACGGTCCATGATTTCTGTTGGTTCTCTTACAAGGTCTGAGTTTGTCCTTGGGTTGGATTCATTTCCAAATGGGATTATGAGTGACTAACCTGTAAGTCATTTCTTGAGATTTGAAAATTGTGAAACATGTTTGTGTAATCCTGCTGTTCTCTAATAATGTTCAAGTCTGACGGCCACTAGGCCTACTCTGTCTGAAATATTACATGGTCCAGTGTATATAGGGTTTAACTTTCCAAGTTTTCTAAATAATATCATGCCTTTCCTAGGCAGAACTTTCAACATAACTCTGCCTACCAACTTGAAGTTTTAATGGTTTACAACTTATTGAACTTGTAACTGATTCTTGACTTGTAGGAAATTTCTGGTTATTTCATGAATGCCTACTGGACTAGTGAGTTGAGCTTTTTCCGAGTTTGGCTCATCAATAGATGGTCTGCGCTTCTTAATGTTTTAAATGTGATACTGGTAATATATACTGTCGAATTCTGCCAGAACTCAAGTTTGTATGCTAGTTGGTCGATTCTAAAATGAATCTTAGATGGTCCAATATGCTAAAGGTTCAACCTCTCTTGTTATCCAATTTGTATCATGCCAATCCAAGGCAATATTTTTAACTTAGTTTATTCTCCCACTTGAATCTGGATGGTTTGTTGTTCAGGATACCTAATCCAAATGATGTGTGTTATGTACCAATCTAACTTCTGCCAGTTTCTCGCTGTTGGTGTGATAACTATTGTTGTAGATGAATTTGATTTATGTTGAGTGATTAGTCCAACCATTTCTAGGGCCAATCACTCATGCTCTGAGCATACTTTCCTATGTTTGAATTGTTCTCTCGCTTTGACCATCGGTCTGAGGACGATAGGTGATGTTCACATCTAAATGGGTTTCTGAAGGAAATTCTGAAATGATTACTTGAAGTCCACGGTGAATTCGGTTTCCTTAACAGGAATAACTGAAATGGGTACAATAAACCTTTGTGACTAATTCCACAACGTTCGGTCCTTCGAACTTGGCGTTATCTGAAAGGGATAGAATATAGGTAACAATTTGATTCCTTGTGTTTTGTTCCAACGGATGGTAAGACATATGTCCTTCTTTGTCTATTTGGTTTGGTCTCCACTACTGAAGTTCGTGATTAATTTGTGATGTCCTTCCTAATTCCTTCATCACAGATTCCAAATATTCTTTATTGTCAAGTCACAAATCCTAAATGCATAAGCGATGTTGTAGGGAAATTAGTTCTGGAAATTTGTCTCGCGATTGTGAGTTTTAGTTGAAATCCTTTTCTGAATAAACGAATTTAGAAAATGGAGCAAATGATTTACTAAGTAATATTTTTCCTGATGATTCAAAATTTCAGTAGTTATGAAGTAGAAAAATGTTTTCAAACATGTTGTGATTAAGACTGCTTACCAAAGTTTGGTGTTTATGTATATTTCTCATTGTACAATAGTGTTGCTAAAGATTGACCAAAAAGGATCGTACTTGTTCAAAATAGGAATTTCAGAAATCATTTTTCCACAAGGTATGTGATTTATGTAAACGCATCAACTTTATTTAAAAGTGAAAACACTAACAAGGATAAAATGGTAGAATGGGAAATGTTCGCTTAAATGCATAGATGTCTTAACATTTAGTTCCTGGGGTTGGATAATGCCTATTGGTGATTATCAGGCATAACTACAAGCATAGGTATTTAGACTAACTTAAGTCCTGAAATATTTTATCGTTGTAATTGTCAAGGCGAACGTATCACTTGATGTTGTGTCGATGAATGTCTATTCTGTTTTCCCATATAGATGAGGAGATATGTTCCGGTTTGATCCCTTTCTTGGTATGAAGGTGAGGTTATCTGAAATTCCTAGAGACATAATGCTTTAGAGGAATCTACATCGATATTCTTGATTCAAACAATTGTCCTTTGTGAAAACGTATTGCAGGAAAGTTTATGTATGGATGAGGCCATGTTTAAATGACATGCTCTACAGTCTCAATTAGAAGCTTGGTTTATTTCTATTGTGTTGTCCTGCGGACATTTATATTGAGTTCAATCCTGTAGCTCAGTCTAGCTGGTGCCCTTAAACGATAGAATTTGACAACTAAGTCAGAGATGGTGATTCGGATGGTCTCGCAGTATCTTAGAATTTGTTGTTGAGTTATGAATTCTCTCACTATATACTTCTAGTCCTGGTTAGTAGTTCTGTAATCCTTTCGTTGCTTCTATTGTATAGAGGAATCCTGCATGTAATGGATATGGAAAGTCTCTCCTAGGGAAGTCAATGGGAAAATCCAACTTAATGACTAAGTGAGTGACAGGTGGAGTAAGTATCTAGGGATAGTTCGGCAAAAGGGATGTTTATGGAAGAGTTCCTTTGTTTACAAAACTTTTAAATAAAGATTGTTATTAACAATCCTTTGAAAAGGTAATTATTTCCTTCATGGCATAATCCTTCCTGAATTTTACATAGGTGATCAGGCTATGTACAATTGAGGACTAATGATGCGATGTTAGATTTTGTCAAAATATCATAACTTTTCTCAAAAGTTTTAGATGGTGTTCAACGCATTGTTATTAAAATGGTATCCTGATGTTTTCTTTCAAATAACATGAAAATTGCCTCGCGTAATAACAGTAAATACTTGGTGTAATGACAGAAAATCAATTTATAGGATGGTAATAAAATAGCTTACTGATGAGGCGAAAAATGATCCGTTTTTAGGGGGTCATTTAAGCCCGAATCCGAATTTATTTGATCAAATATTGCCCTAAATCGTTCCTTTTGTGATTTTAGGTGTTTGGAGAGTGAATTCTGGAAAAGAGGCTATTTTGGACGTTTTTGGAGCATAAAGTGAAGAAAACGACAAAGTACCAAAAATCCAAGCTGGAAATACAAGGTGACGGCGTCAAGGGTTTGCTCTTGACGGCGTCAGACATGAAGAATAATTTACCGTAGCTGGTGACGGCGTCAGATGGAGAGGTGACGGCGTCAAAGTGGCCAAGAATAATTTACCGTGGGTGGTGACGGCGTCACATAGGCCGTCACGATTGGATCTAGGGCGTCCGAGGAAGTGTATGGCGGCGAGTTGACGGCGTCAGATTTAACTCTTGACGCCGTCAGGACGATTTTCCTATATATAGTTTTCTAGGTTTTTCATTAAAAGAAGAGAGAAGTTTTGGTGAAACCCTAAAGACGATTTTGGTGCCTCTTTTACAGGTTTTTCAAGGGTTCCAAACCCTTGAGACCTTGCATTGTAATTGAGATAAGTATACTCTTAATTTAATCAATATGTCTATGTGTTGGTTGTTTATCTTTTGCTCTTATCTTAATTCTACTATGCTAGGCTAGATCTCTCTTGTGTTTGCTTAGATCTAATGAAACCTAGATGTTGATTATGTGTTGATTACTTGTCTATTCTTGTTTTGAATGAATGATTTTATATGTTAGGCTTAAGAAAACTGGCAGATCTCCAAATGGTAACATGCTTGAACGTCTTAAGAAACATGAACCGAGGCGTACTAGGTCTTTATTGGTTGTATTTAATGCATGAGCCACTGTTTACAATCCCTATAGTTGTGCTGGGTCATGGTGTAGGAGGAGATAAGAGCTCATAGAGTTGGGGAGTTATGTATGCCACTCCACGAATGGTATTAAGGAATACAACCCGTCATTCATACAAGTGTAACAAGTAATTAACATGTAAAAGATATCTAGGGAGTAATGAAGTCTAAGTAAACACAATTTCTCCATATACTGCTCACAACCTTAGTTTAATTAGTTTAATTTCACTTTTATTATTTTATTTTGATTGCATCTTAGCTTTGGGTTAGTTGATTAGCAACTAATTCCGCCCACTCTTCTAAAAACCGAGATTTTAATTGCTTTCATAAAATATAAAAACACAAAAATAATCATCTTTCATCTCTAGAACTATTAATTGGGTTTTCTAATCCTAGCGACACTATTCCTAAGCTGAACGATCAATCCCCCGGTACTTGTCACTATACTATACTACAACGATCAGGTACACTGCCTGGTGGGGGTTGTAAGCCTCGCGAGATCCCTCGAGAGGTAAAGCAAGGTGCGATTCCCACGCATCAAGTTTTTGGCGTCGCAGCCTGGGGAATAGTTATTGTCTAGGTTAGGATTTCTTTTTATTAGGTCTACTTGCTAGATTCCTTTCTAGTAAGATTTTTTATTTTTATTTTTAGGTCTTCTTTAGTCTATCTTATTTCTTCGTGCTTTTGTTCGTAACTCTTTACCATCCGACATCATGGAAGGTGGTAACATCTTTGAACCCATCATCCCACCACAACAAAACCCACCATTAGAACCCCTTAGGCCCCGAACCTTAGGAGAGTATTCCCGACCTAGCCACCAAGGCTACCAAAACACCATTGAGCTCACCGGAGCCAATGTGACCCCCTTGCGATCTGACACCATCCGGTTGGTGCAAAGCGGATGTGCATTCCATGGACTTCGTTCCGAAGATCCAAACCAACACCTTAAGGACTTCCTCAAAATCGTAGATTCCATAGACCTAGGTGTTGAAACTAGAGAGACTACCCGTTTACGCCTATTCCAATTCTCTCTACGGGATCAAGCTAGTCAATGGCTTGAGCGTTTACCCGCGGGATCCATCACCACATGGGATGATCTCACCACTCGTTTCCTTGCTCAATTTTTCCCACCGGGGAGAACTACTAAACTTAGGAATGACATCTTGATGTTTCAACAACGTCAAAATGAATCTCTTTATGAAGCATGGACTCGTTTCAAGGACTTACTCCAAAAAGTCCCTCATCATGGCATAGATTTGTGGCTCCAAGTCCAAATTTTTTATGACCATATCGATATCCCCACGAGGCGAACCATTGACCAATCGGCCGGTGGTAAGCTACGTGATCTTAGTGCGGAACAATCATGGGAACTCATAGAAGATCTTGCTCTCTATGACAACGAAAGTTGGAGTGATCCCCGTGATTTGAACAAAACGGTCAAGGCAATATCTTTGCCTTCGAATAATTCAAGCACTCCCGACCGTAGGATCATGGAACTTGAAGGTCGAGTCAAGTCTCTCATGAAATCTTACGAAATTCATAAGCCTTCAAGCCAAGTAAGCAGAATCGCTTCTACATGCAAACTTTGCAATGGCCCTCATGAGACCTACAACTGCATGGAACTTCCAAAACGTGCTTATAACGAATTCACATCATCACACTTAGGGCAAGGTCCTCGAACTTCTGCCGAAGCATATGAGGCATGGAAGGATAAACCTAATTTTAGAGGGTACCAAACACGAAGTGTATCATTTAATGATTCCTCACCCCTCACTTGGTCCGAACATTTTCCATCACAAGATACCTCTAGGCAAAGCTGTGAAGATGATTTAAAAAAATTCATTCTTTCTCAAGAACTGCAGCTTACGACACTCGAGGCAAAATTCAAACAACAGCAGGCTGACGTGAACAACAAGATTTGTAATCTGTTGACGGCTATCAAAGAGCATATTGATAATAAGCCCATTCACGTTGATGAGGTTAAGTCTGCTACCGTCAGGAGTCCACCAGCCTCCCCTGTAAAGATAAAAAGTCCTAGCAAGCTATTCAAACATCTATCCCCTGACAAGAAAGGACCTATCAACCCCTCTGGACCAATCCACTTTGTAAACACCATCACCACAATTTCAGCTGCTGCATCCAAACCAACCCAACAACAAACTGACAACCTTAGTCAGACAACGAATGATGAGACACCAAAGGTTGACCATGCTTCGGCAAGGAAACCTGCCAACTCACCCGAGCAGTGCACCGCGCAGAAATCCGACAAACTGGATGATTGGAACGAGACATCGGAGGAACAGGAGAAAGACCCAACCATTTTGAGCAAATCGGTTATAAAAGAATCCGAAAAAGAGGATGCTATAAGTTGGGATAGCAATCAACCCGAGGGGAACGACCCTAAGCTTTTCAAAATCCCCTGTACCATTGAGGGAAAGGTCTTAATTAATAGCCGTATAGATCCTAGCTTCCCGGTCAGCGTAATCCCACTTTCTCTATACCGCAAAACCTTCCCAGAGGACGTCGTATGCAAGAAAGTAATAGAGAATGTATCAATTAGGATTGGAGAATTTGATTACGATACTGAGCTCACTGTGGTTGATGACGTGGACCCTCTCGCCAATCAAGCATTGACCAAACTCGTCCTTGGGATACCATTTATCAATGAATCGGGAGCAATCCTTGACGAGAAGGATGGTAGTGTATTATTCACCAATGGTGTTAGAACGGTAGTTTTTCGTGGGGATGGTGAGGAAGTTTATGAGTATCGTCCCTCCCTTGAGGGGAATCCATACGGGTCAAAGGGAGGAGAGTTGAAAAAGATCAAACGACGTAATCCGAATAACCTAAAAATCCCCTGCATGATCGGTCACAAACACTTCGAGAACGTGTACATTAATGTATTCCTGCCAAAGAATTTCATGTCATTGTTTCACTATAACAATATCTGCAGATGGGGGATGATTTACAAGGGAGAGAAAGTGGTTGGTAAGGATCATGAAATCCAAGTGTTCATAGGAAATATGGCATTCACTATGGAGTTCACAATTGTGGACAACATAGAGGACTTTGTTGACCCTAGGTTATCGCAAGTTGTATTTGGAGCGCCCTTTTGTGAAATCACTAAGTTGATGGTGGATGACTTGAACGGAATTATGACTTTCACTGACGGGATTAGGAGGATTTCATACCAAACGCCATACAAAAGAAGAGACCTTAGGGAGATAGATTGCGACGGGCTTGATGTTATGAGCTCCCAACTTGTCTTGTGTGATGACGATGTTAGAAGAGGTTGTAGAAATGTTTCTGATTTATCTTGTGGGTTCTTTAAGGATGTTAGTGAGCTTGGCTCTAAGTATCGGAGGGATGTTTTCGAATTTGAAGATCCGAAGTACTTACACTATGAGAGCGACACTGGTTTAGAAGATGACCTAGGTAGTGGAACCAATGATGAGATCACGTAGTAACCCACGACTTTGAGTCTAGCTACAAGACTCGTAAATAAAGAAAAGCGCTTCTTGGGAGGCAACCCATGTTTTGTGTGATTTTTATTTGTTTGATTGTTATTTGCTTCCGTATGCATGTTTTATTTTTATTGTTGGTTGATCATGTTTCTCTATTAAAATGTGAAATACTTTATTATGTTGTTTAGCCTAGTCTTAACTTCAACCTAAAGGTATTTTTGCAAAAGATAAGTGTAAGGGAAAACCCCAAATATGTTTTTAAGAAACAAACCGATCATGATTATCCACAATATTTAATGAACATGTATATTCGTATTTGTTAGAGTCAAATGCTTGTATTGAGTCATAATGAAGTTTTGCAGGATTTTCCAGGAAGTAGGACAAAGTTTTTCCAGAAATTTTCCGGAAACTTAACATAAAGATTTCTGCAGGTCCATTCTGACGGCGTCAGGCAATTGCTCTTGACGGCATCAGGAGTTAAAAAAATCTGGAAATTTTACCAGTTTTGTTTTTCTAACGGAGTCTTATGGTTTTTGTGAATTATTAAGTTTTATAATCTCCAGGAAATCTGCAAACTTCATTCCACAAGCATTATATCTTATTTTCTTTTCTAGGATTTAGTAACTTATATAGGATGCCGCCGATTTTACGCGAGGTTGCCTTGTCTACTTTTGTCAGGATTTACAGGTTATTTGTGACAAGAAGATGATTTATATTCTGGAAGGGAAGCTTTGATTGTTCGTTTTCTTGGAAGAAGATTTAACCTGGCCAACTAAAATCTATACCGAGCGAATCAGGGGAGTATTTGATTTCATTCTCTTTACTTTTTAACTTTTACATTCTTTACTTGAACATTGGGGACAATGTTCATCTTAAGTGTAAGGGGAGGGTAAAAAGATGATACCTTACATATGCACTTTCGCTTGAGTTTGTTTTGTTTGATAGTAGATGAGTAATAAAACTATGAGAAATACTTGTTAGTGTAATTTTAGCGCCAAATTTAAAATTTTTTACAACATTTAGGAGTGAAACTTTAGCCATAGCAAGCGTCTCATGGATAGGAGATTGTATGACTAGCACATAACCGTATATTCAGAAAAATTTTCCACCCAAAAATGTGAGGTTCGCCTTTAGATTTGATAGGAAAAGCATTCATTATTAGTGCTTATGAGTGTACCGGTAGCATTTAGATTCTAGAACTTGCGTTAGTGATGCATCCCGAGACCGCTAGTGAGACTACATTCGTGTAGTAGGATTTACTACATGATAAGAGGCATTAGGATCACCCTTGTGTTAAACCCGTATTATAATTACTTGACCATTTAAGTCATATTACTTGGCTAGTTAAGTCAACTAATTTTTCCCACACCCTTAGCGTTGTACTCATTTTTAGTACACGATACCCCTAGTACACCCCTCCGAGCCTATCTTTTCGTTTCTAACTTTAAGCATCTTACTTAAAGGAAGAATTTGTTACACCCCACTTAAATGTACACCCAAATCGCCTTAGCCTTCCGTGTATGCGCTCATTTTTAGTGCATTATTGTTATTTGTTAAACCCTAAGTTAACTTTCTAATTGATTACATGGTTGCTAAGTCGAGTCATATCCTTGTACATATTGTTTTGTGACGATTGGGACTCATGGGTAAGTACTTATTTTATGGAGTAATGGGGAAGAACATCACTTATTACCCCCATATGTACGTTAATCTTAAAAGTGCTCCAAGTGTTTTGATTTTCTTAATTCGAGTCATTAGAATAGTTTAATGTAAAGTATGTAAAGATTCAAGTGTAAGGGGAGTGCTCAAACCCCTATGATGTATTATTTTGGATGGTAGGGTAAGAGTGTATGCAAAAAAAAAAAAAAAAAAAAAAAAAAAAAAAAAACATACGGACTACCATCCCGTTTTTATTTTATGTTCATTTTATGTTTTTGTTATTTTTCATTTATTAGCTTAAGTCGAGTCTAGTCTTGGCTTAGCAACGCCATCTTGTACATGTAATTTACTAAAATTGTTAACTCGCCACCAGTAAAATTCCCTTTATCCAACAAAACCGTGTAATTCATATCCCTACACCTAACGATATAACCCTTTTAAAAGACCTCTTTGATAGTTTATCCTAGGTGCTTACGCCATGTGGTGGAGGTTTGATCCTTTCCCAAGCCTATGGTAATCTATTTTGCTATGACAGGTAGTGAGAGATATCTTCCATTTCCATAATGTTATATTACTTTATTACACCCGAGAGATGTGAGTATCTAAACACTATTTGTGAGGTGCTTGTGTATGACCTCCGTGCTTGTCTATTGGTCTTTAGTGGAACGATTATTTGTTGTAATTACTTTTATATTAGTGTTAAATGACCCCTAACTTGTCTTTTGAGTAGAATAAAAGCTCATTTGCTTGAGGACAAGCAAATCTCAAGTGTAAGGGTATATGATGAGGCGAAAAATGATCCGTTTTTAGGGGGTCATTTAAGCCCGAATCCGAATTTATTTGATCAAATATTGCCCTAAATCGTTCCTTTTGTGATTTTAGGTGTTTGGAGAGTGAATTCTGGAAAAGAGGCTATTTTGGACGTTTTTGGAGCATAAAGTGAAGAAAACGACAAAGTACCAAAAATCCAAGCTGGAAATACAAGGTGACGGCGTCAAGGGTTTGCTCTTGACGGCGTCAGACATGAAGAATAATTTACCGTAGCTGGTGACGGCGTCAGATGGAGAGGTGACGGCGTCAAAGTGGCCAAGAATAATTTACCGTGGGTGGTGACGGCGTCACATAGGCCGTCACGATTGGATCTAGGGCGTCCGAGGAAGTGTATGGCGGCGAGTTGACGGCGTCAGATTTAACTCTTGACGCCGTCAGGACGATTTTCCTATATATAGTTTTCTAGGTTTTTCATTAAAAGAAGAGAGAAGTTTTGGTGAAACCCTAAAGACGATTTTGGTGCCTCTTTTACAGGTTTTTCAAGGGTTCCAAACCCTTGAGACCTTGCATTGTAATTGAGATAAGTATACTCTTAATTTAATCAATATGTCTATGTGTTGGTTGTTTATCTTTTGCTCTTATCTTAATTCTACTATGCTAGGCTAGATCTCTCTTGTGTTTGCTTAGATCTAATGAAACCTAGATGTTGATTATGTGTTGATTACTTGTCTATTCTTGTTTTGAATGAATGATTTTATATGTTAGGCTTAAGAAAACTGGCAGATCTCCAAATGGTAACATGCTTGAACGTCTTAAGAAACATGAACCGAGGCGTACTAGGTCTTTATTGGTTGTATTTAATGCATGAGCCACTGTTTACAATCCCTATAGTTGTGCTGGGTCATGGTGTAGGAGGAGATAAGAGCTCATAGAGTTGGGGAGTTATGTATGCCACTCCACGAATGGTATTAAGGAATACAACCCGTCATTCATACAAGTGTAACAAGTAATTAACATGTAAAAGATATCTAGGGAGTAATGAAGTCTAAGTAAACACAATTTCTCCATATACTGCTCACAATCTTAGTTTAATTAGTTTAATTTCACTTTTATTATTTTATTTTGATTGCATCTTAGCTTTGGGTTAGTTGATTAGCAACTAATTCCGCCCACTCTTCTAAAAACCGAGATTTTAATTGCTTTCATAAAATATAAAAACACAAAAATAATCATCTTTCATCTCTAGAACTATTAATTGGGTTTTCTAATCCTAGCGACACTATTCCTAAGCTGAACGATCAATCCCCCGGTACTTGTCACTATACTATACTACAACGATCAGGTACACTGCCTGGTGGGGGTTGTAAGCCTCGCGAGATCCCTCGAGAGGTAAAGCAAGGTGCGATTCCCACGCATCACTTACTTCAGAAATTTTTCTGTAAAACAATTTCCCCATATGATAGTAAAATAGCTTGAATGGTGCATTGGATACGTGGGTGAATCTTGTCGAATGGTGATAGTCTACTAATTCATCAAAAACGAAATCAGCCTAATCCCTGATAAGACAATGCTAAAATGTTGCGTAACGATTGAAGTCTGAGCAATTGGGATAGAAAATGGAGTAAACGAAGGTTATGATTATCACCTAGGTAACAAAGGATAGATACTACATTGGATAGAAAAGTGCTTAATACAACTAGGTTATGTCATCGTACCAACGGTAAGTACAAAAGGAAAGATACAACCCTAAAGGGCTCGAACTACGGTTTATATATTGAAACAAAGCTCCTCCTGCTGAAGCATTGTTGTTATTCTTGATGTTGCTAATATC
This sequence comes from Artemisia argyi, assembly GCA_030686995.1. NCBI lineage: Eukaryota > Viridiplantae > Streptophyta > Magnoliopsida > Asterales > Asteraceae > Artemisia > Artemisia argyi. The sequence continues at coordinate 70,187,220 of CM060702.1, forward strand.
CCGACGGTTCTCTTTCAACAGCTCACGCTATTCCTCGAGCGATTATGTCTTGATTCCAAGTTCCTGATTTTTCCTTGTTCCTTAGCTCCGGGCAGTCATTCTTGAAATGCCCTAAGTTTCCACATTTGAAGCAACTCCCTAGGGTCTTCTGATTTGTGAGTTTCCTATAGTCTTCAGTCCAATGACCCCGCTTCTCGCACACTCCACACGGTTCACTGTAATGATCTCGGTGATGTTGATTACACAAGTTGTAGTAAGGTAACTTTCCAGTATACCTTCTCTTTGTGTGCGGTTCTGCAGCAAAGGCTCTATTCACTTCTTGTCCTTTGGGTGATTGTTGAGCAGCATTGCAACCTAGATTGTTGTTCCACTTCCTTTTATTGTCACTATTGTTTCCTGATGTCTTGTCATGAACTATGAGTTCCTTTGCTTCGATCGCCATTTTGATAGCTTCAGACATGGTATCGGGTTCCCATGCGATGACCAACACACGAATTTCATTTGAGAGTCCCCCAATGTACCTTTCAAGTTTCTTGCTTTCCGGTTCATCCATTACAGAACCTAGTCGTGTTAATTCATAAAAATGAGTAGTGTACTCATCAACATCATTTCCTACCATGGTAAAGTTTTGTGTTTCCTGTTCCTTTGCTCGTAATTCACTTCCTACACCAAATGTTATACTCATCATCCTTCTTAGTTTCTCCCAAGAGTGTAAGTAGGCAGCATCAACTCCCACCATCTTAATATGTTTGGTCCACCATTCCTGGGCATGATCCTGAAAAGTGCATGTGGCGAACTTAACCTTGTCTTCCTTACGACAGTCGCCACATTGAAATATTGTTTCTATTTCTTCGAACCATTTGAGAAATTCCTTTGTGTTTCTAGTTCCGCTAAAGGAGGGAGGATTGCACCCCATAAATTCCAAGTGAGTAAGTTCCTTAGTGAGGGCGGTGGCTATGTTCTTGGCAATGACTTGTCCAACAGCAGCTTGCGTCATGCTTGGAGTGGTTTGCTTAAATCTCTCTTCATCAAATTATAAGAGACCATGAGGATCTATAGGTAATAGAAATTATCATATTCACAACACCTGAATATAATACATGAAAATTTCGGTCTACGTGAACCGGTATCACAAATAGCACAACCATTTCTTACATAGTAGAGTCACACTTGATATTTTTGTTTGCACAACAATCAAAAGACAACAAGTTCTTTAGACTATGTCCCATACCTTCTATGGTTAGGATAATAGTAAAAGCTAGTGAGGATATAAGTCTGGTCTAGGGACTTCCTGGTGTCCCTCTGTGTGAAATCAGGTTTGTGGCATCTTGAGGTCGAGATAGTCCTGAAGTGGTGTCTGAAGTTGTGCATCTATCAAATCTTAGATAATGTAGGTTCTGAACCATTCCTGAAGAATCTGCGGATGTTCCTGTTGAGTCCGTGATATTGGTATTATCTACAAGCTGTTATCTAGTTCATGGCAAGTGGGAATGGAAAAGGAAAATGACAATGATGGTACTAGTGAATGGAATACTACCCTCTTTCACGCTACCTCGCGACATCTAAGAGGTAAAACTAGAGTACGCACAGTGGGACGATCAATAGTGTAATAAGTAACTGATGGTGGTGGTAGTACCTGAGTAGTAAGCGCCCTACTAGTGAAGGAAAGAAAATATACTATCTCCCTTGAAATAAGCAATCTAATATGTCCATTAAGATTAAGTCTGAATACTCTACCAAAAGGCATTCTATGTATGGGCTGAATGATAGGAAAACCCTGTTCCTATGGCAAATCAATAGTGCTAATGGTGGTGTAAGTGCAACTGGTGGTATAATGGTAGTGGAAGATAACAAGGCATCTTCAATGTCGGAATCCGATAAAAGGATGTCAGGGTGAGTATCTGAAGACATGTCACTTGTGAACCAGGTCAATAAAATGATATATGTATACGAATATGAGTATAAATAACTCGCACAGGGTATGCATGAAACAACATGTATCATGATTATGCACTTATGATGAAATGATGAGATGCTATGCTGATGTGGTTATAGTCTAGGGTCCAAGATACATCCTAGTTCGCTATAACCTTAGCTCTGATGCCAATCTGTCACACCCCCAATTTAACTGACTTGCAGCGGAATGGAATACTTGGGGGTGTCTGTCATAACATCACAATTACAGTTACATTGAACGACCTAAAGTGTCGTTTGGAAAATACTTCGTTTGATCATTGAAATAAACCAGAGTTTACAATATGAGGTCCCCAAAAGGTGTTGCATGTTTATGAAAACAAGTCATACTAGATCAAACGTTTACATAAGTGCATGAAATAATGGTGAGACGCGTCGACTCCGCGACTCCATGAAGGTCCAAATGCATGTCACATGAGCTACCTTAATAACCTGAAATACATTGCTAAAACGTCAACACGAATGTTGGTGAATTCCATAGGTTTATAAAATGTAATGATGTACGGCCACCACAAGTATAAATGCATGACAAAAGTCACGTAAAATAGTACAATAGACCTTAAGCTCATGACCCCGAAGCTATGACTGATGAAATTATATGCCCCTCCTGAATGTTTTACCAGAACACTCCCAAAATGTCAAAATGAAATGCATCCGCTTACTGTTGGTAATAACTACCACGGATGGAGGCGTCACCCTCGATAGATCTATCCACTCACTCTCGCTTAAACGGCAAATTAACGGTCCATGATAATAAATAGGGGACTTTAACTGGTTGGTAAGGCAACTTAAGCAATGTACATATGTTTTGGTACTTGGGCTCGTACTAAAATGGTTGATGCAATGTATTCCCCCGTGGGATTTGAAATCAAAATGTTGAATTGAAAACGGGGCTATGAAAACTCACCTGATATGATGGTACCATGAACATGTAATGAGCTGAAAAACAAGGCGCGCACACTAGCCACAACCTAATATGAATGATGAACGATCTACTTTAGATCATGAAATGATGTTATGAATGTCCATGCACATGTTTCCTATACCACTCTACTCTTTGGAAAAATACTTGTTGTTATAAAAAATATACATTTTCCAAGACTTAGGAAAATATGGCAACTAGAAAATAAAACTAGTTGAAATGTGTATATATATATATATATATATATATATATATATATATATATATATATATCGTATGTATCAATGTTTGTGTTGAAATCCTCGGTTTGAAATCCTTGAAATAACGCCTTGTAGTGATAAAAATATACTTGTAATCACTAATACTTCATTAGTTATGAATTTGGGTACTTGGTTAATATTTCTAGAAAATCTAGAATTTAGTACGTAGAAGTAGTATTATTATTATTACTAGTGAAAGCTGCCAATTATAGAGGATTTTTGCCGATATTGAAACGTGAATATCTTTGTCGTTATAAGTCCATTTTACTTGTTCTTTATATCCACAGTTACGTCTTAGTATGTAGTAATATATTTTGGAAAGCTTGGCTCCTCCGGGTTACGTCTAAAGCCTCTTTTTGTCCGTCGAAAAACGTCCAACAGCAACAATTTTCAGAAAATATATTTTTCGTCAATAAACTTGCAAAAATCATAACTTCTTCGTTATAAACTCTTTTTAATCCGTTCTTTCGCCTACGGATTCGTTTTTGAAAGTATTTTCTAAATTTATTTCCAAAGTTCCCTTTATATTTACTGATTTTCCTGGGTTTACCAAAATGGGACAGAATGTATAAATACTTGTTACAAACCCATTTTTCATGTTTAAAACTAGTTCCTACTTCAACCAAATCTCTTGCAAACACCACAAATCTATACTAATCCTACCATACACCTTCTTAGGGTGCCATGGGATCCTAATCACTAGTAATCATGTTAATTTAACAAAGAAACACCTAAATCAAAATCTAGGGTTTGTATGTTCAAAAAGTTAACAAAAATAATGTGGTATAGCTAACTTGTACATGAAATTAAGCATGAAAACCATAAGATACAAGTGTTAATTAGATGAAAATATGAAAATAAATTTGATAACTCACTTTGAAATAATAGGTGATTAGATGATGAGAAACCTTGTGTTACTTGTGTTTTTGTTGTAAGATTCTTGATTAGAATAATGAAATGAACAACTTTGTAGCTTTGTACTTTGAAAAATAATGGATTTTGGTCTAGGATTGAAGTTGGGTCATGGGTATGGATGGAAGAGATGAGGTTTTGGTGTTTTATGATTCTTGGAAATTATAATGTTTATGTTATTTGTGTTTTTGTAAAGATATTTAGGATAGTTATAATGTATAATACTAGTACATAAGTCAATGTTGTTAAAAAGAAATCACATGATGTCTAGGGGTGGGCATGTAGCCGGTTTCAATGTGAAAAGGAGATGCAAAGTCGGTTTTGATCACTTAGAAAATGTAGTGTATTATTAGTTGTAGTTTAGTGTAAGTATTAGTTATAATCGGGTACTGGGTTTGCTAGAAATAAATTTTAATGAAGTTATTCGGGACTTAATAAAGTCATAAAAATGTTAAAAATATGTTGGGTACAAGTACTGAGTGTTCGGGTGATTATTGGTTAGTTTTCACGAAAACCGTCGTAATATTCATAAGCTTACGTTATAAATAAAATAAATTTCCAAAATACTGGGTAAATGAATGTTATAACTTTTATGATGATAAAATGGATATAAAAATGTGTCGGGACCATTGTGGGAATATTTAGATATATTCGTCGTGTTTATAAACCGGGTGTTAACGTTTAATTATAAATACTTATAAGGAAAACGTTAAATGTATCAAATATATAAATTTGAAAATCCTAAGAGTGGTATAACATGTAAATGACCTACTGATGATATGCAGACTGTCTCTAGTCCGTATGCAGTGTCCTTACTGATAATGAAATGAATTTGCACCTAAACCCATACGGTTACGCGAATTTTAATACCCGTAAACTAAATTTATGATGAAATGTGTAATGCAAGTGAATAGTGAAAAATTTTCCGGCAATGAATAGTGTTCAGTGAATAGTAAAATTTCTGAATGCTTCTCGGAATGTCAAACTGACACCAAAAATGATGAATAGTGTTTGATGAATAGTGTTTTTCCAAAGTTTGGGAAATGACCTGAAATGGTGAGTTGTGACACTTTTCAAATAAGATCATCTCATCCATCCACATTCCACACATGCTATATTGTTTGAAAACCAAGGGAGGCTCCCTTTGATCCTAGCCATCCAATTCAAACCATTTCATCTCAACCCTCCATCTCATTCTTCCCCCCAAGCATTGGAATATTCCTTGGCATATTCTTTCTCTCTTTTCTATGCCATGTGAGGAGATACACTTCTACCCCTTCCAAATTACCTTATCTACACTTTAAACCCTTGGTAATTTGGTTTCTCTTTAAACACTTCACAAAACATTTTCCAAATTGGCTATTTGAGTTGGCAAACCTTAGAATGATAAATGTTAAGGTTTTGTGTGAAGTACAATTGGGGGTTTAGCAAGGATAGGTATTTATAAGATCCAAACACCCAACACTTGGGATAGTTTACAGAAGCCTGGCACGCTGCCCGCGCGCTGACGCGCGGGTGACGCGCCGGCCCCGGTAAAAATTCCCAAGTTTGGGTTCTTGGCCTATAAATACCACCCTTGCCTCTTGTATTCCTCACCCCTTGCCATTATTCTTTCTCTCTAAACACTCTCAAATCTCTCAATCTCTCTATCTCTAATCTTGTGTTCTTGATTTTCACACTAATATCTTTGGAAGAACACATATCTTTACAAGGGAAGAATCACAAGAACCTAATCCACTCTTGTGATTCTGTCGAGGGTCTTCTTTTTTATACCCTTTCTATTTCAATCGAGTCTCTAGGTTAGGTTAGGGCTTGGTTGAACAAACATATATTCATTCATTCAATTGTTTGTAAGGGAAGTCTTGTGTCTTGGTGACCAAGCCTAGATCATTAGGGATCTAGTTGGGGTTTGATACTTTCGGGTGGAAGTCTTGGTAGTGATCTTTGTGATCTTTAGGTAAAGTCGAATCGTGAGATTTTTTTGGGTGGTTTCCGAGGGCGGAATACCATGTGAGTAACTCCTTCTTTGTGAGCATCGATATTGGTGAATATCGGTGGAGTGAATTTTAACGGTTTGTAGTCCACCGAAAGGATTATACTAGTGAATAGTATCGGAGTCGCGGATTCGCAACTGGACGTACGGATGGTATAAACCCCCCATCCCAAACCAGTATATATCGTGGTGTCTTTCTTTACTCGTATTATATACTTTGGTTGTGTGTGTGGTTGTTTGGATTGATTATACAACCACTTGGTTTTCTTTGGCTTAAAGTTTTTAAACATTTAAAAAGTCTAAGAAACCGTATTCACCCCCCCTCTACGGTTCTACAGTTTCTTTATGAATTTTTGTGCCTGCTCTATTCTTAAGTTGGTAGTTAAGGTTTAGGATTATGGAGTTGGTTGGTTTCATTGGTAGTTATATATTTGCACACCTGAAACAAAAATATCTGTTTTATCGTTTGATTGTCATTGTCATTTGGCTGCAGATATGTGGTTTGGAAATATTCATGTTATGTGGTATGTGTTTTGGATATTATTTTTTCCTGATATTGGCCTGTTGGTGTTTCGCCTATTTAACGCCTAACACATACATACATGGTTACAAAAATCATGGTTTGCATACGCTTTGCTGCAACTGTGGTTTCGGTTTCTAGTGTTTGTCCACTAGATGTGAGTGAAGGTAATGCTGGATTAGCCTTATCCGCCCCTATCTTGGCAGGCCATCATAGTAGTGTGTTTGCAGCCATGGGGGTGGACTAAACTTGTCGTGGCAACTCACTTGGTGTGCAACCAGCACGTATGTTGTGTGGGTGGCGTGGATAGTATTTGTTAGTGGTTTCATTTTGAGCCAATCTTTATTGTCTTGTTGGAGGTGAATATGGGGTTTATGGTCTATGGTATTGGATTTCGTACTAATACTGATAGTATTTTCAAATGGGCTGTGATGATTATTGTAATCTGAGCACAGTGAAATGAGTCGTTGAAGATCAGGCCGTAACTTGGCGTGGCAGCGACCGGATGATATAGTATAAATGGTTATTATACAACTATGTTCGCTTGTAGCCATGGCGGAAATTGGGTCTTTCTATGACCAGACCCCTATTTATAGGTTAGAGCCTAATTATTTATTGCATCACTTTGACGCTTTGATACGGTTTATCTGATTTTTTTTTATATATGATCTTACGGGTTCTGAAAATGCTTCCCGCAAAAGGTATCTTGACCACCTCTCCATAAGTACTTTGTAATGGCTGTGGAAAACTAGAAGGGGGTTGAATAGTTTTACCGGTTTTTTGTTTAATTATCTTTTGAAACTTTCCGTTTAATCAAAGATATAATCTCAAAGACACTATATATAATATGCAAGTATAAAGAAAGAAACGATCAAACCATAACATGAGTATTTATCGTGGTTCGGTTACAAGGACTCTTTTTCCTTGCCCTACGTCCACGCCCTGAGTATCCAACTCGAGAGTTTCTTTCACTAGTCAACAAGCTCCTTTCACCGGCGGAGAAAACCTTACACGTCGCTTACACGATTACCGACACTAAGCTAAATGTCGAGTTCGTTTACAAGGGTACAACCACTCCCGATAGTTCTTTTACAAGGGTACAACAACTCCCGATACACTATGTATTTTAAGGCCTAAAATACTGACTGATCACAACTGAAAACACACAATCAAATGAAGTGTAAACTACACAAAGTCTACACAATGCTAAGCCAACAAGTCTTGCAACATTGTGTTGAATACTTGTAACATTATATGTACTTGTGAACTTCTTTGCTACAAAAGAATCTTCACACAAAAATGAAATGTTAAAGGGTTAGATGAATGATATGAATGTGTATGTGTAAATGTAATGAGAAGTGATAAAGGAAAATTCTAAGAAATGGCTTGGTATTTATAGCAAGACTTCCAGCAGCTCTGGCGGATACGGCGGAACCCGCAGATGGGTTCCGCCCGTGTACCTCCAAGGTTCCGCCAGGTCTGACAAAAGGTTTTGCAATAAATCATTCCAAACCAACCAAAGTCACATCAACTTATTTCTAGTCAAACACTTACTTGTGTAAGAAAACTTATGGTGAGTCAAACGCACAATCTTTTCTTAAATACATATTGATGTGTTTGACACAAAGTTACCATAAATGGGAGATGACATTTCTATTTTAAGAAATATAAAAATGTTGTGTTTTATATGAAATGTAAATGTAGCAAATATCTAATTATGCAAGTCTTTAAACTAAAATTATGTTTTACTAAAAACTAAAGTTTACACTTTGTCGTTAACAAAACTTAGCAAAGATCGTAAAATATAAATAACGTTTTTAGGCGATATTTGTATTAACAATCTCCCCCTTTTTGTTGAAGACAAAACGTAAACTTTGTTTTTAAGTAACTCACAAATTTTAGTGTTAAGACTTTAAAAAAAATGTTATATTAAACTTGTTTTACTTAAGTGATGAAAACCATTTTAAGTTTATAAGTTTATATATCTTTCTCCCCCTTTTTGTTGAAACAAAAAGAAGAGTAGCGAAGCGGAACTATGCACGTGCTCCCCCTTGGTCGATACTCCCCCTAAAAGGAGTGCCAAGATGGGAAACATGGATTTTGAACCTACAAAAAAATGGTTAGTTGGTGATAATGACACATAATCAAGCTTGTAGTCACCATATTATATGAGAATTTAAGCAACCACAATCACAACTCATATATGATCAACCAACAATGCAAATAAGATAGTAGTAAGAGATGTCATTTCAAGTAAAATTTGACTTTTTAAAAGTCAAAGACAAGAAATGAAAAATAACCTCCTACTTCTAAAAAATAAAAATAAAAGATAAAAAATAACCAAGAAATAAAAGAAAAATAAAATCCTACTTCTATAAGTAGAAGTCATTCAACACATTTCATAAATGGGGCAAAAGGCCTCCAAACTTGGTCTAGGATTGGTTTGGGTGGGATAGAGCATCCAAACGCTCGATGATGTGTTGTATAGCAAAGCGGGTTTCATCTTGAAATTGGTGAAGCAACATCTTGATGCTTTCACCTATTTTGACCATTTGCTCACATTGTGAGCAAACATGGTGATGAGTGGGTGGAAGCGGGTTGTTTGATGATGGTGGTGGTGGTGGGTTGGTGTTGGTTTCTTGAGTGGAGGATGGGTTTGGTATGGAGTCAAGCACGGTGGTTTGTAGCTCCATTGCTTGATGGAGGTGAATTTCGACCGTTCTTTGAATTTCCTCAGAAGAAGGAAAGAGAGACTCAAAGAATTTGGATTGGGAATGTGGTGGTGTTGGGTGATCATGGTGTTCAAAGTTAGGTTCTCCATATAGAGGACCGTGGATGTCTTTGAAGATAGGGTGAAACAACAATGGTTTTGGGTGGTGGTACTCTTGTTGAGGTGCTTGGTTGTGGTCAAAAGGTTCATTAGGCTCAAAAAATGACCTTGGTTTTGTTGTTTGGTCAATGTGAGCAAACGGGTGCAAAGGTTGTAGATTGGTTGATCTTGGTGGAAGATCATTAAGATCTTCTATGAAAGGTTGTGGTGATGTTGATGGAGATCCAAATAACTCAATTGGTTCTAGTTTAGGTGGTAGAGGTGGTGATGGAGTTTTGGATGGTTGGGTTGGAGCACTTGGTGGAGTTGGGTCAATGGGTGATTTTGTTGGTGGTGGAGTGGTGAGCTCATTTGGTCCTTTGGGTGATGGAGTTGGAGATGCAAGGTTTAAGAAATGTTCATTTTTGATGGGTGAGGAGAATTCATTCGAAGATGAAGAACTTAGGTTGATTGTGTGGTGTGAACAAATTGGCTTCACACTTATGCGGGCGGTTCTCCGAATGGGTCGAGATGGTTGAGAGGTGATTGTTGACTTTGTCATTGTTAAAATGGTTGATTAGAGGTTTAGGATCAGAGATTGTGATGGTGATGGTGTGATTTGAGGGTGTTCTAAGATGGTTAAATTTATAGAGGTGAAGAAGTATGGGAAGGAGTGTTTGGATTTGATGTTTAACCATACAAAATGGAGGTTGCTAATGATTTGGAAGATTAATGAGGGTTGTCAAATCATTGGAAGTCAATCCAATGAAAATAGTGGAGGAAGAAGACAAAGATTTGCACTAAATGCTTAGTGGTTTTGGCAAATTGGTTGAAGGTATATGTTTCACGGATTGCAAGGAACCTTTGGAAGGGTTCCTTCCCTTATGGGTGAAGGTTCCTTGAGGTGGTTATGGCTAAGTTTGAAATTTGGCGGGAAATGGTTTTCTATGAGTTCTAGAGGCTGAGAATCAATCTAATGATGTTATAAACTAACAAGGGATGGGTTTCTTACCTAAAAGATTGTTTTGAAGTATTGTGGAAATCGAAAGTTTGAAAAATACAATAAAATTTGCAGGTTGTCTGGCGGAACCCTAAGATAACACAGGCAGAACCCTCCTGAGGGTTCCGGCTGATCCGTTGGGCCAATTCTGGAATTCCAGAAATTTACACTGGCGGAACCCGTTTGAGGGTGCCGCCAGTTCCGCCAGGGCTGAAAAACAAGGCAGTCCCCCGTTTTGACCCACGAGACGATTTTCAAATTTCTTGAAAACTCCTAAAAACAAAAATATAATTCATATCTGGTTAGGAAATGCAAAAAATGGACATGTAAACACGCATACCATTGGACTTTGACCGGGGGCTAGCGAATTTCACTATACTTAGTGAAATTTTTTATATTCTTGAAAATTTGACAACATGCCAAATGTTGTCGTCCTGCATCATTGTTAGTTCATACAAGTTCCAAATAGTACCAAATATCCTACCAACACACAAATACATAACACATATTGTTTAAACGACCAAATTGTTCAAATAGCACCTAGTGCCAAACACTCCTACACACCCGCTCTCATTGACGGTCTATCTTCTTCTTGAGCTTTCCAAGGAATCTCCCTAGAATTTTGAACATCCCCTTTGTTTGCTTGAACTCCGCCGACTCATTTGGAATATCCGGAAGTTGGGAAAGGTATTCTAGAGGTGGGAGCCTAGAGTTGGGCAAAGTCTCATCTTCACTCATTGAGGATGATGATGAGGAGGTAGGAGGATGAGGTCGTTTTCCTTGGGCTTTATAGACTCTGTTATCACTTAGTGGGACAAAAGTGTGTGGAATGAGAGAGTAGTCTAGGAGAAGACCTCTAGGGGTTGCCGGAATGGGGGAAATGAACCTAAAGAGACGGGTCAAGAGCATTCCATACGGCATAGCCGTTGTACCTTGCATGGGAATGTCAGCCATTCTCTTGGCCATGTAGTAGGCAAGGTTGAAAGGTTGCCTAACGGACAAGGAGTAGAGCATGTAGCAAAGGCAAACATTGATATGATCCCAGTTTCCTATGGTGCTAATGACATTGGCTCTAAGGAGTTCTTCCCATTTCTTGAATTGGGGCGTGAGTTCATTGAGTTCCATTCCATATGGGTCCTTGTCGACCTCATTTCCCGTACAGGTTCTCCTAGTGGTGGTGGTCCTAATGAAAAGGTGGTCACGAAGTACATCCTTGGACACAAGAGGGGTATCATAGGAATGGATGCGGTCAATGAGTGTGTCAACAGTTGAGAGGGAATGCTTGTCGGAGTAGATGCAAGTACCACGGTTTGGGATACCTAGGATTTGAGCAAATTCATCTAGAGTGAAGGAGTACGGATGACTACTAGCCCTAAAGTTAATATACATGCGACCATACTCATCCGAGGAAAGAGTGACGGATGCATAGAATTCCAAAATAAACCTAGGACAAATAGGCTCATCGATTTCTAAGAGACAATCAAAGTTGATGGTTGCAAGTTCCATGTGTAGGTTTGTACCGGCTATGAAGGATGGGTCAATGGTTCTACCTTCATGGACATAACACTTTTCTAAGGCTTTGAAAACTTCGATTTGAGTTTGAGTAAGACCTTTGGTTTTGTGGTGTTCGGGTAGGTACTTAATGGTGTCCTTGTGGTCGTAGTGGGTTAGAGGAGGCATGATGATTCCTAGAAAAACAAGATTTCACATTTTAGTCTAAGTAAACGACTATTTTAATGTGGATGTTCTAGTGTGTGCCTATATGAAAACAATGTGGAAGTGCGGTTATCTTGACTTATTTTGACGCTCAAAAACGTTTTAGAATGCAAGTTTTGTTATACAACAAAAGATAACCCAAGCGCTCCTAGTTCAATGTAGCTTCGTTTGAATGTACCCGAAAATACATATTGGTTATGTATTCCCTTTAGCCTTCAAGAGGCATTATGCAAGTGATGTTTTTGAACATAACATTTTGATTTTGTATTCACAATGTGAGACGAAAAAATATTTGTCCTATTTGTGAGAAATTTTTGCAAGAATTTGACATGGGGTGTTTTAGTAAACATGTTAATAGCTTATAATAATGCAATTCCTAACTATGGGAAACATGATTAGTTTTGTTAAGCACCTAATTTCATGCATGAGTTTCTTAAGTTAATGCATAACCCCAAGTTTTTGGTTTTTGTGCAAAAATAGAATTCCTAGACTCAGATCAGGAGTGCAATCATGTTTAGAATACTTACAATGATGATTGATAAGTAATGTGAATGAAGGAAGGACCAAAAATTCGTAGTTGTGGATAAATGGTGAAGTGAATAGTAGCAGTTTGGAAGTGGTGGTATGAGATAATGGGTGTTTGGTTTAATATAAACTAAGAAAAAGTTCTGCAGGTCGGCGGATACGGCGGAACCAAAGAGAGGGTTCCGCCCGTTATCGCTGAGGGTTCCGCCGACTCTGCTGAGAAAAAGACTTATTGGTTTGTTTTGATTTTTGTGATTTTTGTCTAATGTCTAGAACTACAAGATAAGTTCCATAAGTCCTAAGCCTAGCCTACGGAGGTTAAATGGTTCTCGTTTAAGAGGTTTTGTAAGGATGTCGGCTATGTTGTCTTCAGAAGAAACTTTCTCAATTGAGATGTTCCCTTTTTGAACGTTATCACGAAGGAAATGATGACGGATTTCAATATGTTTGGTACGAGCATGTTGAACTGGATTTTTGCTAAGATCAATGGCTCCTTTGTTGTCACAAAGAATGGTGATGTCGTTAAGTTGAATTCCGTAGTCGACAAGAGCTTGCTTCATCCAAAGAGCTTGTTGACATGTCTTTCAGGCCGAAACATATTCGGCTTCCATTGTTGAGATAGTGAGAGCCGTTTGCTTCTTAGAGAACCATGAGGTGAGACAATGTCCAACAAAAGTACAAGTACCACTTGTGCTTTTTCTATCAACATAGTCACCGGCATGATCCGGGTCGGCATACACTATGGTGTCTATTCCCGTTTCTTTGGGATACCATAAACCTAAATGTGTAGTGCCCTTAATATATCTAAAAATCCTTTTAACGGCTTCAAGATGAGTTGTCTTAGGATCTTCTTGAAAACGAGCACATAGACAAACATTAAACATAATGTCGGGTCTACTAGCCGTTAGGTAAAGTAGACTTCTAATCATACCTCTATATTTAGTGCTATCTACGGATTCACTTTCCTCATCCTTGGTGAATTTTGTTTCCGTGGACATAGGCGTTTTGACTGGTTTAGAATCTTCTAATCCAAATTTCTTAAGCATGTCCTTAATATATTTAGATTGGTTAAAGAAGATACCATCTTCTAGTTGTTTAATTTGGAGTCCTAGGAAAAAGTTGAGTTCTCCCATCATACTCATTTCAAACTCGTCATGCATGATTTTTGAGAAATCGTCGCATAATTCTTGACAAGTTGATCCGAATATAATGTCATCAACATAGATTTGGACTATGATAATATGTGAACCTTTCTTCTTAGTGAAGAGAGTATTATCGACTAAGCCCATGGTATACTTATGGTCAACTAGGAAGTTTTTAAGTTGATCATACCATGCTTTTGAAGCTTACTTAAGTCCCTATAGAGCATTTTTAAGTTTGTAAACATTATTAGGTTTTTCAAAATCAATGAAGCCCGGTGGTTGAGCAGCATACACTTCTTCATTAATAAACCCGTTTAAGAATTCACATTTGACGTCCATTTGAAAGAGTTTAAAATTGTGTGCACATGCATATGAAAGTAAGATTCTAATTGACTCGAGCCTAGCAACCGGAACAAAAATTTCATCGTAGTCAATGCCTTCTTGTTGATTATATCCTTATGCTACTAGCCTAGCTTTGTTTCTAGACACAATTCCATTTTCATCCATTTTATTACGAAAGACCCATTTTGTTCCAATTATTGTTTGACTCTTTGATTTAGGAACTAATGTCCACACATCATTCCTAACAAATTGGTTTAACTCTTCTTGCATGGCTATTACCCAAGACTCATCATTTATGGCTTCGTTAATGTTTTTTAGTTCAATGGTTGACACGAAACAAAAGGCGTTACTTTCATTTTGGGCTTTAGATCTTAGTGTTCTCTCATTTATTTTTCCTACGACATTATCTAATGGATGACTTTTTGGATTGTTTAACATTAACAATTTCTTTGTTTAATGGTTCATCTTCCTTGTCATTTTCTAAGATCACTTGATTTGCAATAGCTTGACTTTCAACTAAGTCATCATCTACCAAAGGTGATGTCTTAGAGGGAGGTGGACTCTCGTCGAATGTTACGTTTAACGATTCCTCGACTCTTAAGGTTTCTTTGTTTAAAACAGTGTAAGCTTTACTATTTTGTGAATATCCAAGAAATACACCTTCATAAGACTTTGGGTCCAATTTGGTGAGATAATCCTTGGTGTTAAGAATAAAGCATTTACTCCCAAACACTCTAAAGTATCCTAATGTAGGCTTTTTACCTTTATATAGTTCATACGGAGTTTTATTAAAAAATGGTCTAATTAAGACTCGATTTAAAATGTACGTTGATGTGTCAACGGCGTTACACCAAAACTTTTGTGGAATGTTTTGTTCATTAAGCATTGTTCTACTCATCTCTTGCAAAGTCCGGTTTTTACGTTCTACTACACCATTAGATTGAGGAGTACGTGGAGCCGAAAAGTTATGAGTAATACCATTTTTGTCACAAAAGTTTCCAAATTGAAATTCATTATCAAATTCACGACCGTGATCCGTTCTAATAGACACAATACTAGACCCTACTTGATTTTGAGTTTTCTTACTTAGAATCTCAAATTTATCAAAAGCTTCATTTTTACTTTTCAAAATTTTTGTCCAAGTATATCTTGAGTAATCATCTACTATGACCAAAGTATAGAAGTTACCTCCATAGCTTTGTATAGCGGATGGACCGAACAAATCCATATGCAAAAGTTCTAGACACCTAGATGTAGAAACCAAGTTTTTAGCCTAATGGCTACTATGGACTTGTTTACCGACTTTGCAAGCGTCACAAAAGTGTTGGTTCTATTTCAACTTAGGTAGGTTTTGAACTAAGTCTTTGGAGGAGAGGTTTTGAATTAGTCTCATATTAGCGTGTCCTAAACGTCTATGCCATAAAGTTGAAGATTCATCTAATGAAGTAGACAAAGTTTGTCTCTAGATGTTTGATCCATCTTCATGACATACACGTTGTTCTTAAGAACACCTATGGCTATGGTTATGCCATCTTTAAGTATTTTACTTCCATTTTCACTAAAAAGGACGTTATACTTATTACGACAAAGTTGACTAATACTAAGGAGATTAAAACCTAAGTTATCAACATGAGCTACATCATCTATGAAAAGAGAGTCATGAGAGATTGTACCTTTTCCGATGATTTAGCTCTTAGCTTTACTACCAAAAGTAACATTACTTCCATCACATTTGTGATAAGTTGAGAAGAGGCTTTTGTTACCCGTCATGTGCCTTGAACAACTGCTATCTTTAATCCATTCATCCGGTTCCAAACATACTTTGAGGCACACCTATTTTATGAAAAACACTCAAACATTTGGTCCCCAATTTCTCATGGGTCCATTTTGGTTAAGCATACCATTAACTTGGTCCAAGTATGAAAATCAAACATAAGGGTTCCATGGCATGTAATTTGGAGTTTGGTAATGTCCAGGAGTGTTTTGGTTCCAAACATGTTGGTAGTTTGGTCGTGTGTTGTAGTTACTCTTTGGAAAGGGGCGTTTGGGAATAGGAGTCTTAGGTCTTGGTTGAGTAGTTCTAGTTCTAAATTCGTTTTTACTAAGTCATACTCTAGTTTTAATAGCAGGTTTTGTTTCATTTTTATATGTGACTTTAACAAATTTTGAACTATCCGACGTGGAAGCTGTCACTGCTGCTGCAAACCCGGCGGAACCTTTGGGTTCAACGGGCGAAACCCTATTTTGGGTTCCGTCTGTTCTGCAGGTTGCTGTAGCAGTTTTGTTAGTTTCTTGTTCTTTCTTTTCTTGTTTCGTTTGACTCTTCGAAGTTTCTAGTTTCATGAAAGCTAGTCCTGTTTTATCTAATGGCGACTTTTGAAGTTTCATAATTTCATCCGCACAAGAAATACTTTTATCGAACTTCTTAAACTTTGTGGTTTGTTTTATTAGATCATCTTGAGTAATTCTAAGTTTCTCAATTTCGAGTTTAAGCTCTTCACATGATTTGCACGATGTGTCAATACCTTTACTCTTTTCTAATCTCTTAGCTTTTTCTTTTAACTCATAAACTTCATTTTCTAAAAACTCCTTTTTAGTTTTCAAAAATTTATTTTTGTTTATGATTTTTAAGCTTAATTCACAAAGTTTGTTATATTCTTTTTGTAAGGTGTCATCATCAATAGAAGAATAAGATGAGTCGGAGAGTACCTCATTTGAGTCATGAGCCATGAGAGCAATTTCATCATTCTTTGGCTCATCGTCATCTTCTTCATAGTCACTCCAAGCACCACTAACAAAAGCTTGTTGAGACTTGCTTTTGGGTGGTTTTGGACATTCTCCTATGAGATGACTTGTGTCTCCACACCTAAAGCATTTCCTTTCAACCTTTCCTTTCTTATCATCACGATCTTTTCGGAAGGTTTTCTTGTCATCTTTAGGTTGCCTTACAAACTTCCCTTGTCTACGAAAGAACTTCTTGAAGTCTCTAACGACCATGGCATATTCTTCATCATCACTATCCGAACTAGATTCTTTATCATCACTTGATTGGACTCTAGCTTTCAAGGCAATAGACTTAACTTTTTCTTTCTTGCCTTTAACTATTTCTGAATCTTTTTCCATTACCATTTCATGAACTTTGAGGTTTCCAATTAGCTCGTCAAGTGACATACTTGAAAGATCCTTGGATTCTTCAATTGCCATCACTTTTGCTCTCCACTTCGGATGGAGTGCTCTAAGGAATTTCCTGACAAAATTCTTGCTACAAAAAGATTCATCAAGTGCTTTAAGTGAAGTAATAATAGTATTAAACCTAGCAAATGCACTATCAATAATCTCATCTTCAGAAATAGCAAATTGTTCATATTGTTGAATAAGAAGATCAATTTTGTTATCCTTAACTTGTGAGTTTCCTTGATGAGTGACTATTAAAGATTGCCAATTTTCTTTGGCAGTTTTACACATAAAGACTCTTTCATATTCTTTCTTAGGCAAAGCATTGTAAAGCATCATTTTAGCTTCATTATTTTTAGCAATCAATTTCTTTTGATCTTCATCTTTACTATTCGTAGCTACATTATCACCATCAATGATTATATACCATAAATCTATATCTTTAGATTTCACGTAAGTTTCAATACGGTTTTTCCAATATATAAAACCATTTGCTTCAAAAAGTGGTGGTCTTTGCATAGATTGCCCTTCTTTGTAATTTTCAAAATCCATGGATCGTTTCAAGCTTTAAAACACAATATATTTTAAAAGCTTGAGTAACGTAGCTCTTGATGCCAATTGTGGAAAACTAGAAGGGGGGTTGAATAGTTTTACCGGTTTTTCGTTTAATTATCTTTTGAAACTTTCCGTTTAATCAAAGATATAATCTCAAAGACACTATATATAATATGAAAGTATAAAGAAAGAAGCGATCAAACCATAACACGAGTATTTATCGTGGTTCGGCTACAAGGACTCTTTTTCCTTGCCCTACGTCCACGCCCCGAGTATCCAACTCGAGAGTTTCTTTCACTAGTCAACAAGCTCCTTTCACCGGCGGAGAAAACCTTACACGTCTCTTACACGATTACCGACACTAAGCTAAATGTCGAGTTCTTTTACAAGGGTACAACCACTTCCGATAGTTCTTTTACAAGGGTACAACAACTCCCGATACACTATGTATTTTAAGGCCTAAAATACTAACCGATCGCAACTGAAAACACACAATCAAATGAAGTGTAAACTACACAAAGTCTACATAATGCTAAGCTAACAAGTCTTACAACGTTGTGTTGAATACTTGTAACTTTATATGTACTTGTGAACTTCTTTGCTACAAAAGAATCTTCACACAAAAATGAAATGTTAAAGGGTTAGATGAATGATATGAATGTGTATGTGTAAATGTAATGAGAAGTGATAAAGGAAAAATCTAAGAAATGGCTTGGTATTTATAGCAAGACTTCTAGCAGCTATGGCGGATACGGCGGAACCCTCAGATGGGTTCCGCCCCGTGTACCTCCAAGGTTCCGCCAGGTCTGACAGAAGGTTTTGCAATAAATCATTCCAAACCAACCAAAGTCACATCAACTTATTTCTAGTCAAACACTTACTTGTGTAAGAAAACTTATGGTGAGTCAAACACACAATCTTTCCTTAAATGCATATTGATGTGTTTGACACAAAGTTACCATAAATGGGATGTGACATTTCTATTTTAAGAAATATAAAAATGTTGTGTTTTATATGAAATGTAAATGTAGCAAATGTCTAATTATGCAAGTCTTTAAACTAAAATTATGTTTTACTAAAAACTAAAGTTACACTTTGTCGTTAACAAAACTTAGCAAAGATCGTAAAATATAAATAACGTTTTTAGGCGATATTTGTATTAACAATGGCAATACACGGCAGTTTAAAGCCAACTATATGCTCTTCCATGCCTTTGACACTTTATTAACATTTCTGATGTTGTAGGTGAATCGATCTCGACAAACACGGCTGTTGGAACAGTACACGTACCACCTCGAGACACTATTACTGATAATGAGGTGAGCATTCTACGGTTGTTATAACTTTCCTTGCTTCTGCATTCGCTTCTTTATACTGCAAATGACTGCCCTTTTCTTTTCCATTTATTATTTTCCATTTCTACATATGCGAAAAGTTGTGTGCGTGTCTATGACCATCTTCATAATTCACAGTCCATATTATTGCTGCAAGGAAGCAAGATTCATGCTGTTTATATGCATTGTAACGTGTTAGGAGCCATTGAACATTGTATTTGGCTCCTTTTTTTTCTCTTTCTGAAAGACTATGTAGTTGAATTAAACTAAAACTAGCAAGTTGTTAGGTGTTACAATGATTTTAAACGGTACTTTTGACCAACAAACTACCCATTACAACAATCCAGAACGAAACAATTATCAAAATGACCGTTACATCGGCCTAATTAGTGAAGAACGAATACTTTGGCATTTCGAATACGGCCGTTTGGCTCGGGGTTAATGCATGATTTGAAATTTTTGTTGAATCTGTTCCAATTATATATGCGACTACTTAACAAAATGATAACTTTGTTATGATTATGAGACTTATTCCCACAAAGTCAATATGTTAACTAAATGGAATTACTACTTATCTAGCTATGTTGGTGTTATAATCCATCTTTCATTCCTTTTGTAGCTTTGTTACATTTGGATACACACTTATTCAGATCTTCAAGTTGTCCCTAGAAGAAACTTCAAAAGATCCAATATCTTTTGTGTTGGCGAGACGTCAAAAAAGTAAGTATTATTGGATAATGAAATAAACCCATAGTTTACATTATTGCATTATATATTGATCAATAAATAGTCTACCAGTGTGGCAGTGTAGCATTATATAAATAATGGACCAACTAACTTAATCTATATCTATAATCTAATACGTAGTATTCCAAAGGATTAAAGTATTCCTCGAAACATAGGTACATACTTGAACCTTGATGTTATCTGACCAAATTTTGTGCTTTAATTTGGAAATGTTTTGCTAGTTGAGGTTTTCACTCATTTAGTGCCAAGTATTTGATTTTCTTTTATCATGTACTCATCAAAATGAAAATGTATGTTATGATATATACTAGCTTCTAATTTATTTATATATACTGTGCTTAGGAATGTCATGGGATACACGAGGCGACATGTAGTTACGATAGCGAAAGTACTTATGAAGGGTGTAAGTTGACCTTATGGACTTTCCTTAACTATACACTATTTTTCTAATGTTAGTTCTTTAGCTTTGGAATTTAAATAAAGGCATACATGGAAGATTAAAGAATTTTATATGGCATGACATTATTTTTTTACTGTTGAAAAATAAGATACCTACATATTAAATGCAGTCACCAAATCTTATTATTTAGCTTTATAATTGCTGCTGAATCAACAATGTATTACAATGCTTTATAAATGAAAGCAACTCAATGGACATGTATGATTGAACCTCTTGGTAATGAAGTTACCGGCATTGACTTGGGTACCACAGATTCATGCATTCCAGCAAACAGGGCACCAAAAGTGAGTGCTACTACTAATGTAAGTAGCAAATGTGGAACTTATTCGTGTGAATATGGGTGGGTCGTGAAGCGGGTCCAAACTGGATACTTTTGACAAATGCCAAAACAGGATGGGTTGCGCTGGCCCATTGAAATTCGTACCAACGTTATTTTTTTATGTTTCTGTGAAAAACTAGAAGGGGGGTTGAATAGTTTTACGTCTTTTTAATTTTATTATGAAAACTTAGTTTAGTTTTAAAACCTTGTTTGCTTTTAAAACTTTGATTCAATCTTATGTGAACTCAAATCTTGAACAATATGAACAACTATATCTAAGTATGAACAATAATAATATAAGCTAAGTATGTGAAATCAACACATGCACAATATAAACAATTATAGCTATATACGAGAGATAAGTAAGTAATCGTTTATTTTATAATCCTTAGTTATATTTTGTATGAAAACTTTACTTGATCGAAATGATCAATTATATGTATGTTACCTTTTTAGTTTGATTGTAAAAACTTTGTTTTGTGAATGAAACTTTCGTTTGATCTTTAAGTAAAATCAATACTAGCACTATATGAGCAAATATATATATATATACGTCTACATCTACAAAAGTAATAACGATATAAGCAAGATAATAAGTAAGATATGGAAAGATCTAACCGCGAGACAAAGGATTTATAGTGGTTCGGCTACAAGGACACCTTCCTTGCCCTACTCCACTCCTCGAGTCACCTACTCGAGAGTTTTCTTCACTATATCAACAAGCTCCCTTATGGCGGAGAAAACCTTACACACCAATATACACACCACAACTTCGTCACTACTTATTCACACCTTCTACACAACTTCTTCACACCTAGTCACTACTTAATCACAACACTACTTCTTCACACCTAGTCACTACTTAATCACAACACTACTTCTTCACACCTATCTATCTTCACAACTATCTACTTCACAACAATCTTCTTCACAACTATCTACTTCTCAACTTCTCTACTTCACAACTATCTACTTCACACTCACTCTATCTACACACCTTGCTAATCTATCTTCTATCAAATATTCACAACTAGTTACACAAAGAGATAGATATAATGGATGATGCTCTAACAACTTGGATGTGGAGGTCACAACAAGTTGTAATACTTCTTCTCTTGAAGGATTGAAGTATTCTTCTCTTGCACTTGAAAGGTAGAGGTTTGGATCACTTTGAAACAAAGATTTATGTATGTATGATCAAAGGATTTTAGAGAATAGAAATGAGATCTAGAACAGAAAGTTTTGGGGTGCAAAAGGTGAGAAAAATCTGTGGAATGAACCAGTATTTATAGGGGGAAAAACACTGTTTGGGAGCATGGCTGGTCCCCTTAATAATTAAGGGGACCGCCTAGCATAATTAAGGGGGCCGCCTAATAAAGAAAATTTTTTTCTTCAGATTTTTTGTCTTTTTGTGGGGGAGGTTTTTCCTGAAGAATGTAGCCATTTTTTGGGTTGAAATTTGAATTCAAAATATTTATTTTGAATAAAACATTTCTTATAAATACAAAAATATTTTGTATAAGTTTAAGAATGTTTGTCCCACTTTAATAAAATGTAAGGTTTGTAAAAATAAAAATTCCTTTGATCATAAAATGCATTAGACACTTTGTTTATTCATACCTTAAGTGATATGGATGCTAAAGCAAATATTTACGACTAAATACTTGTTTACGTCATAATTTGTAGTTCAATGAGTTTACGTTTTGTGATTATCAAAACATAGAGATATCGATATATGTTAATAATGTTTTTAGGCATTATTTATATCAACAGTTTCTTTTCAGCTTCATTTTTGTAATGTCCTGCATGAGTCTCATCTATGTTGCTGCAATATTCATTTTTAAGTCCTTTATTCTCAGGTAATTCGCTCACTTATATATATATATATATATATATATATATATATATATATATATATATATATATATATATATATATATATATATATATATATATATATATCAAGGGTTTTAAGTTAGATGTGAGTAAAAATCTTTTTTTTTTTTTGTTCAAACAAAGCATACAAGATGGAAAAACTAAGCAATCCCAAACACCCTCTTATCTCTATCATGATATTATTTGCTATGCTACTACTATAATACATGTCATTTATACACATGTATCAGAAGGACCAGCAATGCTCATCTATCCAGCAGCAGGTGGGGTTAGATCTTTGCTATGCCAATGGGTAGATAAGCTCGCTACGATTGTCATTGGAACTGTCTCTGCTAAAAAGAAAGCCTTGCAACCTAAACATTTTTTATTTAAAAAGTCTGAAAAAAGCGTTTGACATCATTCCTATGAGTTGCAGAATTCTGAACCACAAGTGCAATTACTGTTTTGTTGATACACATTAGTTAGTGTTTATATATCGATTTAGTTCATCTATATGTATGTGTAACAAGCTTGCCCCCATGTGTTTATGTCAGAATCGCATAATTGATTAACCATGTTAGACCATTAGGCTACAAACATGTAGATGTCTCTATTAACTATGTCTAACATAAGAGCTCCTACACTGATTCGATATGTATATTAAATGCATACTATTTGAAGCATCTTTGTTACAAGTCGATCACGTACTGTTATGTTTCATACATAACAGTTGGAATGGATTTTAGAAATTCTAAATATAAAATGGTTAGAATGAGTTTATACAGTACAAGTGGTGCACCAAATATCGCTTTGTAGTTCTAATATACACATGTCCGATTACTCTAGAAAATGCATTTAAGTGTGTTTTTGTTCAAGCTTTTTTATGGGATTATTACCTTATCAGTTTCCTCTTTGACTTTCATAATTCTTTACGGGTTTATTGGCTTATCGAAAATGGGAATTTAGATAATTTTCTTTCTTTCATGTTATGCGTTCTTTTGCAGGCTACATTCCTTGATGCTGAAGAAGAAAAAAGTTGAATGGCAAATAGACAGGGGTGGTTATTTTGCATGCTACATGACTTGCATTAGTAACTTACTTGGGTCCAAGTGTTTTTAGATGTTCTAATTCTTATGGTTGTAATGTTACGCTACATGTGTTTATAACATTATATGACAATAGTATTGATAACAATGGCTTCGACTTCGGACTTCTTTTTTTTCTTTTTTTGGCTGAACTTCATTGTTTATGTTAGCCTAACTAAACGCCGATACTCTAACACAATATGGTAACCTCGAACCTCTTTTTTTGCCTAACGTACCTATACAAACACCCCGCGGCAACGCGCGAGCATAAAACCTCGTTAACAATACATGTTGATGCAAATCAAACTCTCCGTGTCGGCACATTCACTTGATTTTTTTTTCATATTAAGTTTTAGGTTTAGCAAAATACTTTTAATCCTTCATTAGCTGGTATGGAATTTTATGTTTCATAGAGGTTAGAGCATCTTTCTTTCCAAACTGTTAGACTGAGTGCAGTGGTTCGGTCAGATGTATTAGAATTGTTAAAACTCCATGATCATCATTCTCTTTAAAGAGTTATGTCCCATATTGGTGACATGTATAAATTGGCTATTGCCAACAAATATAAATGGATAAATTTTTTATTGCTAAGGGTTGTCCGCTAGATGTGATGAGGCACTCGTGCCCATATGCCAAGCCGGGTCTTGAAATGTCGTAGTTTGGAATGCCTGCGGAAGCATGGTGACCTGTGTCGGGAAGTAAGCAGGAGAAGCATATGAATATCCCCTTAGAAAAGTAGACATAAAATGTTGTGGGGCTTGCTGGACTATTGGAGTTGGGCATGTTGGATTAGTTGTTAGGTTGGCTGAATATACTGGGATGTTGAGCATAAAAAAAACAAATTGGGGCGGCCCATACAAGCTGTTGGGCTGGAAAATGTTGTATCTGAAAGGAGAAATAGCATAGCAAAGCAAAGCAGGAGCGTAATAATGTGGCATCAAAGCAAGCAATAGTGTAGCAGGAGAGAAAAAACTAAAAACTTATGGCGATTTTGGTTGTTAGGGTTTTAGGTGTGGGATTTTTTAGAGAGTTTAGGGTAGGCTCTGATTACCAAACTCCATCATCGTCATTCTCATTAATCCAAAAGTATAAATGCAATATAATGGCTCGGAAAATAAGCAAGCATAATGGGCCAAAGCCTAAAGTAATTTAATAAAAAAAAATGTGTTTAATCCATAATACATGGATCAACTAATCGGATGATCAGTCGACCTCATTACCGACACATTCACAGACCCCAAGAGGAGGAAAGAAAAGTGGGAAGTTGGTCGCTTATGTGACCGATTTAAAAGGCAAAAGCGACGAATGTTTGTGTGTGTGGGTGTTTATTAAATGATTTTTTGGTATGTTTTTTGTGGTGTAATCGGTCTCCTTATTACACTAAGTTGGTAATGAAGTTGTTGTAAAGAGAGAAAGCTAATGTGATAGTACTGTCCTCGGTCATGTGAGTGTCACCATTACACTTATCTTTAGTATATATTAGGGGGTGTTTGTTTAAGCTTATAGGAGGTTTACGGCTTATTTGGTTTTCATCTTATATTTCATAAGCTCAATTTTTAAGCTTATTTTAAAACTTTTTGGTTTGTATAAGATTACCATGGCACAATTGTTGGAATATGTGGTAAAAGTGTTGAATGACAATTGATGGTGTCATCAAACATACTAATATGAATTAACAATAAAATTAATGTATGATTAATTTTAATTCATGAGACATTAGTAAGATTAATTTTTGGTAATTAATGTGACCATTTTCCTCCATCTTCATTCCCTATAAATTGTGTACTCTTGTTTCATCTTTCAACACACCGAAACAAACACAACTCATCTCTTTTATGTTACCATTCATATTTCTTGTGTATTCAGTTTGTAATAGAGAGAAGACACGATTTTGGTTCGCCTTGATAACTCGTTTGTGTTAACGGAGTTATCTGTTATTGTTGTACGTTGGGAGATAGATATTCACAATTCTCAAGGACCGCGGAGAGGACAAATCTGTCATAAGATTGTTATATATATATATATACTAGCTTCAAGACCCGCCCAATGGGCGGGCTAGCTCTATAATTATATTTTAATTAATATTAGATGATTAATTTTGAATTTGATCATCTCAAAAGACCATAAAAAATATGTAATGAATTACACAATTACATAAGCATGACGATAAACCTTAATCAAGGCCATGAATCCGCAAAGATATGTAATAAGTGTATCAAGTAACACAATACTCTACTATGACTAAAGTCAAAGCACGTATAATCACAACAGGGTGAAGCATCTTCATGGCATCCTTGAAATAAGAAGCACCAACAGGAAGAATCATAAACTCATGCATTGCAAGCTTGTTACATGTGTGTGAACCTCTATTGATCACATTAAATGCAGGTACACGTAGCACCAAGGTCTGAGAATAACCGAACTGGATCAAATTTTAGATTGTGACCTACCTAATCTATCATTTGTATAAAATCTCAAGCAGGCTGAAACATATTTACGTCCTTGCGCCGGATAAAAAGAACAAACAAATCAACACAACAAATATAGAACTTGACAAGTTTTAAGGGTGCGTGTATCCTTCGTAAACCATCAAGGTTATGTTTAATTATTTGTAAAAATTGTTTACAGAAAGTTTTAAACATACAATCTTATGGCATGGACATTTTCTGTCGACATTTTAATCCTTCATATTGTAAAATTGTAAACCAAAAAAGAAAGAATAATTGGAAACAATGTTGGTTGTTTATTTTGTGTATTTATTCATTAAGAAAGACCACAAATAAATATTCATCCAATTTACAGTAGTATTAGTATCTAAATGAGCAAATCTAGTATCTGACAAAAGCAAGTCTAAAGTATGATGTGCGAATGACATCAGGGGATGCTACAAAGAAACACTATTTCTTTATCAATCATGACATTCGTTACAAGAAAAAATAAAGTTGACTAATAAAATTACTAAACATATAACTTTTTGTCTTCAAAACCTGTCCAAAGTCCATCTTTGTAGAAAGTGTGTTCCTTGTCTTGAAATCATTATCAATCTTTATATCATTAGTACATATTTGGGCCCAAGGTCCAAGTGAAATAAAATACCCTATAGAGTATAGACTTGTACTCCAAGCCATATCCCAAACATCCCTTATGCTCCATTCTAACCATAAAATTATGACCCAAACACCCCTTAATGCACCAGAACCAGCCATATTCAGTAATATACCAGCAAAAATCTCCAAATCACAACAATATCATTAGCAACCCAAACCCCAACACAAATAACATAATAGATCATGTATAGAACATAACTCCTTTCCTTCCCATGACTCTCTTGAAATGAAACTACCAAATTTTAGCAGCATCAAATACTTTATTAGAATCAGTTAGACTTAAGCTCATAACTCTTAATCTAACAGAATCCTTAATTAGGTTGCAAACAGATTTCCACTCAGAGTTCTAAATATTCCAATAGAAAAACTAAAGCTAAGAAACAGGTGGCATGAAAGCTAACAATATTAATAATCAATGTCCAGGAAATGTCTATCAAATCATTTGATGCACTCAAAGCTAGTGGGTAGACTGAACTACTTGACAAGTTATAGATTTCTGGCAGCAGACACTCGTATCTTAAGGTTTTATAATGTACAATGGCAAATAAGAGTTATAAACCTATATATTTTATCAGCAAAATTAACTTAATATGATGTTTCATAGTACCGACCATGCTGGTTAACACATTTTCCAATATAATATCTCTGCACGTGTAAATATTTTCAAATAATTGGTATGTGGATTTGTACCTTTATTGTGATGCTGTGAAACCCAAATCCGCACATAAAGGTGGGTCTAACCTGGAGAAAAAAACAGATCAAAATAAATAGTTTTACCCATTTTTATTTTTTCTACTCGTCTTTCTCAACTTTCTTCCTATTTTTAACGGCAACACCATCCACAAGAAAGTCGTAAGTTGGTACACAAATATTTCAATTTGAAACCATAAACAACATGTTTCCGAAAAGAAATTCATTCCAGACTTTTATTAAACACTTGGAACGCGAAAAATAAAATCAAAAATCAAAATCAGTAAAATGCATATACCACTAATTTCTAATTCATCATACCTTAAAACTGATCGGCAAGCATAATTCGATTCAATCAAAACCCTAATGAGACGCCTCTTTTAAGAATATCTTAAATGATTTTGCTAATAGTGGTGCGAAGCCGATACCTCCGATCAAAGCATGTATGAATTGACCTTGAAAATGTGGTCGAGTGGCGATTACCCCTTTTCACCTCTTTAGCCATGATCTTAGTAAATGTATTCTCCTCTAATAAGATCCATGTAGCAGGACAAGCACAACCCTCTTAACTCGTCACTACCACCGTTGAGTGCAAATTAACTACACAATCCCGTAAAACCCAACCTGAAAATATGAACATGTATTTTTAGACGTGGAAGCTCAAGAAAGATTCATATATCTACTAAACAGGTTAAAGTGGTTTTAAAGGAACCAAAACAACATAATTTGAATAAAATTTAAACATTGTACTTTCTACTTGATGTCATTTATAACAGACATATGTATTATGGACGCTTACAATCGAATAGAGAAAGTTAAGGTTAAGTTTTTGCCTGTATTAGCCGGTCACAAACGCTCTCTGCTGATGCAAAGTATGTTTGCTCTGGCTCAAGCTTGATAGGCGAAAAATGTGTACTGTATTGAGCATGGTACTTGATATTTGATGCAATATCGGTTGGATCTTCTGCTAGTGGGTGAGCATCAACGGGAATATTATCAGGGATCTTAGAATTTGCAATACCATTGGTTTCTGTGGCAGTCGCCATCTATGGAATCTCCAGAGGCTATTCTAATTTTTATACTGCAAAGTTATGAGGGATAATGTCAAGATACGGGAATAATATAATCATGCAAATTTGTGCTCCATAATGCGTCAAAAAAGGGTACCAGCTATTATTATCTGTAGTAATAATACATATATTTGTATCAATGGTGACCTACAAATTCGTTGCAGATGTCTAGCACACTACTGATCTATTCCCCTAAAGCAGTGATATTATGAAATATAACCAAAGAAAAGTAGTGGTGTCCATCTTCATATTACCTCAACAATTTAAACATGCAAATGCAAATGGTAACAAAATCTTCAGATTACCTCAACAATTTAATCATCTAATATTCTACCCAAGGTTTACCCCTTGTGCTGCACATGCAAATGGTAATAAAATATTTAGTTCAAAACTAAGGACGAAATTTCAACCAAATTTTTGTTTACTATGCCAGGTGTTCCACACCATAACTGGATTTGTAGGCACGTGTTTTTGGCTTAACTGGATTTGGCCTATGGATCATGACACAATTATGTTCAAACTTATTATTTTTACTAACTCAGTTTTTATTGTCGTAATATTTCTCTAGAGAATGCAAACAAAGATTTGATTAATGTTGATGTAATAAGATCTTCCCTATTTTATTATCAACACCCTCATTAAATTAAAGATTCGGGCGTTTCTTGAATGAGGGTAACCTGTTCCCTTCCACGTAGCCAATAAAACGACAATTGAACCACAAATGCAACTGACAAGACATTATAGCTCACTAAAATATTGAACAAAATCCAATTTATTTAGCTGCAAAGTACATTGTAGCAGTGTTCTGATCGTACCTTCTTTGAGATTTCACAATGAGATCTAACACATTTCTTTATACACAAATGAGACATGAAATTTCATATGGGTCAAATGAAGAGGTTTGGTAGTAGGTAACAACTTGCAATTTACGGGTCTGTCGGATAAGCCCACAATAGTGTATATATACGTGGGTTGAAAGAGTCACCTCCAATTAGAAAATCAAAACCTTAGGGTCTAAAAAATAAACAAACTTTTGAACTAAATTACCAACCTGCATTGGTATGCACCCGACGCCGTTCAGTGGTACTTTGTATGTGTGTGCCTAGATAGTCAATGAAAAAACAATCACTAAAGCAAAATATGTACAGGATAAGTATCAAGTAAAAATAGTTCTCTCGCAATGACGGCGACATACTGAATTAAGATATCGACAAACAAACCTGCAACCGGTGTTTGTACGCCGCTATTATCTATGGCCGGTTGATTATTGACAGCTATCAAATTTCTTGTGACACATATAGTAAAAGACTAAACACACGAAAATACATCTTAACAACATAAGAATCCATACATTCCAAAATGGTAACAGAAATCACCTCCAGTTAAAGGACTTGCAGATGTGAAACATATATCAGTAGTAGCAGAATTCCATCCAGAAACATTTGCAACATCGTTCGTAGAAAAACAGTTATCATCGTTGTCACGTGGATAAGGCAAACCGATGGGAGCTACAAAACATAGGACACTATCATTATAAATTCTAATGACATAAAAATGTATGAATTTTATAATGTCAACAGCCACAACCTGCAGTTAAATGACACATGGGTGTGGACGGTTGTCGGTGAGAGCAGAGTTTGATCCCGAAGCATTCGAACCGAAGGGACCTGCAATACATGAAACACTATCATTCTAAACGTAAATCTGGAGCTGAACTTGTTACCTCAAAAAAATAATAACAAAGTACAGAAAGGATATTGTGCATAACCTCAGCAGCATGATCACAAAGTTAAAACGTTCGATGATGACTGCCGATGACAGGTTCCGGTTATCGTATTAGTTGAATCCGGTTCGTTTATGGTTAACGTATTCGAAGCACGAAACTGCACACACGCATTAACAAAACAACCACCAAGTCACCAACTTCAACCAAATCAGTAATACTCATTGAGACAAAAATTAAACATTAACTTCATAACAACAAACCAAATTTTACAAGTATTTTCTTAACCTATGATGCGTCACCAACAACATTGACATATCCAATTCAAATCACTTGTTGAAAATTGAAACCATAAAACTTTGTTATGTGAATACCTTGATTTATAAGTGATTTGATTGATCGAAATGTAATCACACCCTCAGCAACATGATATATGTGATCTAAATTATCAAGATAAATGTTACAATTTGTTAGATAATATATCAAAGTTACATATCGACAAAATAGTGAGTTTACCTAATTTGCTAAAATTCTTAATCGTGGCCAGGATATTTTTCCGTCAATAAGGTGGCCGAAATATTTTGCCGTCACTAATTGATACACATAATCCACTGGAACACCATAATTTGCATCCCCAAAACAAAACCGAAATTATAATCAACAGATCCACCATAAATCATCAAAAATTGTACAATAAACCACAAATCATCAACAGAAATTGTACCTTAATGTTGTCATCAGAACATTGTTATGTGTTTAATTCCTTCCCAGATCCGGTTTTTTTAGGCGCGAGGGTTTTGTTTGTTTATGTAAATAGAAACAAAGTGTGTGCCTGCAACCCCAAATGAATAATCAAAATATGTAAATTGGAATCATAATTTTGCTTTACTCATTGTTTTGATTTTTGTTTGTGATGTGAGGTGAAGGTATAATAAAATAAAAAGAGATATATGCTTTGAAGTTGTTCTGATCGTCTCCTTATGTGCAGGGATTGATGGTTTGAATTTTTCTTCACAAAATATTTTCAAAATTTTCGAAATCTTTCTATTATTGGGGAGGTTTCCAGGTGTAGTTTTTTTAGAATTTTGGGAGAGTTTTGTGCCTCTAAAAATAGCAATCACACTTGTGCTATATATAGGTTGATATATATATATATATATATATATATATATATATATATATATATATATATATATATATATATATATATATATATATATATATATATATATATATATATATATATATATATATATATACGAGGTAGGCAGAACCCGTGCTACGCACGGGCTAAGAATCTAATTGTTAATTGTGTATTCTTTCTGTATATTAGCGAGTGTATACTTAATTATTGTTTAGTATGTTGTATGAAATGTTTGAACTTTCTTGTATAAAAATTTAAAAATGTTTGATGTTATTTTGGTTTTGTGGTGTTGTATTCTGTATATGGGCTTTTGGTTATTAAGTTGTGATGACTTTGTTTTTTTTTTGGCCTATTATTTATTTGCATGATAAAAAAATGGCTTTGTTTCTTTTGGTCTATTACTTTGCCCTACAATACTTGTCTATTAGATGGTTTTTGCATGGTAATATGAAGCACACGGGGTCTATCTAATTGGTCATAATTTAACGTGCGATAAATATTTTCTTTATTAAGTTTGTAAGTTAAAGTTTGTGTAATAATGTATATATAATAACGCCACATAAACTGTATAAAAATCGTTACAGACCTCTTTAGCTTCATCTCATTTTATTGTACAACTAATTTCATTGAAAATTAACATTGAAGTCTAACTAATATTAATAAATTTTATCAATAAACTCAATTCTAAATAGCTAACTAAATGAATATTAATTAACACACTATTAATAATTCCTAAAACCTTTGGACTCCACTATTATGTCTTAAACTTAATTTTTTTAATTTACAAATAGGTTTGAGCAAAAATTATATACTTTTTCTTTTATATTCGTTATTCAAGTTGCATGCTTACATAAACTAATCATGCTAAAAAGTATCATTTAACCATTTAAATGTTGTTTTACATACATGCTCGTGCACATTTTCTTTAATCAATTCGCACATGTGAGCTACATCAATAGAAAACACACATAAATTACTTGTATATGAAAATGCATTAACATAATACATATATCTATATATATTGCATTAGGTTAAATTAGCAATTATTCTTGCAACCTTTTCAACTTCATCTCAATCCATAACCGACTTTTAATTGTATACTAATTACTAAATATCATGTGATAAATTCCGGCAAGCCTTGCACTTCCATCTCGATGTTGTATACACTTCACATTAAATGCACCGGTTTTGTTTTTCGATAAAAGTTTGAACTTTTGCTTATGTTTA
The DNA here is from genome assembly GCA_030686995.1 of Artemisia argyi. NCBI lineage: Eukaryota > Viridiplantae > Streptophyta > Magnoliopsida > Asterales > Asteraceae > Artemisia > Artemisia argyi. Next base: position 70,219,845 of record CM060702.1, read on the forward strand.
AAACTCAACTTTTTTATTTGATATTATAATTTACAAACGGATTTAAGTCAAAATTATGTATTTTTTCCTTTCTATTCATTACTCAATGTGATATTTTTAATATGTTGTATTTTGCTATTATGGCAAACTCATTTAATTGGCGTAAATATTGGTTTCTCACTAATGATTCTACATATAGAAAAAGAAAACACTTTGCGATGCGCGGACCTTATTCTTTTCAATAATAATTCAATTGCACACGATAAATTCATTCTAATATTTCTTTAAGAGCATTCGAAAGTAACTACTTACATAAACTAATCATGCTAAAAAGTATCATTTGACCATTTAAATGTTGTTTTACATACATGCTCGTGCATATTTTCTTGAATCAATTCGCACATGTGAGCTATATCAATAGAAAACGCACATAAATTACTTGTATATGAAAATGCATTAACATAATACATACATACACACACACACACACACACACACACACACACACACACACATATATATATATATATATATATATATATATATATATATATATATATATATATATATATATATATAACAATCACCTAAATATGTAAGAAACAAAGAAAATAGTTGGTATCCTAATTTTTGGTTCCATTTATCTGAGCATGCATGATCTTGTGTGATTTTCATGGTACCTGCGTATGATAACTAAATTAAGAAAAAAAAAGACCAGGTTAATTACAAAGATCTAAAAGATGTGTGAATCATCTCCAAAATGTTGCAAAAGAGAATTTACATACCGCTACCAACAATCAAATATCTAGATGTGTGAATCATCTTCAAATGTACATACTAAATATGATTTTGGCCGGTTTATATAGACATGAATTAGGTTAAATCATTAATTATTCTTGCAACCTTTCGCAACCCTTGCACTTCATCTAACTGACTTTTAATTCTATACTAAATGTCATGTGATCAATTCAAGCAACCCTTGCACTTCATCTCCTTTCATGATTGTATAGTTATTATGAGGCTGCATTGAATTACGAGCATTAGCTATCTTGTACTCTATGCAACTACTAAACGACTCCAACTTGTTTCTAACTCTAAAAACTCTATCATCATAACTCCACATTAAATTTAGGGACTGAAAACTTCATCTCAATTAATAACCGACTTTTAATTCTCTACTAATTACTAAATATTATGTGATCAATTCCGGAAAGCCTTGCACTTCCATCTCGATGTTGTATATACTTCACATTAAATGCACCGGTTTTGTTTTTCGATAAAAGTTTGAACTTTTGCTTATGTTTAAAACTCAACTTTTTTATTTGATATTATAATTTACAAATGGGTTTAAGTCAAAATTAAGTATTTTGTCCTTTCTATTCGTTACTCAATGTGATATTTTTAATATGTTGTATTTTGCTATTATGGCAAACTCATTTAATGGGCGTAAATATTGGTTTCTTACTAATAATTCCACATATAGAAAAAGAAAATACTTTGCGATGAGCGAACCTTCTTCTTTTCAATAATAATTCAATTGCACATAATAATTTCATTCTAATATTTCTCAAAGAGCATTCGAAAGCAACTACTTACATAAACTAATCACGCTAAAAAGTATCATTTAACCATTTAAATGTTGCTTTACATACATGTTCGTGCACATTTTTTTGAATCAATTCGCACATGTGAGCTACATCAATAGAAAATGCACATAAATTACTTGTATATGAAAATGCATTAACATAATACACACACACACACACACACACACACACATATATATATATATATATATATATATATATATATATATATATATATATATATATATATATATGTGTGTGTGTGTGTGTGTGTGTGTGTGTGTGTGTGTGTGTGTGTGTGTGTGTGTGCTTATCTATAACATTCACCTAAATATGTATGAAACAAAGAAAATAGTTGGTATCCCAGTCTTTGGTTCCATTTATCTGAGCATGCATTATCTTTTGTGAGTTTCATGGTACCTGCGTATGATAACTAAATTAAGAAAAAAAGAAGGCCGAGTTAATTACAAAGATCTAAAAGATATGTGAATCATTTCTGAAATGTTGCAAAAGAGAATTTACATACCGCTTCCAACAATCAAAGATCTAAAAGATGTGTGAATCTTTACATACTAAATGTGATTTTGGCCGGTTTATATAGGCATAAATTAGGTTATATGATTAATTATTCTTGCAACCTTTCGCAACCCTTTCACTTCATCTAACCGACTTTAATTCTATACTAAATGCCATGTGATCAATTCGGGCAACCCTTGCACTTCATCTCCTTTCATTATTGTATACCCCCTTGCGTTAATCAAGTCAATATTTCTACATGAACCATTGCACGTAACATTAATATGCATAGTACACTTTCATTGGACGGAGAAATTTTACATTAACCAACTAAATTCAATTCCATAGGTGAGAAGCTACACCAAAAAGAACTTTATCACACTCTAAGGAAAAATATGGAAAAACTATTGACTGAAAAAAATGATCATGTCAGTATCTATTTCAAACCTATTTATCTAATTAGCAAGCTTGTTAATTCACAGATCTTAAGCCATAAAAACTGATGGGGTACATACCAAGGTTACGGTTATTGATGCCAATGAGTTCAACGCCATCAATTGCTAGCATGCGATCCATTTCATTCTCATCATGTGCCTAGAAACAAAAAGTAAAGATCAAAAGGAAATTGGTTAGTTGGTGCTGCACTGAATTTACACACAAACAATAATAAACTATCAGCAAACATGTGATTAATACAAAATCATCAAACTACACACAAATTAAAGTTTCACAGACACACACACACACATCATTAACAAAAACCAAATGGTGTTATTTATAGTGTTCAATGATGGTGGTTGAAGGGTTTGTACATTTATTTGAAGGAAAATAAAAGGAATAAATGATTAAATGAAAATAAAGGCTAGCAACACTTCGTATGGTTTCAATCATTTACATTTGAAACACTAAATATAGCTCATATGTACTTACTACTTAAGCATGAACATTAAATCAAGGTACTTACGCATGAAGCCTCCGCATAATGAAACTCTATTTTCTGCATTTAATTCCGAGCATTAGGTAACTTGTACTCTATGCAATCTTGACGCCTCCACATTAAATTTTAGGACTCAATCTTATATGTTTATAGATTACGTGTATGGCTATTAGAGACAAACAGAGAATATGTTAATCATAACAAGAAAGTGAAGTGTAGAAAATAGTACCGGAAACCGTTTGATTGTGTAGACCCGAATTATCAAGACGAACCAAAAAAGTGTGTTCCCTCTATTACGAACTGGATACACAAGATATATGAATGGTAACAAAAAGGAGAGGAGTGATGAGTTATGTTTATTTTGGTGTATCTAGACAAATGAGAAAAACTCATTTATAAAGAGAGGTGATCAAGAAAAACCGTCACATTAATTAACAAAATTAATCTTACTAATATCTCATAAATTAAGAATTAACCATAAATTAGTTTTACTCTTAATTCACATTAGTAATTTTAAATGACACATCAAACTTTTGACCAATATTTCCGACAACAATAAAGTTATATATATCGAAAAGTTTCAAACTAAGAAAAAAAAGCGCCGAAAACACAAAAACGAATAAACGATACTCTAAAAGCTTAAACAAACACTCCCATATTCTATAGGGTTTTAAGGTTTGTTCTATTTAATAGGAGTATTTCATTTGATGTTGTTAGTAAAGCTTTGCTTTCTTTAAAAGCTCCCCACTGGAATTTTTTGTTCTGTTCTTCTTATCCACTCATTGTCTGTTAATTGCGACCACGTTCTATGTTCCGTTTTGTCGTGGCTCACATTCAATCCATGTTCAATTCCTCACATTATGTGCCTTTCATAATTTTAGTTCAATCTAATTAGTGGGAGAGCATCGGACCAATGAATCAAAGTGTTGTAATACAAGTATACAACTACCATCCGGTGAACCAAATTTTGGTGCATGAGGTACAGTCCACTGCTTTACTTTACCATTCATTTACAGTTTTGTTTTTTCCTCCTGATATCAACCAAAAGTACAGTACTTTCTTTCAAGAGAATACAAAGTTAAGTTATAACTGCGTGTATATATGGTACTGTATTTGTTTATTTAATATTGTTGCAAATAATATAATTAATGCTTATCCACCTTGGCTAAACCGGCCCTTTTTTATAGTTTGATAATATGATTGATATTAACGAACATGACGGGAACATGCTTAACAGATTAAATACGCAAATGTAAAGTGGCATCGCTGCTTAAAATTCATGCTTTTAATTTTAAGAAATAAGATCTCACATGCTACAACGAATTGAAATGACTTTCTAAGACATAATAAAAGAACTAAAACTAGTAACAAAAACTTAAACAATATATAGAAAACATAAGCAATAAAATCATGAGCTCGATGGTGGCTGGTTAATACTGGAGAAAAGGTCAGCTAGGGTAGCCATGGCTTTAACTTGCATTTCAACAGCACAAATATAGTCAGTTACTTCGTCTAACACAACAGACAAAGGTTGTTTTCGGCAGCCTGGAACTAAATGTCTGAGATCGCGTGCTTTCCTTTGCACGGCCGATAAATTCTTAGACTTCAACCTCAAAATACCAACTTTCCGCTTTCTAAATCGTCTCTTAGCTACCATTGTGGGAACAACAACTCGTTTTTGCCTCAAGTTATGTTTTATAGCTTTACGTCTCACTTTATTTGTAAGGATGGCTTGGCTCCATCGAGTATGCCCTTTGGCCGTCAATGCAAGGACTTGGTTAGCTGCTTCACGAACAACATGTCCGCTAAGGGGTCTAGAGCTTAGCTGAATCTGACGAAGAGCTTGTATGAGCTTCGACCTGTATAGTTCTTGTTGATCTTTTGATTTCCATGACGTGGACTCGTTCTTATTGCTTATGTTTTGCATTGCTTGTTGTGTAACACAACTATATTGCCATGACTTTTTCTTCTTTGTGGTTGACATTGAAAGAAATGGTTTGTATATTCCTCCAATGGATAAAATTTTCTGAAAACACGCAAGTTTTTGTGAGTATAAACAATTGTTCAAATCAATTTGAATACACGTATTTGGTATTTGTAAAGTAAAAAAGTAGAGATGTTTAGTTTTAAATATTTACACGCATTTATCGATCCCCACATGATAACTAAATTAAATTCATGACCTTAAATTTTAGGTTGATGAGTCATTTGTATACCAACTAAGCCAAAGGCCTTTGGTCGAAACCGCAACATTTTAACCAAAACATACTAAACAAACAAATATAGATAATCAAGTAACAATCATTTTGTATAAATTATTACCTTTGAAGAAGAACTAGACAATGTCGACTATGTTTCAATTATTAGTGCTTTTCCAAGTGTGTGTATGTTTATTTGTATTGTGAGGAGTGGAGTGAGATGGTGATATAAAGGGGATATAAATTACAGGGTACCCTTTGATATGTCCTACTCTGTGTCTTTTATGTCTATAGGAAATTTAAGTTTTGGTTTTTATATTTTTGTTTTATGTACTCGTATTTACATATAAGTACTTGTTTTGTTTCTTTTGCATTATGGTGGAGGTGACTTGGACCCCATGCATTGCCTCATTTGGTGGCCTAAACTTCTTGTCTCCATAACTTCTTAATAGTATCTATGAAACCATCTAGCTGGACTCGTTTAAATGGTAGGTTAGGATTTAGGTTGATGTATCGAGCTTGAAATACTCATGTAAGAACATGGTTAAACCGTTCATTAAACAAATGCTTGGTTTTGGCTTAAACTTTGGTTTGTTTATTCGATTTCTTTGAGCACGTATCGGTATATGATTTAGCTTCTGCAAAGCAAAGGACCTTGATAGAATCCATTACTAGCTTATAAGCTCATCATTCATAAAAAAATGGAGTGGTCATGCCAATAATTATGTTTATGGCTTACAGTATCTTAGTTTTACTCGTCCTTATTTATCGCATGCAATGTAACAGGTATGCCTATCACATGATCTACGAGAGCCTCATTTGGTAGCTCTCAAGCGTATTTACACTATGTTCAGTGGACGTTGAGCTTTGAGTTACAATTGTATGCTTCTACTACCACTTCTCTTATTGCCTATTATTGGGCTAAATGTCCTGTTACCCATCGGCATAACTCTGGTTATTGTGTTTTCTTGGGTAATAATTGTTGGCATGATCGTCAAAGCGTAAACATGCACTTTCACGATTTAGTGTTGAAGCTGAATGTAATTGCTAAAATGTTTGGCTTCGTAACCTTCTTCGTGAACTCCATATCCCTTTATTGACCGCTAATTCAGTGTGTTGTGATAAAATAAGTGTTATTTATTTTATTGCCAATCATGCCAGCGGACAAAGCACATAAAGATCAACATTCACTTTGTTCATGCCATGATTGCTAAGGGATCGGACAAGTTTGGGGTTCTACATGTGCCATCATGATATTCACAAAATTTTCACTAAGGGGCTACATTCGATTTGTTTGAGAAGTTTCGTATCAGTTTGAGTTTGAGTGTTCGTTCTTCTCCCGCTCAAACTGCTCCGAGATTATTAGTTGATATATGTTATCCCGTTAGTTATTATTGTTTGATGAGTTTGACCCATTTAGATGGCTTCTAAATTATTCCTTTGTATTATACTTTCGTAATTAAGGGAAAGAACGGCAAATTAATAAATCAATAACTATATCCCTGTTTTTTTTTTTTCATTTATTTTTTTTTTTTTTATTTTTTTTTATATATGAATGTTTAGGAAAAAATATAATTCAGATGTTGAATCAGGTGTAGAGGCAAATTGAATGTGGCATTGGAACCTAGGGGTTCAAGCTTTTGTTTGTGTAATTAAAGGGTGAATCAGACAAATAGAATCCTATGAACCTAGTAGCTTTTAGTTATAGAAGCAATCAGAAAAGTTAAATAACATGGTCAAAAAGTACAAACTTATCATTCTAAAATAGGTATAGTTATTAAACATATTTTTATGTTGAAAAATAGAAACTCACATGCAAACATTGGATTAGGGTCATCTTACATGCATTATGATTATCTTACAAGCTGACAAAAGAAATGCTAATACATGTACAATTATTAGTGACTGATAACTGATGACACCATATCTGAAAATTATGCATGGCGCAGTGGTATTGATATGGGTTGTGTTAACCCCACGGGCGACAAGGGTGGCAGGCCCTTTGTCTCCTCCTTGTCCCCTATTTTTTTTTCAGTATAACCTTGCTTTTTGTCAGTTTCTGTTCCGTATTTCTGACAGTTTTAAGCATTTGACATATTAAACTTTACATTTTCTGTTCCGCACTTTCAGGTTTATAGCTTTTTGATATAAACAAAATTATAAAAATAAAAAAAAAAAATAAAAAAAATAGAGGGGTGTGGCTAAAAACTAGGGGAGGGTGTGGTCAACACTAGCCATTGATATTGTTATGTTATCGGTATTTAGTGAATGAATATAATGGATATGTGATAGTCAGATGTTCACTTGTTCAATCCATTAGTCGGTGTAACGTTCACATTGACTAGGTGTGTGAGCTTAATTACCATTTGTGAGAGATGATCCCTCCTTGCATAGGCCTTTGATTATTAGGGTTTCGAGGAGGGTTTTGATCGTGATCAGAGGCATCATACATGGCACATGCTGTGTCGTTATTGGAGATCTATCGAAGGAAAAGAGGACGACAGTTTTTTCAGGTCTAGACACATGTGCATATGTAATGTGTGCCTCACGATCTGTGTAATGTATCATAAATAAGCTTATACTACGGCCATCGAGAAAGGCTTAACATTTTCTTTGGGCACCACGCCTCTATTCTAAGTACACGATTTAAAAAATACATCGGAAATATATTGGAGTCTGACCTTTAGCCCATTGGTCCTTGGACAGACCCGAGCCACGTAGAAGACGTGTGTTGTCTTGTAGAATTTAATGTTTAGTACGAATTGAATTAGGGGCCATCCATTTTGATAACGTGAAACTTCAACAATGTTGAAGTGCAAAATTACAAACCGTGACCACAGATCCTTAACTCAGCTTCAAATTACAAACACTTGAAGCAACAAACTAAAAAAATCAATGGAGATCCAAAGGTTCATCAAGGCAAATGAGATATTGTGAAGCATGACACACTTTTTGCTCAATTGCACGAACATTTTCCGTTTAACAATGATTACTGCTTTGGACTAACAGAACATATTATTGAACGTAGCCTCGTTTCTTGCTAACCAAATTTGCCAATTGCCAAATGCATAAGGACCAATTAGTTACCATATGTTTTATGATAAAGTAAATGTTTTACCGGTATTCGCATGTGGCAAAGCTAACCATGTGAAGCCGCACTCCATACAGAGCAAACAAGTCTTAGGGACTCGTATAATTCACTAAAGGTTACTGTTCAAATCAAACGAGTGATGCATTGTCATATCAGTAGCAATACTCATTCAAATCGATTTTCTCGTCTAAGGATTTTCATGCTTAGCAAGGGATATTTGCAAAAAAAAAAAAAAAAAAAAAAAAAAAAAAAAAAAAAAAAAAGTATTTCTATAGTTAGGATTTAGGAATCGATCTGAGGTACGGTTGACACTGTTGAGTACTACTGTGTAATGCAAGGCAAGCACGTACACAGCTTTCAATATATTGTCTTGTTGTATTTGATGTAATATGTTACTCCCTCCGTCCCTTATTAAATGTCCAGTTTTGACTTTTCAAGTCTTTTTTTTTTTAACTTTGACCTTAAATATTTTCGTTTGTATTTTATGATACTTGATAAAAATTATGTCAATGAAAAGTACATTTAAAACTCAATTCATTCATATATTTTGCATCATGTATTATATATCATACGTAGTATATAAAAATATTTATGGTCAAAGTTAATAAAATAAGACTTTGAAAATTCAAAGTGGACATTTAATATGGGACGGATGTAGTATAACTCTCTGATAGTACTCAAGTACTCAACCATCAACCATGCCATATAAGTCCTGACAAAGTTAAATGCCTAGCTTAAAGGATTACACCAACTTATACGCCTAAGTCTCATTTCTTTTATGGAGGTTACCATCATAAAATGTAATGGCAAATTATTTAGAGCACATGGTGCAGCCCGGGGTGGGTTACGTTAATTTGACATGGTCCAAGCTTGTAGCCAGCGTTGTGTAGCATACCACATCCCCTTAGGCCAGCCTCATGGGGGTGGAGGATCATATCGTGCCGATCTTCATCATCATCATCATCATCATTTTTTTTTTAACGTACTCCAACATTCAAAAATTTATTGTGCATTCAATTAATTTCAACATCTCGTACGTAATACTAATTTATATTTTTATCAATTTCAATCACATCTGCAAGTCGATCCTTCTCTTCTTCTATATTCAACTCAATCCCGTATAATTATTCAGTAATCACATGAAATTTTATATCTGCATCAGAAATGTTAATATCCCGACAATTGGTTGTTTCAGTTGTTTTGGTACATCGGACACATTTTGACATCGCCCGGTTCTTAAGTATGTTGTACGTCCAACTAGCTACTTATTATTATTGATAAGTTGCATATTTTATTATTAAAAAAAAAAAAAAAAAAACCCACTATTTTTTAAACATGGAATGAAGACACATGATGGGCTTGCTAAATCATGTTTTTGTGCATGCATGATAAGCTGTACGGATACGATATGATCGAGTAATTAAAGAGAAGGTTTTTGTTTGTGAATATGGGCTGGCTGAAATGGCTCAGACTGAGTTGTTTGCTTAGAGACATAAATTTCATTGTCTGTGTTTACGAGACAATCGAACCATCATAGTGTGATATAAATGTATCCGGTTGTTTTGTTATGTTCAAGTGGTCCATTTAAATATATGGCACTCTTATTAATAAAGACATGTGGAACAAGGCGAAGATGATATATACTACTAGTATATATCTTGTTAGCTTGGAACTTAAACTATCTTATATTCGAAGATGTTAAAAGGTCACACAATATCCTTGTCCAATAGATCGACCAATACACCCACGTAAATTAACGGTGACGTGATGACATAAACAATACACAAAACTATTTTAATAAATTAGGAGCAATAAACTAAAAACTGAATAATGTTATAATATTTCTAAGAGGAGGAGGCACGGTGGGCTGGATGGCTCGCGCCAAACCACCAGCCGATGATCATCAATGGCGCATCGTATCAGTGCTCGCGCAATAGCTAATAATCATTGCCGTTGAAATATATATATATATATATATATATATATATATATATATATATATATATATATATATATATATATATATATATATATATATATATATGGGAATGTTAATGTGAAAACTTTTTTAAAGTTGTAAAAATGATAATTATTTTAAAATACCATTTTAGCAAAGATGCACCAAAATATTATATATTAATACAAGTTAACATTAAATCGACTAATAACCAACTCATATATGAAAAACGGATTACTAATACACAATTAAATTTTTGATACATATACATTAAAATCTCAAAAAAATAATTTCTTATAAATAAATTGATACACCTAATACACACAACCACTAAAAACTTGATACACAATACTAAACCTTGATACACATTATACGTTGAATCAAAGTGTATCACTTAGTTTACGTCAATTTTCATAAGAAAACCCATCTAATCTTTAACAATTTTAGATGTAATTAATTATGTTTTTATTTTCTTTTATGTTGAATGTCATTTGTGAGATTTTGGTTGGTTCTCATTTTTACAACTTTAAGAAAGTTCTCATTTGATCTCAATTATATATATATATATATATATATATATATATATATATATATATATATATATATATATATATATATATATATAGTTAGGATCAAATATGAAGAATAATTAAAATATGAATGATAAGAAATAACCACAATCACACATTTCAGATGCACCTACAAAAGTGGATGTATCTTCCTTCAAATTTTCTGTAGGATACTCATAATGATTAACATGTATGGTCTTGAGTTATGGTTCGAATTGTTGAAGGAGTTTAGAGAGAGAGATGTGGGAGACTTCTATTGAGAGAAATAGAAATGTATTAGATTAAAAGTATGAGAAGTTCCAACCCTCTCCCTTAGGTAGGAGAGGGTATATATACTACAATACTTGGTGCTCCATGAAACGAGCTGTAGAGTGAGCTGACAGAGGGTAAAGACCCGACCCACTCTACGAATACTATTTACATGCATTAACTACTAATAAACTACGTACTAATTATAATAAGGATAATTGTACGAGCTACGTAATGCTGAGCAATCTTTGGGGTGACCGAGTCTTTAACTGAATATTCGTATTCCTAACAATCTCCCCCTAAGGGAGGTCACCCCATAAGATAAATACTGAATTCTTGCATCCTTGAAATCTTGTAGCTCGTAGACTTTGATTCTTCCAACATGTCATTGTACATTCAGCAGCAGACTCTAGATGATGTTTCCAATGAGTTGGATGATCTTTGGCATTACTTCGACTTCATCATCCAAATGAGTATCTGCAAGTCATCTTTGAGTAGTAATGTCTCCATGTGATTTGAACATCTTAGAGTTGGCATGCTCACACCTTTTAGGATCATGATCTTTTGCATCAGAGTTGTGAAAGCATAAACGAGGCCCAATAAATGATCATGATTTCTTAGATTGTGATGTCAAAGTGTGAGCATGTGGTGATGGATCAGCATCTTTTCAGCAATTTACTGCAACCGTCAGAAATTCCTGCAAGCAAACAGTTAGCAACAAATCATCCGGTACTTATAGGTTTGGAATTAGAGATCGTCAACAAAATAGTGTGAAGACTCCTTCTAACCCTTACCAAGACCGTTCCCAATCAGCAAACCCTGAGAGGATTTACATGACCTACCTAAGTAGATCAACGATTGGGTGAGTCGCTGGAGATCACTCCACGACTGTTGACCGTTTGTAACCACCGCGACCACTAAGCGTAATTCACAAGGAATTACCTAAGTGACCTGCTTTCTGGGCTGCTTGATGTTGACCCTGGCAGGAATTTCCATTCAATAACTGGGAGTTACACAAGCAACATCCCTCATAAATGTTCTGGCAGATTGCAAAGATCTGCGTTGGACTCATAAGTTTATCATTGGTGTCCTTAATGTTGAACAACCAGGGTAGAAGTAGCACGTGTTCCTATGAGATCTTTGTATGCATCTCGAGGCTCTAGACTCAATAAGTGCATTTGGTTTTCCTATGCGGAGATTAGGGAGAGGTCTCCTGCTTCAATATCAACCATCTCTAAGAGATAAGTTGATAGATTACACCGGTTCCCCGTGAGAATGAAACAAGTCCTTTTAAGAGAACTTGAGTGGCTAGAAGGTTTAGTGTAGTGCGTCACTGGGTCCATGACGTCTTGTCTTCAATACCGGGGTTATCTTAGTAACCACCAGTAGCATATGAATTGAACCCGGTTTCTGCCCTATGGTTGAATAATTGGAGGGCTATTTTTTTTCATCCTTTCTCATTTCATTTCTTTTTAATTCTTCAACCCCTTCTTTCCCCATTCTCACATTTCTCCTTTTTTCATAATCATACCTACGGACATTCTAATACTATCTATTTGGTATTGTCCATGGGTAGATCCCTCCGGCTCTGGCGGATCATAGGACGGTTTTCCTAACCTTAGCCACCTTATAACTTCATGACTATCCGATGTTGCCATATACCAAATCATTGAAAATACTCTCAACGTGCTTATGATTAAGAAACACATTTTGTTAACACGTTGGGAGTTTTACCATTTTCAAATGCTCCCCCTTAACATGTGCTCATAGGTTTTTGATAGAAATTTGCACATGTCGGGGTGAGTTGCACTTTTGAATTGATCCACCTCTAGTGAACATGAACAGGCATTCGAGACACGCTTACATCACTAGTTAGACTAGCTTGAAGTTATTACTCGACCTGATCACATCCACCGAAGGTTTCTCGAAACGGTACATTCTACTCAGAATAATCCTTTTCGAGACACGCTTACATCACTGGTTAGACCAGCTTGAAATTATTACCCGGCCAGGACTAGTCCTTTCGATTCATGACAACTTTGTTTCGTCAATTCGTTGGTCAAGTCTGAGTCACAATCTCATGAGATGCCATCCATTTGTTCACCACTAGCCACTTGCTCCCCCTCAATATGTGCCTTGATATTTCAAAGAGTTTAGCACATATGGGAGAGCATACGTTTAAGTTCAAAACATCACATTTTATCGGATTTCATATTTAAATCACATTCTCTCCCCCGATCAAAAAATTTCAAATCATTTGAGATTTTGTGATCCCAATTGATTTAAATAAGTTTAGGAACATGGGAGAAAATGTGGTCAGATTTAAACATGTACTGATTTAGAGACGATTTAATGCTCCCCCTCAATTTATGAAGGAGAATGTTAGTGTCAGATATGATGAGTTTATGAATGATTTGGAGTTTAACGAGAACTCATGAAAAATTCATACACTGACACATAACATTGGATGTTATACACTGCATATGAAGCACAAAATGATAATTACTACACACATGGTGAAAATGTTGGTGTTTTTGTAGCAGCCGATGTTGTTGTTGAAGTAAATACAGAACCAGTTACCAAGGTTTGACCCTCTCGTCAGGTGGTTAGAACGGAATCAGGCACATTCATATAAGCTCAGATATCTGCATAGGAATATCTACGTAGATAGACATACATACAGATCAACTCTACACTAACCGCTACAGCGCATTAGTTTGCCTACTCATCAAATCATATTCATAACATGATAAACCACAGTCAGAAGCTTTATCAAACCGCTATCTAGCATGAAGAGCATAAATAACAATCAATAACATGGTAATTCACATATTTCAATCTTCAACACAGGATCTTAGGAATTAGATTCTAGCTCGGCAGCTACATACCTAAGCAAATCCTGAGAACATAAGCACATAATCAACAACAATGAAACATCTATCGGCTAACAACATGCGAAACACATTCAATCAGATTATACAAATGCCAGAGGAGAATACTTGCACATCAAACACAATGGTTTTCTAACTTCTTTTAGATTTTGAGTTTTGAAGTATTTAGGGGATTATACGAGGATTCCAAAGTGACACAAATGGACTTTATAGTTACATAATGTCACACCCCCAATTTACCTGACTTGCAGCGGAATGGAATACCTGGGGGTGTCTGTCATAGCACCACAGTTACAGTTACATTGAACGACCTAAAGTGTCGTTTGGAAAATACTGCATTTGATCATTGAAATAATTCAGAGTTTACAAAATGAGGTCCCCAAAATGTGTTGCAAGTTTATGAAAACAAGTCCTACTAGATCAAATGTTTACATAAGTGCATGAAATAATGATGAGACGCGTCGACTCCGCGACTCCATGAAGGTCCAAATGCATGTCACATGAGCTACCTTAGTAACCTGAAATACATTGCTAAAACGTCAACACGAATGTTGGTGAATTCCATAGGTTTGTAAAATGTAATAATGTACGGCCACCACAAGTAAAAGTGCAAGATAAAAATCTCATGAAAATTGTACAATAGCCTTAAGCTCATGACACCGAAGCTATGACTGATGAAACTGTAAGCCCCTCCCGAATGTTCTGCCGAAACATTCAAATGTAAAAGACATGACATGCATCCGCTTACTGTTGGTATCCACTACCACGGATGGAGGCGTCACCCTCGATAGATCTATCCACTCACTCTCGCTTAACGGTAAATTAACGGTTCATGATGTTACAGGGGACTTTTCACATGGCAAGGTAACTTAAGCTATGTACATGTTTGAATACTTGGGCTCGTACTGAAATGATTGATGCAATGTATTCCCCCCGTGGGATTTGAAAACAATCAAAAAATGTTGAATTGAAAACGGGGCTATGAAAACTCACCTTAACTGATGAAACCGTGATGAAATGAAATGAACACCAATGAACAATTTGCTGCCGCAACCCAATATGATGGTACCATGAACATGTAATGAACTGAAAGACAAGGCGCGCACACTAGCCGCAACCTAATGTAAATGATGAACGATCTACTTTAGATCATGAAATGATGTTATGAATGTCCATGCACATGTTCCTATACCACTCTACTCTTTGAAAAACACTTGTTGTTATCAAAAATATATAATCCAAGAATTTGGAAAATATTGCTATTAGAAAATATAAATGGCTAGTTATAATATATATACTTATATATATATATAACGTAAGTTTCCATGTTAGCGTTGAAATACTCGGGTTGTAATCTTTGAAATGATGAAAACATACTCATAATAACTAATACTACGTTAGTTATAAAGCTCGGTACTTGATACTACTTCTAGCTTGAAAATGTACTTCGTAGTTTTTGCGCCAAATTATATTAAAAGCTGTCAAATATAAAAGGGTTTTAGCCGATATTCAAACGAGTATATCTTTGTCGTTACTTGTCCGTTTTACTTGTTCTTTATATCCACGGTTACGTCTTAGTATGTAGTAATATATTTTGGAAAGTTCGGCTCCTCCGGGTTACGTCTAAAGCCTCTTTTTGTCCAATGAAAAACGTCCAACAGCAACTAATTTCCAGAAAATACATTTCGTCTACAATCTTGCAAAAATCATAACTTCTTCGTTATAAACTCTTTTTAATCCGTTCTTTCGCCTACGGATTCGTTTTTGAAAGTATTTTCTAAAAATTTTGCCAAAGTTTCCTTGGTGTTTACTGATTTTCCAGATTTTTACAAAACGGGACAGCATGTCTAAAATAGGTTCCAAATCATGTTTTCAAGGTTAAAAACCAATTTCTACCATCACCAAACCTCTTGTAATCACCACATGGCTAATCTAATCTTACCATACACCTTCTTAGGGTGCCATGGACTCCTAACCAAGTTATTAGAGCTAGGGGATTCATAACTAAAAAGTTAGGGTTTGTATGTTTCTTTTTAGCCAAAATAAAGTGTAGTATAGCTACTTGTACATGGTTTTTAGCATGATACTTATGTAATACATGTAAAAATAGGATGATCCATGAAAAAATAAAGATGAAAACTTACTTGACCAAAAGAGATGATTATTGGATGATTATGCTTGATGTTCTTGTGTTTTTGTTGCTTGTATCTTGATTAGACTTGTAAAATGAACAACTTTTGTGTTTTACTTCATGAAAAATGATCACTTGATCTATAAATGATGGTTTGGTCGTGGGTTTTGGGGAAGAACAAGAGAAAATGAGCTTTTGATTCCTAAAAATTCTTATGTTTATGTTTTAAGTGTTTTAGTAAGATATTTATGCAAAGGTTCAAAGTGTAAGATTTCATATATGCATGAGGTCAAAGGGGGGTTCATGGCTGATTTTTCAAAGGGTTTAAAGGAGAAAACTTAGTTTTTGATTTAATTAGGAAAGTTAGTAGATGATTAGTGGTATAAGTATAGGTTTTAGGTGTTTGTTTGTGTTGTTTGTTAAAATCGGGTAACGGTTTTAATAGAGATAATTGTTCACGAAGTTTACCGGGATGAAATAAAGTCATAATAATGTTGAAAATATGTTAAAAATATGTTGGGTACATTTACTGAGTGATCGGGTGATTATTGTTTAGTTTTCACGAAAACCGTCGTTATATTCATACGCGTACGTTATAAATAAAATAAATTTCCAAAATACTGGGTAACTGAATGTTATAACTTTTATGATGTTAAAATGGATATAAAAATATGTCGGGACCATTGTGGGAATATTTAGATATATTCGTCGTGTATAAACCGTGTGTTAACGTTTATTTAGAAATCATAATACGTAAAACGTTAAATATACTGAATATAGTAATTTGAAAATCCTAAGAGTGGTATAACATGTAAATGACCTACTGATGATATGCAGACTATCCCCAGTCCGTATGAAATGTTATTACTGATAATGCATGAATTCGCACCTGAACCAATACGGTTACGCGAATTTGAATACCCGTAAACTAAATTTACGATGAAATGTGTAATGCACATGAATGATGAAATCTTTTCCCGCAATGAATAGTGTTCCGTGAATAGTAAATTTCCCAAAAGTTTCTCAGAATATCAAATTGACCTCGAAAACGATGAATAGTAAACTGATGAATAGTGTTTTGATGAATAGTGTTTGATGAATAGTGTTTTTCCGAAGTTCGGGAAATGACCTGAAATGACCTGAAATGGTGAGTTGTGACAGTCTTCCCCCCTAAAAGGAACTTCGTCCCGAAGTTCAGTTTATGTTGGTATCTGAGAATGTATTGGTGAAAAGGTGATGATATTCGAGAATTCCAGCGAACTATAACGATAGGAATTCAACTCTGATTCAACTGTTTGACCACACGGTCCATGATTTCTGTTGGTTCTCTTACAAGGTCTGAGATTGTCATTTGGGTTGGATTCCTTCCAATGGAATCATGAGTGACTCATCTGAAAGTCATTTCTGGGGATCTGAAAATGTGAAATATGTTCGTGTCATCCTGTTGTTCTCTGACAATGTTCAAGTCTGACGGCCACTATGCCTTCTCTGTCAAAATATAAATGGTCCAGTGTATATTGGTGTAACTTTCCAAGTTTTCTGAACGATAACATGCCTTTCCTAGGCAGAACTTTCTGCATAACTCCGCAGAACTTGAAGTTTTAATGGTTTACGACTTATTGAACTTGTAACTGATTCTTGACTTGTAGAAAATTTCTGGTTATCTCATGAATGCCTACTGAACTAGTGAGTTGAGCTTTTTCTGAGTTTGGCCCATCAATCGATGGTCTGCGCTTCTTAATGTTTTAAATGTGGTACTGGTAATATATACTGCTGAATTCTGCCAGAACTCAAGTTTGTATGCTAGTTGGTCGATTCTAAAATGAATCTTAAATAGTCCAATATGCTAAAGGTTCAACCTTTCTTGTTATCCAATTTGTATCATGCCAATCCAAGGCAATGCTTTTAACTTAGTTTGTTCTCCCACTTGAATCCGGATGGTTTGTTATTCAGGATACCCAATCCAAATGATATGTGTTATGTACCAATCTAACTTCTGCCAGTTTCTCGCTGTTGGTGTGATAACTATTGTTGTAGATGAATTTGATTTATGTTGAGTGATTAGTCCAACCATTTACAGGGTCAATCACTCATGCTCTGAGCATACCTTCCTATGTTTGAATTGTTCTCTCTCTTTGACCATTGGTCTGAGGGTGATAGGTGATGTTCACAACTAAATGGGTTTCTGAAGGAAATCCTGAATTGATTACCTGAAGTCCAAGTTGAAATGGTTTCCTTAACAGGAATAACTGAAATGGGTACAATAAACCTTTGTGACTAATTCCATAACGTTCGGTCCTTCGAACTTGGCGTTATCTGAAGGGATAGCATATAGGTAAGAATTTGATTCCTTGTGTTTTGTTCCAACTGATGATAAGACATATGTCCTTCTTTGTCTAGTGGGTTTGGTCTTCACTACTAAAGTTCGTGATCAATTTGTGATGTTCCTCCTAATTCCTTCATCACCTAATCCAAATATTCTCTATTGTCCAGTCACAAATCCTAAATGTATAAGCGATGTTGTAGGGAATTTCGTTCTGGAAATTTGTCTCGCGATTATGAGTTTTAGTTGAAATCCTTTTCTGAATAAACGAATTTTAGAAAAATGGAGCAAATGATTTACTGAGTAATATTTTCCTTGATGATTCAAAATCCAGTAGTCATGAAATAGGAACTGTTTTCAAACATGTTGTGATTAAGACTGCTTACCAAAGTTTGATGTTTATGTATATTTCTCATTGTACAATAGTGTTGCTAAAGTTTGACCAAAAAGGATCGTACTTGTTCAAAATAGGAATTTCAGAAATCATTTTTCCACAAGGTATGTGATTTATGTAAACGCATCAACTTTATTTAAAAGTGAAAACACTAACATGGATAAAATGGTAGAATAGGAAATGTTCGCTTAAATGCATCGATGTCTAACACTTAGTTCCTGAGGTTGGATAATGTCTATTGATGGTTATCT
The DNA here is from genome assembly GCA_030686995.1 of Artemisia argyi. Classification (NCBI taxonomy): domain Eukaryota; kingdom Viridiplantae; phylum Streptophyta; class Magnoliopsida; order Asterales; family Asteraceae; genus Artemisia; species Artemisia argyi. Next base: position 70,238,917 of record CM060702.1, read on the forward strand.
GGCATAACTACAAGCATAGGTATTTAGACTAACTTAAGTCCTGAAATAGTTTATCGTTGTAATTGGCAAGACGAATGTATCACTTGATGTTGTGTCGATGAATGTCTATTCTGTTTTCCCATGTAGATGAGGAGATATGTTCTGGTTTGATTCCTTGTTTGGTATGAAGGTGAGGTCATCTGAAATTTCTAGACATAATGCCTTAGAGGAATCTACATCGATATTCTTGATTCAACCAATTGTCCTTTGTGAAAACTTACTGCAGGAAAGTTTATGTATGGATGAGGCCATGTTTAAATGAAATGCTCTACAGTCTCAATTAGAAGCTTGGTGTATTTCTATTGTGTTGTTCTGCGGACATTTATATTGAGTTCAATCCTGTAGCTCAGTCTAGCTAGTACCCTTGAATAATAACATTGGACAACTAGGTCAGAGATGATGATTCGGATGGTCTCGCAGTATCTTAGGATTTGTTGTTGAGTTATGAATTCTCTCACTATATACTTCTAGTCCTGGTTAGTAGTTCTGTAATCCCTTCGTTGCTTTTATTGTATTGAGGAATCCTGCATGTAATTGATATGGAAAGTCTCTCTTAGGGAAGTCAATGGGAAAATCCAACTTAATGGCTGAATGAGTGACTGGTGGGGTAAGTATCCAGGGATAGTTCAGCAAAAGGGATGTTTATGAAAGAGTTCCTTTGTTTACAAAACTTTTGGATGAAGATTGTCATTAACAATCCTTTGAAAAAGTAATTATTTCCTTCATGGCATAATCCTTCCTGAATTTTACATAGGTGATCAGGCTATGTATAATTGAGGACTAATGATGCGATGTTGGATTTTGTCAAAATATCATAACTTTTCTCAAAAGTTTTAGATGGTGTTCAACGCATTGTTATTAAAATGGTATCCTGATGTTTCCTTTCAAGTAACATGAAAATTGCTTCGCGTAATAATAGTAAATACTTGGTGTAATGACAGAAAAATCAATTTATAGGATGGAAATAAAATAGCTTACTTCAGAAATTTTTCTGTAAAACAATTTCCCCATATGATAGTAAAATAGCTTGAATGGTGTATTGGATACGTGGGTGAATCTTGTCGAATGGTAATAGTCTACTAATTCGTCAAAAACGAAATCAACCTAATTCCTGATGAGACAATGCTAAAATGTTGCGAAACGATTGAAGTCTGAGCAAATGGGAATGGAAAAGGAAATGACAATGATGGTACTAGTGTATGGAATACTACCCTCTTTCGCGCTACCTCGCGACATCCAAAAGGTAAAACTAAAGTACACACTGTGGGAAGGCCAATAATGTAACAAGTAACTGATGGTGGTGATAGTACCTGAGTAGTAAGTGCCCTACTAGTGATGGAAAGAAAACACACTATCTTCCTTGCAATAAGCATCCTAATAAGTCCATTAAGATTAATTTTGAATACACTACCAAAAGGCATTCTATGTACGGGCTGAATGATAGGAAAACCCTATTCCTATGGCAAATCAATAGTACTAATGGTGGTGTAAGTGCAACTGATGGTATAATGGTAGTGTAAAATGACAAGGCATCTTCAATGTCGGAATCCGATAAAAGGATGTCAGGGTGAGTATCTGAAGACATGTCACTTGTGAACCAGGTCAATAAAATGATATACATATACGGATATGAGTATAAATAACTCGCACAGGGTATGTATGAAACAACATGTATCATGATTATGCACTTATGATGAAATGATGAGATGCTATGCTGATGTGGTTATAGTCTAGGGTCCAAGATACATCCTAGTTCGCTATAACCTTAGCTCTGATACCAATCTGTCACACCCCCAATTTACCTGACTTGCAGCGGAATGGAATACCTGGGGGTGTCTGTCATAGCACCACAGTTACAGTTACATTGAACGACCTAAAGTGTCGTTTGGAAAATACTGCATTTGATCATTGAAATAATTCAGAGTTTACAAAATGAGGTCCCCAAAATGTGTTGCAAGTTTATGAAAACAAGTCCTACTAGATCAAATGTTTACATAAGTGCATGAAATAATGATGAGACGCGTCGACTCCGCGACTCCATGAAGGTCCAAATGCATGTCACATGAGCTACCTTAGTAACCTGAAATACATTGCTAAAACGTCAACACGAATGTTGGTGAATTCCATAGGTTTGTAAAATGTAATAATGTACGGCCACCACAAGTAAAAGTGCAAGATAAAAATCTCATGAAAATTGTACAATAGCCTTAAGCTCATGACACCGAAGCTATGACTGATGAAACTGTAAGCCCCTCCCGAATGTTCTGCCGAAACATTCAAATGTAAAAGACATGACATGCATCCGCTTACTGTTGGTATCCACTACCACGGATGGAGGCGTCACCCTCGATAGATCTATCCACTCACTCTCGCTTAACGGTAAATTAACGGTTCATGATGTTACAGGGGACTTTTCACATGGCAAGGTAACTTAAGCTATGTACATGTTTGAATACTTGGGCTCGTACTGAAATGATTGATGCAATGTATTCCCCCCGTGGGATTTGAAAACAATCAAAAAATGTTGAATTGAAAACGGGGCTATGAAAACTCACCTTAACTGATGAAACCGTGATGAAATGAAATGAACACCAATGAACAATTTGCTGCCGCAACCCAATATGATGGTACCATGAACATGTAATGAACTGAAAGACAAGGCGCGCACACTAGCCGCAACCTAATGTAAATGATGAACGATCTACTTTAGATCATGAAATGATGTTATGAATGTCCATGCACATGTTCCTATACCACTCTACTCTTTGAAAAACACTTGTTGTTATCAAAAATATATAATCCAAGAATTTGGAAAATATTGCTATTAGAAAATATAAATGGCTAGTTATAATATATATACTTATATATATATATAACGTAAGTTTCCATGTTAGCGTTGAAATACTCGGGTTGTAATCTTTGAAATGATGAAAACATACTCATAATAACTAATACTACGTTAGTTATAAAGCTCGGTACTTGATACTACTTCTAGCTTGAAAATGTACTTCGTAGTTTTTGCGCCAAATTATATTAAAAGCTGTCAAATATAAAAGGGTTTTAGCCGATATTCAAACGAGTATATCTTTGTCGTTACTTGTCCGTTTTACTTGTTCTTTATATCCACGGTTACGTCTTAGTATGTAGTAATATATTTTGGAAAGTTCGGCTCCTCCGGGTTACGTCTAAAGCCTCTTTTTGTCCAATGAAAAACGTCCAACAGCAACTAATTTCCAGAAAATACATTTCGTCTACAATCTTGCAAAAATCATAACTTCTTCGTTATAAACTCTTTTTAATCCGTTCTTTCGCCTACGGATTCGTTTTTGAAAGTATTTTCTAAAAATTTTGCCAAAGTTTCCTTGGTGTTTACTGATTTTCCAGATTTTTACAAAACGGGACAGCATGTCTAAAATAGGTTCCAAATCATGTTTTCAAGGTTAAAAACCAATTTCTACCATCACCAAACCTCTTGTAATCACCACATGGCTAATCTAATCTTACCATACACCTTCTTAGGGTGCCATGGACTCCTAACCAAGTTATTAGAGCTAGGGGATTCATAACTAAAAAGTTAGGGTTTGTATGTTTCTTTTTAGCCAAAATAAAGTGTAGTATAGCTACTTGTACATGGTTTTTAGCATGATACTTATGTAATACATGTAAAAATAGGATGATCCATGAAAAAATAAAGATGAAAACTTACTTGACCAAAAGAGATGATTATTGGATGATTATGCTTGATGTTCTTGTGTTTTTGTTGCTTGTATCTTGATTAGACTTGTAAAATGAACAACTTTTGTGTTTTACTTCATGAAAAATGATCACTTGATCTATAAATGATGGTTTGGTCGTGGGTTTTGGGGAAGAACAAGAGAAAATGAGCTTTTGATTCCTAAAAATTCTTATGTTTATGTTTTAAGTGTTTTAGTAAGATATTTATGCAAAGGTTCAAAGTGTAAGATTTCATATATGCATGAGGTCAAAGGGGGGTTCATGGCTGATTTTTCAAAGGGTTCAAAGGAGAAAACTTAGTTTTTGATTTAATTAGGAAAGTTAGTAGATGATTAGTGGTATAAGTATAGGTTTTAGGTGTTTGTTTGTGTTGTTTGTTAAAATCGGGTAACGGTTTTAATAGAGATAATTGTTCACGAAGTTTACCGGGATGAAATAAAGTCATAATAATGTTGAAAATATGTTAAAAATATGTTGGGTACATTTACTGAGTGATCGGGTGATTATTGTTTAGTTTTCACGAAAACCGTCGTTATATTCATACGCGTACGTTATAAATAAAATAAATTTCCAAAATACTGGGTAACTGAATGTTATAACTTTTATGATGTTAAAATGGATATAAAAATATGTCGGGACCATTGTGGGAATATTTAGATATATTCGTCGTGTATAAACCGTGTGTTAACGTTTATTTAGAAATCATAATACGTAAAACGTTAAATATAGTGAATATAGTAATTTGAAAATCCTAAGAGTGGTATAACATGTAAATGACCTACTGATGATATGCAGACTATCCCCAGTCCGTATGAAATGTTATTACTGATAATGCATGAATTCGCACCTGAACCAATACGGTTACGCGAATTTGAATACCCGTAAACTAAATTTACGATGAAATGTGTAATGCACATGAATGATGAAATCTTTTCCCGCAATGAATAGTGTTCCGTGAATAGTAAATTTCCCAAAAGTTTCTCAGAATATCAAATTGACCTCGAAAACGATGAATAGTAAACTGATGAATAGTGTTTTGATGAATAGTGTTTGATGAATAGTGTTTTTCCGAAGTTCGGGAAATGACCTGAAATGACCTGAAATGGTGAGTTGTGACACATAAAGCTAGGAAACTATAAGCAAATTGCACATAATGCCCTAAACAGTCTAGCAACTAAGACATTTGGCCATGAGAGATAAAGCTCAGTAAGTACCTCTACATCTAATACCCCATTAACTACAAAAACCTTTTCTAACAATTATCAGATAACCAAGAAAGTCGTTTGATGATATTAAATTTGACGTCACTCTCCCCCTCAATCGATGACTCGTTGTCATTGATTGAGTGATGAATCTTATGAAGTATACAAGTTTGATTGATGATCAAACAACACGTTACTACCATGTGTCACACAAATAATTTTTCGAAGAATCATAGAAAGAAAACTATTTGTATACAAAGAAGACTTCTCTTCTTATACCAGAAATAATGCACTTAAGCGTACACTAGATCGGAAAGGCAAGGATATAAAGTAGTCCATGCCTTTGAGAGGAACATCTATCCTTTTGGCGACATGATTTCCCCATACTGACGACCGGGTTGCTATCTGAAGTAATAGCAAGCCATTTTGAAAGAATATTTTTAGAAACGACATGTTTTAGAAAAACATTATTAAAAAGAAAAACTCTCGCTCAAGCATATGTATGTTTCCATGTCATTATTGAATAACATTTCTAGAAACGTACATAATATTGATTACACAAGAGACATGTCGTAAGAAGAATATTTTTGGATTTTATGATTTTTCAGATTTTTATGGTTTTTATAGGTTTTATATTTTTCTATTTTCTTTTTGTTTTAAACTATGTACAAAGGATATGTGAGGAAAATCCATTTACTCCTCATTTTCTTCCTAAAGACTTTAGAGAGATTCTGGCGTAAGACTCTTCATTCCAAGTCACGGAAGAATGAATTGAAAATTTTCTTGCGGAAGAGCCTTTGTAAATAAGTCAGCCAGTTGAAATTATGTCCTCACGAAGTAAAGTTCCACTACCCCTTTCTCAACTTGTTCCACCACACCTTTGGAGAATCTGTTTGCCAGGAGAAACTTTGACAGTGTATCGTACCATGCCCTAGGCGCCTGTTTTAGGCCATAAAGAGCCCTTTTCAAACGATAGACATGGGTCGGACGATCAAGATCCACAAATCTTTCAGGTTGACTAAGATAAAGAATTTCATTTAGCTCGCCATTTAGAAATGTAATTTTCACATCCATTTGATAGACCGTCATGTTCTGACTTGCAGCATTGGCGAGTAACATTTTGACGGCTTCAATACGAACAACCAGAGCGAAAGATTCCTCTAAATCAATGCCTTCCTGTAGACGATATCCCTTAGCAACAAGCCTTGCATTGTTTTCAGAACGACATCATGCTCATCAAGTTTCACTTAGAAGATCCACTTAAGAGCTATAATCATTGCACAGTCTGGAGGTAATACCAATTCCCATACTTCAAGTCGATTGAACTTGCGAACTTCATCTTGCATCGCATTAACCCAACAGTCTCTAGAGATAACAGTCTTGAAGTTTTTGGGTTCGACTTTGGATAGTACGGAATTATAACAGCACCACAAGGCAAAGGTGGTAAGCTTCCTTCGTGTGAACACCGATCGAGAAGGATTCCCAATAATGTTGTCAATCGGATGATCATCAGTCCATTTTATGAGATTGTGATGTGGTTGAGGGTAGGAACCTGAAGACGCCGTGTTTGTATCCCTTGAAGAAGATGTCTCAGTAGAAGATTCAGGAACAAATAGGTTTTTGAACGGAGCATCTTCAAGAGGAGCAAATGAATTCACTTCAAAATAATTGTCGACTGCAGTACCTAGATGTACAGAAATGAGCATCTTGATCAATTCAAGTAGACACTGATGGACCATTTGAGTTATACAAAACCGGAGCAGCAGCGGCTGGTGGTATCGGTGTATCATCAGTAGGTGTCTCAAGGTATTCTTCAAACATTGGGTCAAACAAGATCTTCAAATGCTCATTTGTAGGTGGTACATAAGGTACATGCAGGAGTGGGATTCTGTACAAGACCTGAGCTGATTGGTTCAGGAGACAAAAGTTTAGACGCGGGTCCTGCACTGATGTGTACAGGAGCCGTATGCTCAGTCAGCTCAACGAATGTGACGTGAACGGTTTCGAGGATTTATCGGGTTCGTTTGTTGTAGACTTGGTATCCCTTACTATCTGGAGCATAACCAACGAAGAATCCAATACCAGTTTTAGCTTATAACATTCCCAGATCTTGACTGTCATTTTGTAGGGTAGCATAAAGCACCAAACACAAATAGAAAGGAGAGATCCGGTTTCTTGCCATGTATCAGCTCATATGGAGTTTTGTTGTGAAGAGTATGTATCAAGTATCGGTTTTGGGTGTAACAAACTGTAGAAATTGCTTCCGCCCATAGGAACATCGGTGCCTTGGAGAAATAGAACGAGTTGTTTGTTGATAAGCTTCGCCCCATTGTTTGTCCGGATGATTCTGACGGTTTTGTTGAGTCTTACTAAAAGTTGTTTAATGAGTTTTATGATAACTTCTGGAGTCTCGTCCTTGGTTCTCAAAAACTTTACCCATGTAAACCGAGCACATATTACTTCCCATTTATACTCTTCACACTCATTGGTCTGCCTAGGTCCATGTGAAGGGTGTAAAGAACTTCCATGTTGGTGTTGACAATTTTAGGATTGTGAGTATGCTTCTTTCGTTTACCCAGTTGACAAGCCGAATGAAGATGTTCTTATTCGAACTTTAATCTGGGTAGACCTCATACAAGATCATTGTGAGCAAGATCATTGATGGTACCTAAGTTCAAGTGATTAAAAACTTTGTTGACATAGCCACGATTTGTTCTTTGAGGTCTTTGAGAGAAGGCAAATAGGAGAGGACCGCTTCATGTCTTTGATAGAAAAGGTGTATAGATTTGTGCCATGACTGTCATTAAGAAGATCAATACCATCCAATTCTCAGACGAAGCATGTGTAATTTCTAAAGGCAACTTCAAGATCGGAATCAAAATATTGATCAACAGAGAACAGATTATGCCCAAGTCCTTCCACGTAGTATACCCAGGAAATTAGCTGTCACCAAAAACATAATCTCCATAACTCATAATTACCCCAAAATGGTAGTTCCCGAATCTAACTATCCCGATAACCTTTTTCACGAAATTTTCGAGCCTTGAGCAATCCCCAATCATATGTTTTGAGCACGCTGAGTCCAAATACCAAAGGACGAAATGTACGACCTGCATTTGAAAACAGACGAGAGCAGAAGATTTGGAGTGTCGGATCCCCAATTTGAGTTGGGTTCCAGTTGGTTAGTGCAAACAAGTTCTGGAGCCACTAAGACCTTAGGTGCATCCGTTTCAATGGTGGAAATTTCACTAGTAGATGCAATGGGCCTAGATAAAGGACATTGGGTCTCCAAAGGGAAAGTTCTACCAGGTGGCTTCCATTCCTTAATAGGCACTGCTTTAGAATTAGTTATCCTAGTTAAAGGGCACTGTTCTCCTAAAGTGAATTTCCTTCCAGTGGGCTTCCATTGATAACCAACATTGGCAAACAGTTTTCCTGTTGTTTTCCAAACTTGCTTAATTTGTTTAGCTCTCCAAACTTTCATAACTGGGGGTTTGTTTAGTGACTTCAGAAATTTCTCAACACATTTATCATGATTACTCAAAATTAAACATTCATTACATGTTTTGCAAAGTGAATTAGGTTTTGAATTATGACTCATTTTGCTCAAGTTGGACTTGATGTTCCTCATGTGGTCGTCTACTTTCTTTTTAGGAACACTTTTAGCAGGTGAAGTCCTATAATTCCTTCTATTTCTCCTTGGTTTAGACTCTCTAGCTTTAGTGTTACTATTTACTCTTGTAGACGGACTAATGGGAATTTTAGTCTTTTCACTTCCGGTTGCTGAACATGTTTTGATGTGTTGGGATCTGAAGTTTCCAAGGGTACCTCAAAGGTAACATGCTTGTTCTTAGTCATAGATGATGATGCATTAGACCTATCTCGCTTGCTATCAATTTTAGGACATGTACCAATAGCATATTCTAAGAGTTCCTGAGATCTATTAGTGAGAAAGCAGGCACCTACAATAGCATCATCAAGTGGTTTTGCTATCCTATCCTCTTCAATGGTTTCACGAAGCAAGTCAAGGCACTCCTTAAGATGTTAAAGATAGTCTCTATGAACTAACTTATTATTCCTAAGGGGAAGAGGAATATTCACAGCATCAATTGCGTACTTCTTACAAGCAGAAACCTTTTGAACAACATTATCACAAGTGATGGTTGGCATTTTCCCTTTCACCTGAGTCTTTAGATTCTCAATCTCTTTAAGCAAAGAAGTTATCTTTTCATTGTTTATATCATGTATGATCTTAATTGAATCATATAACTCTTTGTAATGTTGTTTAACTTTCGAATTTTCAGCACGAAACCAATCATTTTCATGTTGCAATTTATTGATTGTATCTTGAAATTGAAAATTCTGAGAATCTACAGACAGTGGTTTTTGGGTGCCAATCACATCACTGTTGTTTGACTTCAATTGGGCAATTTGTGCCCTCAACTTTCGAATCGTGTTCGTGTGAGCTTGAATTTTTTCATCCCGTTTGGCTAATTCAAAACATGTATCAAATTAAGGAGCATCCGAAGATGTCTTGGCATTTGAGATTTTGGTTCTTTCTTCTAGATGTTGATACTTTAACTGTAAGTTAAGATTATCAACTTCTAGTTTTGAGAAATGCCTGACCATGTTATCATGGTCGTCGTTTTGAATTTTTTGATGTAATTTGAAATTCTCCCCCTCAAGCTCAACAACACGATTCTAGAAAACATTCAATGTAACCGGCATCTCATGAAATTGACGAGCAAATAATGCAGAGTCGGTGACAGTGTAGAATACATCTTGTGCAATGCAATGAACAATCAAGTTTTTATTCATAATGAGAATGTTTTTTCTGTCAATTTCACTATGTTTAAGATCAATTGCCAATTGTTTTCCCTCATTTTCCACATTATTGAAGACCTTTTTCATTTCAGTCACATCATTATTAATGGTTTTTTTAAGACCCTCAAAGTGTTCTTTGAGAAGATCGAAAAATGGCATGACTTCAGTTAGGTAACACCGTTTTGTTTGCTCAAATCCCCTTCCCCCTTCAGTAATCCCCGTTGGTGTAATTCTCTTTTTACATGTTTTCTCAAAATCATTAAACAGTTGACATAGAACATATAATCCAATTAGAGTATTACATTGTGTGGGAAGAGTAAATGGTACAAGGTGCTTGGGCGTGTTTAGAGGATAAATAGTTGGGTCAGCTATCCTAAAAATAGTACGTGTGTTACCCACAAGTCTTTCAGCTTTCATTTTCTCTAAGTCAATATTCCAAAAAACTTTCTCAGGGAGGATTTTCTTTTGAGGAACAAAAATGGCTGAATGATTATCATCAGCGTAGTCATAGTGAAACACGAGATTATTAGCAGTGCACAGGGGATCCTTTAATTTCTCAGCAAGTTTTTCCCTAGTTCTATCTTCAATCTCATTATTCTCATCATAGGATCTCACATCAGGAGGGGCATGATCAGGCTCAAGCATAATATTTGCATCATATAACGCAGGCAAAGCACCTATACCGCATATAAGGAAATTGGTTTTTGGCTTAGCAGAATCCTTCTCACTATGATCATCACTCAACTTCCTATGTTTATGCATCATTTGAGCAGTTTGAATGGTTTGTCCTTGCGTGTATAACTTATCATCAAGTTTATTTTTTAGCATTTTAAGACTAGAGAAATCATTTAGGATTTTTGTTTCTTTCTCTTTGAAATCATGTTTGAGTGTGTTTAAGCCTTTTTGAATCTCTTGTTTTTGTTTAACAGTTTGATCCAGTTGTTTTTGCAAAGATTGTAACTCCTTTTTCAATGTTTCTCGCTTAAGATTATTTTCAGATATGTATGCACGAATTTGCCATTCCATGTTCTGCTCACGTCCAGTGAGTTCAAATCTAGCACGTTGTTCGTACATTGCCTCCTGATCCTTAAGGATATTAAATCTAGTGGTCAAGGAGTCATCAGGGTTATAGGCAGTGTTCTCATGCAACACACAATTAACATTTAAAACAGAAGATGCACTACATTGTACAACAGACACTTCGTTGTGTTTCACATGTTGTTCACATGGGTCAACATTGTTATTTCCCATGCCAACAACATCTGAATCGACATCGTTTGTCGGTTGTACTTTGTTAAGAATCTTTTGTTTATCAACCATGTCACACAGTTCGATTACCTTAGCACATGATACCTGTTCTTTTACTGGTCTGATATATGCATCCACATCATGTGAAACAAGAGTCATTGAACTGTTGGTAGAGTCAAGCTTATCAGTCACTGATCTTCTTCCTTCGGTGACAACTGACCCAGCATTCGATGCTTTGCCCGAATCCACACTACCATCACTTGATTGCACCTCACATGCCATCACCTTGTCTTCATACTTGGGTTCGTGCTGTGCTCTTTCCATAATGTACCCCTTCACATTACCCATGAGCTTAAGTAGTGTGACTCTGAACACCTCAACTTCGATTCCCGTGTAAGTAGCAAAGTGCGTTTTCGTCATTTGACTCTCATGATCATACTCCTCAGTGAATCGTGAATCAGTGAACGCTTGGAGTTGGTTGTTGATCACACGAAATGCAGCCATACATCTACCTTCAGAAAATTCACCTTTTTCAAGTTGTTGTTGAAGTTGATCTAAGTATAGAGTCATTTTGATTGTGAAGGTCTCAGCATCTTGACCAAAGAGTGTTGCGAATGCACGATTGTATCCTCCCAAGCATCCTGGTTGTGCAAAGAGAACCTTGAGATGTGAATGAAGTAATCGAAAACATTCAATGCAACTATCCTTTGCAGTATCGGGTAATTTAGTTGGCTGATGAAGCACATTATCATGAGAATTCGAGCACGAAGATTCCATAGCAGTGATTGTATGTTAAGAGTGGTGATTGTTTGTTATGACAAGGTTATATGTTGTTTAGTCGTAACTAGGTTAGGTTGATGCAAGTTGTTACGGTGAACTTTTTTGGTCTGAAAACTTAAAACCTCAATAACTTCACTCTGGAGGTGATTTGAGCCTCGAAAAATTCGTTTCACGACTTCGTGGTGAAACCTTAAAATATTCAGCCTGTTCCGGACATTTTGACAGCTAATTCGCTGAAAACGGAGTTACGGTTCAAAAGTTATGGCCGTTTGAAGTTATGAAGTAAAAAGTCAACTTTGGTCAACAGCTAAACAAGCAAATCGCTAAACAAGCAACTCGCTAGATTCCAACTCGCTAAAGTCACAACTCGCTAGTCAGACAACTCGCTGGAGGCAACTCTCTAAGATCAACTCGCTAGTCACAACTCGCTGCTTTTGACAACTCGCTATTTAGCAACTCGCTATCTAGCAACTCGCTATCTAGCAACTCGCTACTTAGCAACTTGCTGGAATCTGATCAACTCGCTGGAATCTGATCAACTTGCTGTACTGCCAACTCACTAAACCAATGAGACAAATATGTCGTTGTCTTAGCAATTTGTCTTTATATCCCAAAATAGCAAAATAGGCACCTCGCTAGCCTTTTAACACCAACTCGCTACCAAAACTGACCAACTCGCTACCAGATTCTGATCAACTCGCTAGTACGTGTCAACTCGCTGCTTAATAAGACAAAAAGGTCACTTTCTAGCGTTTTGTCCGTTTGTCCCAAAATAGCAAACTTCCAAATCGCTACACTCAACTCGCTAGAGAATCTGTCAACCCTCTACAATGAAATGCCAACTCGCTGATAAGAAACACACCACGAAATCCCTTCAAAGTCCACGAAAATGATGAGGTGACTAAACCAAGAGCTACACGCGATGCCTACAACACCTCTAGGTAAGAAAGTACAAGTAAAATACCAAAAACTACACTTAACGAGATCAAACAAATGAGAACCACTAAACTATTCGAACCACAAAGAAAAAAACACAAAACCAAGCCACGAATTCGAGCACCAACAATCCTAGGATGAAACCATGGCTCTTGATACCAATTGTAGGATACTCATAATGATTAACATGTATGGTCTTGAGTTATGGTTCGAATTGTTGAAGGAGTTGAGAGAGAGAGAGAGAGAGAGAGAGAGAGAGAGAGAGAGAGAGAGAGAGAGAGAGAGAGAGAGAGAGAGAGAGAGAGATGTGGGAGACTTCTAGTGAGAGAAATAGAAATGTATTAGATTGAAAGTATGAGAAGTTCCAACCCTCTCCCTTAGGTGGGAGAGGGTATATATACTACAATACTTGGTGCTCCATGAAACGAGCTGTAGAGTGAGCTGACAGAAGGTAAAGACCCGACCCACTCTACGAATACTATTTACATGCATTAACTACTAATAAACTACGTACTAATTATAATAAGGATAATTCTACGAGCTACGTAATGCTGAGCAATCCTTGGGGTGACCGAGTCTTTAACTGAATATTCGTATTCCTAACATTTTCCATCCTAATTTAAAATGTGTGGCTATAATTACTTCTTACCCTTCGTATTTTAATTATTTTTCTTACTTGATCCCTTCCATATATATATATATATATATATATATATATATATATATATATGAGGATAACTTGGCTACAATTATTGTAGCCAATTGGCTACAATACCACATCAAAATACATAAGAAAATGAATCAGGGCCCCACAGAAAGAAGTCAGAGACCTACAGAAGGACTCAGAGACCCACAATTTGTAGCACATATTGTAAGAAATTGGCTACAATGGAATTGTAGCTAATATTATATATATATATATATATATATATATATATATATATATATATATATATATATATATATATATATATATATATATATATATATATATAGTTAGGATCAAATAGGAATACTAATTAAAATAAGAATGATAAGAAGTAATCACAACCACATATTTTAGATGCACCTACAAAAGTGGATGCATCTTCCTTCAAATTTTCCCTCTTTAATTGAAATGTGTGGCTAAAATTACTTCTTACCCTTCTTATTCTAATTATTCTTCTTACTTGATCCTTTTCCTATATATATATATATATATATATATATATATATATATATATATATATATATATATATATATATATATATATATAATTTTTAATAATTTTTCATCAATATTAAAAGTGAGTTGAAAATTGTATATATAAATAATAGTAGGAATTTAGCATTTTATTTTAACTAGATGACAGATTCTTTTTTAGGGATTTAGGGTACTCACTAGTCTGCTCATCTGGGCCTACCGTTATTTTTGCCAAATGCGTTAGTAAATTCTTTATCCTTTTTATCATTGGGCTCTCTACTTCCAGTCATGAGTGATCCCGTTCACCCATATTTTTGTGAACAAAAGTCCATTTATAAAGTCTAACAATTTTAGTTTTTTATTTTGTGACAACATTCATACATCTTGATATACGATGATGACGTATAGTCTATATTTGGGCCACGAGCCCAAATGATACACATTACTATGGCCCAAATCCACAATAAGTGAGCTATCATAACAATGACTTGGGCCGCATTACAAAAGGGATTGGGTTCACGTAGACCCAAACCCAACCAAACTATTTATGGTCTAGATAAGGATCTTCTATCTATGGATAATGATCCTCGGACCGGATAAGCACCATGCGTGCGAAACGTAAGGAGCACGAAACCTACAAGAATTATGCGCCTATATGAGGAACGACATAATTCTCATTAAAGGTACGATTCACAAACCCTAAAACTCTTTACGAGAACCCTAAAACCGATTACTTACTCTCACGCCGGAGGATAATCGTGGGAGACAATCCCACGATAAGCCTAACGGTGTTTGTTTATTTTCTTAGTGCACAGATTTCAAGCATTAAGAGCTAATTGGTACGAGAGCAAGAGCCCAAACTAGGAACGCCCAACTTTTGTATCAACAAGTGGCGCCATCCGTGGGACCAACACGAAGAATAAAAACTCAAGCCAGCGGACTCCACAGTTGGAAAAAACACGTGACCCCCAGAGGAAGAACCAACAAGATTCGACCTCTAGGCAGGCTTCTGGGACAACCAGTGCGCCTGGTCACCAAGAAACGGGACCAACCCTACCTCTCCCAGCGGTAGAATTGCCTATAAGGACTACCCAAGCCACCACAGTAGTCCCAAGCGTTGAAGAACTCCAGCGCACCCTCTTCAATACTCCCCACCAAACGGCACCTATAGTGGACAACATTGTGCCACCTGGCGCACCTAACCGAGATAGGGTGCCCAATACTGAGGCAGATATTCTTGAAGCGAATGAGGACACACCTGACCTAACGTTGAGTAATTTTGTATCCCAAAATTAAGAAACTCTAACCGCCCTCATGCAAGAAGAAGCGAGGAGAAGGTCAAGTACGAGCCTACAAGCCCGGCTCAACTTTGGTCCTGAACGCGAAGTATCACCACCGCGCCACCTACGAGGAAAACGCGAAAATAATGAAAGACGTACCACTATCCATGATAGGCTGGGTACGACATCTGACTCACAATATTCAGAGGAATATGAAGACGGCGAGAGACGCACCAATGTTCATTCCAGACTTGGTAGTCGTGGGATACAAGACAGATTAGGACCTCAACATTCACCAAGCGAAGGTTCCTCCAGGTCTGGGAGCAAAAGAATTCACGACATATTAGGGAGGAAAATATCCCCAAATGAAAGCCCCTCAAGCTCTTCCTCTGAAGGAAGCCGGCGCAAGCGCCGCAGAAGAGATTACTCTTCCTCTGACGACTCCTCGGACAACGAGGATAAGGAAATAGGACACTGGAAGTCTAGAGGAAGACGTCGCGAAGAAGAAGACGAAGACATGTCTCTTCCGTGGCGTCGCCAGAAAGTTGATGCATTTACACGACGCATCAGCGATTACTCCGATCATAAGAGAAGGCGCATGCCCACTAATGTTAAAACATATGATGGAACAGGTGATCCGGATGAACACCCAAAAATTTTCGAATCAGCTGCTACTATCGAAAATTGGCCACAACCTGTGTGGTGCCATATGTTTAACTCTACCTTAGTAGGGAATGCACGCACGTGGTTTAGTAAGCTTCCACGAAGGAGCATCGGCGGGTTTGAAGAATTGCGAAAAGCATTCCGTTTAAACTTCATCCAAAGAAAAAAGTATGCTAAAAACCCTGTTGAACTAGCCAGAGTAAAACAGCGCCAAGGGGAATCAACCAGCGCTTATATGGAACGCTTTAAAGATGAGTGTATACACGTCAAAGCGTGTCCTGAAGTCCTAAAAATTTCAGGGTTCATGAATGGGATTAATAACCCAGAACTCATTCGGAAGCTAAACGACAAGGTTCCCCAAACCTTCGATGAGCTAATGAAGCGCACAAGATCCTTCATACAAGGAGAAGCAGCCGTTGCGGACAGTAAAAAAGGCTACTCAAATTATAGGCAACAAGAACAGCCTAGGAGACAATCCAATGATCAGAACAGCAACCGCAACAAGAATTATCGCAGTGGACGAGATAATGACAAGTATACCCCTCTCACAAAGACTCCGAGGGAAATATTTGTAACAGAAGGTGCAAACTTCCCAAAACCTCCACCAATGCGTACCGCATAAGACAAGCGCATAGGGAATGGATACTGTGAATATCATGGCCAAAAGGGCCATACAACCAACGAGTGTGTCCAGCTACGACAACTAATTGAAAAATTAGTAAGGGAGGGTAGAATGGATCACCTCGTAAAAAACATTAAAGAAGGGAAGGATAAGAAAAGGAATGGAGGCAAGAAAGAACCTCCCAAAGATAAAGCGGACATCATCTACATGATACAGTCATGGCAACGCAAGACAAAACAAAAAGTCAGTCAAAAGTTCTCTCCAGGAAAGGAGATATCCTTCCCCACTCTAGTTGCGGACAACGCAGTAGTAGAGCCACTAACTATTGAGATACATACTGGGGGACACGAGATTCGCCGCATGTATATCGATGGAGGAGCATCCACAGACATCCTATATGAGCATTACTTCAAAAGGCTACGACCTGAAATACAAAGTCAATTGATACCAGCCACAACGTCGCTGACGGGGTTCACAGGAGAAAAGATATGGCCTATGGGGCAATTACGCTTACTTGTAGTTGTGGGCGATGAACAACACTCAACAGCAACGTAGATAAATTTCATGGTAATCAAGTCTCCTTCACCGTACAATGGCATCATTGGGAGACCTGGAATATCATCCATGCGCGCTGTACCATCCACAGCACATGGGATGCTCAAATTTCCAGTAGAAGGAGGAATTGTCACCCTCTACAACACCACAGTACTACCCAAAGAATGCAACGCAGTAACTAGTGAGGTGGAGAATATTTCAGAACAGCGCGCAGAAAAAACGCCAAACTTAAAGGTCGCTATTCATCCTGATTACCCAGATCAACAAATTTCGATTGGAGGATCTTTATCTGACAAAGGTAAAGTGGCTGTATGCGCACTCTTGCAAAAGAACCTGAATATCTTTGTGTGGGAACTAAAGCACATGACCGGAGTGTCACGCTCTATCACGGATCACAAGCTACAAATCCGACAAGGATATCCCCCAATACGACAGAAGAAGCGTGGCCAGGCCCCAGATCGCGCAAAAGCTATTCTGGAAGAAGTACATAAACTTGTAGACGCAGGTATAATGCGCGAGGTATACTATCATGACTGGCTCTCTAACCCAGTGATGGTAAAGAAGAGTGATGGCAATTGGAGGATGTGCGTGGACTTCACAGACCTCAACAAAGCATGCCCACAGGACTGCTATCCACTGCCAGAGATAGACTGGAAAGTAGAATCCCTGTGCGGATATCCTTTTAAGTGCTTCCTAGACGCATACAAAGGGTACCATCAAATCCAGATGGCAGTGGAGGATGAAGAAAAAACAGCTTTCCACACAAGTCAAGGGGTCTATTGCTACACAAAAATGCCTTTTGGCCTAAAAAACGCAGGCGCAACATACCAACGATTGGTGGACATGGCTTTCGAAAAACAAGTAGGTCGAAACTTGGAAGTCTACGTTGACGACCTTGTCATCAAGAGCCACACAGAGGATGAATTGGTGCGCGACATCGAGGAGACGTTCAAAACGTTAGGAAAAATAAACATGAAGTTAAACCCCAAGAAGTGCACCTTTGGTGCGACAGAAGGCATGTTCCTGGGGTACCTAATAGAACCTGATGGTATCAAGCCTTGCCCAGAAAAAACAAAAGCCGTTATTGATCTCCCCTCACCGCGCACACTGAAAGAAGTCCAGTCATTAAACGATAAGCTAGCTGGGCTAAACCGTGTCTTATCTAATTCAGCAGACAAATCACTCCCTCTCTTTAAAACACTCACGAAGTGTACCAAAAAGGGAGACTTTCGTTGGACTGAGGAAGCCTTCCAACAGCTAAAACAGCATCTGGCATCACTCCCCAAACTTGTCGCACCACGACCAGGGGAAGAGTTAATCATGTACTTATCTGCAACACACGGAGGAGTTAGCGCAGTACTATTGACAGATAGGAACTCCGTCCAGACACCCATATACTTTGTAAGCAAAGCATTGAAGAAGACAGAGACTAACTACAGCGCCATGGAAAAGCTGGTCTTAGCTCTAGTATTCGCAGGTAAAAGATTGCGCAGATACTTTCAAGCGCACCCAATAGCTTTGATCACGGACCAGCCAATCAAACAAGTTATCTCTAAACCTGACGCATCAGGACGGCTACAAAAGTGGAGTGTGTTGTTGAGCGAGTATAACATCTCGTATAGACCACGCACTGCAATCAAGGGGCAGATATTAGCTGACTTTATTGTTGAGAAGCCAGATACCGATAGTCCAACTTCAACAAGCAAAACAGATCTACAAGAACCTTGGATTCTGTTCACAGATGGATCCTCATGCGTGGATGGATCAGGCGTAGGCCTTATCCTTACTAATCCAGAAGGAATGGAGTTCACCTACGCGCTGCGTTTCGAATTCACAGCCACAAATAATGAGGCAGAATACGAAGCCCTACTCGCTGGACCGCGTATTGCAATTCAAATGGGTGTACGCAACCTAGAGGCAAACGTGGATTCCAGGCTAGTAGCTAACCATGTGTTAGGTGAGTATGAAGCCAAGGATGAACACATGATCCAATACCTGGAAAAAACCAAGTCCTTAATTCAGAACTTTGATAGGTTCACAATCAAACAAGTACCTAGAGGGGACAACAGGAAAGCTGATGCGCTTAGCAAGATTGCATCTACAAGCTTTGTGCACCTATCAAAACAGGTATTGGTAGAAACTCTAAAAAACAAATCAATCTTGGAGATGGAAGTATCCACGGTGATAGAAGAACAGGATCCCACGTGGATGTCACCTATCATTGAATTCATTAGCAAAGGAATCTTACCACAAGATCATAAGGACGCTCGAAGAGTGCGGCGCACAGCGCAGCGATTTGAACTACGAGATAGCATCCTATATCGACGTTTTTTCTTACAACCTTGGCTCCGATGTGTTGGACCTCTTCAAGCAGATTATGTACTCCGAGAAATTCACGCTGGATCATGTAGCATGCACTCAGGACCACGGTCTGTTGTGGCGCGCGATCTGCGGTCAGGATATTATTGGCCTACTATGCACCGCGATGTGCGAGATATGATAAAAAAATGTAGCAATTGCCAAGTACACAGGCCAATTCCGCGCCAACCACAACAAGAGTTGACCCCTATCACCTCACCATGGCCATTCTATAAATGGGGCATTGACATCACAGGCCCTTTCCCGGTTGCAGCAGGAGGGCTAAAATTCCTCATCGTAGCCATAGACTACTTTACAAAGTGGATTGAGGAAAAAGCAGTGGTAAACATCACTGGCAACCAGGTAAAACGCTTTGTGTGGGACAATATTGTGTGTCGCTTTGGGCTACCTGGGGAAATCATATCAGATAATGGGAAACAATTTTGTGACAACCCATTCAAAGATTGGTGCGCGCAACTGAACATCACACAACACTTTGCTTCAATGAAACACCCACAAACCAATGGCTTAGTTGAACGCGCGAATCGCAGCTTAGGTGAAGGGATAAAAGTGCGCCTTGACAGACACAAAGGAAAATGGGTGGACGAGTTATCACATGTTTTATGGGCGCACCGCACCACAATCAAAACCAGTACCGGGGACACACCATTTTCTCTTGTCTATGGAACAGAAGCCGTCATACCAGCTGAAATTGGAATGCCAACTATACGAACAACAGAGGTAAACGTCACAACAAATGACGAGGAGCGGCGCATAGACTTGGACTTGCTGGAAGAAAGGCGCGAACGCGCAGCTATACGCGAAGCAAATGCTAAAGCAAAAATGAAGAAATATTATGATGCAAAAGTCAAGCATACTTCCTTCAGGCCAGGAGACTTTGTATACCGCGCTAATGATGCAAGCCACGCAAAAGACACAGGCAAGCTTAGACCCAAATGGGAAGGACCCTACGAGGTCACGGATGCACTAGGTAATGGCGCATACAGGTTGCGCGATATGGAAGGTCATGACCTGGCGCGCACTTTGAATATCTGCAATCTCAAAAGATGCTACCTTTAGGAAAGGCTACGGCCCACAAACAGACAACTTGGCACCTTAGCGTATGCCCAATAATTGTTTGTCATTGAATTTTCTTTTCTTTTTTAGGAATTGTCTTTATTTTCCAAAAAACTTGCAAGTATTAATAAAACGTTATGGTTTCTAGCTAACTCCATAACACATTTTACTTTATTGCGTACATTCTTATATGTGTCAATATTGTTATATTTTTGCCTACATGGCGTGTATGCACTAATTAAGACCCACGATGGCAGAAAGGATGAGTAAACCTACTAACTTACTCGTTGAGTAAGAGGGTTGCAAACCCATCAACATTGGATCACGCATCCTTGCTAAGCGCCTTACCTTCAAGACGTTGAAGTAAGTTTTCCATGCGCATTCCACGAAGGATGCGCAATATCACGTACACTGTACAAGCTTAGCAAATTATAAGCCAAGACTCTTGGTCATTTAATAAGACTTTGCAAAAATGATGCAAGTCTATTTTCATGCTTATGATTTATTTTAAGTCACGCACTTAATTTAAACATAGGTCCCAAAAAGAGTATCTTAATTGATCTTTTTACATAAAGGATAACAATTTACGAACGGATACCATAACACGCAAAAGGTATAATTTGTTATTTATACAATGATATACAAGTTACAAAAGCCCATATCTACACACTATGACGATGCTCAGGACTATCTTCTAGGGCAGCGGAGCTTCCTGCCTCTTGGAGCTTTCTCAAAAGTAACGCATCCTTAGGCGATACGGTCGCTACGCTGACGGCAACCCCATCTGATCTGGGAATATGCGCAGCGCCCACAACGCATAGGATGGCCTTGCCCTTAACACCCTTTTTCTTGGCTGCTCTCTCCGCATGCAGTTCCAAGACCTCCTTAAGAGGAACATCCTTTTCAAGAACAAAAGGGTTCAACATATGACGCGGCTGCGCAAAAACGGGAACCTGCAGCTGCGACTCATCAGGCTTTAGAAAATAGTCCGGCTGCGCCTCAGCATCCTCTAAGATGTGTCGCCCCAGGGTTAACCCCTCCATATTTACCTTTATGGGGTAATCCTGGTCGCGCTCCAGCCGCGCAATATGCGGAAGCTCAAGCAGCTTCATCCCCTCCATAGCCTTCATCAGCTCGTCATAGGCATTGGCGTTATAACCGGGCACCTCAGCAAGCGCCACATTCAGCAATTTCGCCTCATGGAGCTCTTCCATAGCTTGCACCCAACCATGCTCCACAGCGCACTGAACCACCTTTCCAAAAGTCTCCAATACCTCCGGGGACTCTAAGGTGCCCATCGCAGCCAGGCGCAAGCCATGACTGATCAACCACCTACACACGCAGAAAAAGGATGCATTAGAAGCAAAGAGACAAATTAATACATATAAAAAGGCAACATTGCAGAAATATACAAGAACGTACCTGCGCTCAGCTATTGTAGACATAAGATGAGGATATAATTCCTCATCATATTCTATACTAAGGCCGTGCAGCTTCTCCTCCTGCTCCTTCAAAATCTTCTCCATACGCAGGCGAAACTCATCAATATGGCCAAAGTGCTCAGCCTTTTTCTCCTCAAGATACCTTACCCCCCCCCCCCCCAGGTAAGGTTCGCCCTGAACTGATGAAGTTCGCCGCGCGCATGTTGTAGCTCAGCCATCATGGTCAACTTTTCATCAGTGACCTTGTCTGCATGCGCCTTGACAGACCCCACCTCCGCTTGTGCCTCAGCTAGCTGCGCACGGAGAAGGGCAATCTCCTCATCCTTCTGAGCAAGAGTGCTGCTCTCCCCAACATACCGCGTCTTCAACTGAGCGACCAGCTCAGTTTGACGCTCAGCAGCAGCAGCTAACTCTACCAACAGCTGCTGCGCAGATACCTCCTCAGCCACCTTCACTCCCTCCTCCACGTTTGCATTCTGAGGAGGGATCGCGCCTTCCACAAATGCCGCATCATCCTTTGCAGCATGGTCACTACAAAGCATAAATAGAAGGTTAGAGTAAAAAAAAAAAAAAAAAAAAAAAAAAAAAAAAAAAAAAAAAGAAGATAGGAAATACGTGGTTATCACTTACAGAGGGGGCGAAGCCTTTGTCATCCCCTTATCCGCGCCGGTGGCGGATGTGTCATCTTCTGCGGATGACTCTTCATCCGCCATTAGATGGCGCCTCCTCTTGGAAGTGCCACTGCCACCAGCCTCTCCTTTGCGCTTTAGATTATGCGCTACAATCTCAGGCTCCAGCACCTCCACGCTGTCAGAAGACTTAGCCTGCAACTTCTCCACATGCGCAGGCTCCCCAGTAGGAGGCACGCTCTGCACAGGCGTCACATGCAGAGGAGGCGAATCTTCAGGCCCAGCTTGCTGATGAGTGCTCAAACACTCATCGTTTTCGATATATTTAAACTGCCAAAACGCACAAAAACAATCAAAAAGATATCAAAATACTTAAATTATCCCAGGGATTGTGTTTTATGTGTTTTAAAAGCAAAATGTGCAAAAACAAAGAAAAAACGTACAAAGTTTGCAGTATTGGCAGTTTCAGTCCCCCAAGTTTCAAAACTTATCAATTTTAGTCCCTATGCATTTATTTTTAAGGAAAAGTCAACCCAAGGTCTTAAAAGTCAAATTAAGTCAAAATATCATATTTGGGTTGCAAGTTTTCATAAATTACATAATTAGTCCCTGAAAATCCAAAATTGGCAAAAGTAGTCCCTGGGATGTTTTTGAAATTGGAAAAAGTGGAAAGATACAAATTTGGTCCTTGGTTATTGGTATTTGGCATAAAATTGATCATTTGAAGAAGTTTTGGGAAGTTACATTTCACACCCCTCAACTTTGAAAAGTTTGCAAAAATGGTCCTTGTGATTAACCTTTCCAAACCGGACCCCTTGTTATTTGTTAAACCCAAAACAAAACTAATCCAATCCAACACCTTTTCCTAATCCACCCTTAAGCCCAGCTGCTCCCAAGCCCAATCCCACTTAGCCCACACTTTTTAAAACCGTTTTAAATAATAAACCTCGGTCAAACCTTGCGTTGACCGACCCTTCTCCCCCAACACAGACCGCGAAACCAGGGAGAATTTCACACCCCTCCCCCTCGCCTTTTTACCTACTATCTCCCCCACCATTAATACCCTCACCCACCAACTCCACCACCATAAATGCTCCCCCCAATTCCCTCACCAATACCACCCAATTTGGTCCCGTATAAAAATTGGCGCCAAAACCGAATCAAGAGCTTGGATTGATTTTGATAAGATTAAACGGCTGGGATTTGGTCAGAGGTCAAAGGCAAAGCATGTGGGACTCTTAATTTTCAAAATGAAGCTGTGTGGAAGGCATATGGGATTATTTTTAGGTCGGTATATAAGGATAAGCTCATAGAAGCTTCAAGTGTGTAATTTTCTTAGTTAAATTGTAATTTTAGTTCATTTCCAATGTAATGTAACCTTTTTTATTAATGCAAGATCAGTTTAAAGTTTAATTTCCAATTTCATTGTTCAAAGTCTTAACTTAAAATTACAAGTTCTTATAGAGTGAAGTGATTTGTGTTTAGATTATTCAGAAGCTCTTATAAGTTCAAAATCAAGTTATTATAAGTGTTATAAACTTAGGTAAACACCTACAACTCAGTTTTCAACAAAAACCAAGAAAATAAGAAAAATAAAAATAAAAATAAAAAATTGTGATCATTGGCTATACAAGCATGGAGCACAGTGCATTTTGGAAGGCTGTGGGTTAGGAACCTCAGGGGAGGGCATAGGTTTGTTTGGTTTGGTCCTTGATATCTACTAAATAGCTTGGAAGGCTTTGTAAGCTACTTACTCTTTTATTTTTACTCTTAAAGCAGTTTAGGTTGTTAATTTAAGTTCATTACATTTATAGAATAGCTTATAGATTAGTTGTAATCATCTGTTTGTGTTTATTATTTGTTTAAG
Organism: Artemisia argyi; assembly: GCA_030686995.1. Taxonomy (NCBI): domain Eukaryota; kingdom Viridiplantae; phylum Streptophyta; class Magnoliopsida; order Asterales; family Asteraceae; genus Artemisia; species Artemisia argyi. The sequence continues at coordinate 70,263,357 of CM060702.1, forward strand.
TGCAAATCTCTTCAATATCTGATTTTTAAGGGGTGTTTGGTTCTAGGGTGTTTAATCAGTTCCATCAGTTCATTGGTACTTATCTGTATTTCAACTACTTTTGTGGGTGTATTAAGGCTCAGGGGAACCTTTTACTTGTTCCAAAACTCACTCAAAAGTCAAATACCAAGTAATCATTCACCACAGTTGACTGTGGTGAGATTTCAAGGCCATAGCTCATCACATATCTAAATAAGTTGTTCATTTACTCAAATTAGTGTTAATATACTCTAACTAAACAAGTTTGATCATAAAAATCAGCTGTACAAGTTCACAAAAGTCAAAACTTATAATTTCTCAAAAAGTCAAAAGCAGTCCTCAGTCATTTTGAGCAATCTTTGAAGCATTGTAACTTGTTGGTTTCTAGGATTTAGGATCTGAAAATTTGTGTGCTTATTCTCTACCACTTTGTAGATTTTTGATAATTTTTCTAGATTTTATAGAATTTGTTTGGAGGGTTAAACCAGCTCTCAAAGTGACCTGCAGGGCAACCTATTTGCCCTGCTCTCAGTTACCTCAGCAACCCACCCCACTTCATTGGTGGTTTGTGACTGACCCAGTGGGTCCCACAGCCTTGACCTTGCATCTTTCAACCCCCCTCCTACCCAGGAATCAGGGTTGACCTTTTGTTTGACCCCAATATCTGTGGACCCTACCTAGTTTGGCCCTTAAAGTTTGTCCCTCAACTGCTCAGTCAACAAATAAGCAAAGTGCTTATTTGTTGCTTTTTGGCTTATTAAGGCCAGATTGTTGCTTGATCCTTGCTTGTTTGTGTTCCTTAGACTCAGAGAAACCAAGAAATACCATTGTGGACCCCCACATTTCCATTTTGAGCTTATTAACCATCACAGTCAACAAAAGTCAACTGTGAGGTGAATAAGCACTCCAAGTGCTTATTTCCAGGGGTGTAAAAAAGGTGTCTTAATTAAAAGTGCTTGTTTTTATCTTATAATTAGTTTAGAAAAAAAAAAAAAAAAAAAAAAAACCAAAAACCAACTTTTAAGAATAGTGATAGCTTCTATTTAATAGGATTTATCTATTTAATTTTTCTTTTCAATTAATTTCTAAATAATATATCACTTTTATATTTTTAGAAATTACATTTTAGGTCAAAGTAATTTTACAAATTTTTCCAGACTTTTATTTTGTCTTTTAGTGGTATTTCTAATTAATTTTAGTTTAATTTAGTTTTAATTAATATTAATCAATTAAATAGCATAATTAGTTTTTAAATAGTATAACCTAGTTTTTATAATTTTTATAACTTTTATTTTAGTTAAAATAATTTTATAAATTTTTCTAGAATTTTTACTGTTCATCTAATAGTATTTATAATTTAAATAGTTTAATTAGATATTAATTAATAAATAGAATAATAATTATTTAATTAGCTTAAAAATACTTAGAATTAATTTTTTATAATTTTTTAGGATTCCTATGATGGTTAATTAGATTTATAAAATTTTTCTTAATTTTCTAAGCCTTTTTAGCATTTTTAGTAATTCTAATTAATTAAATCAGTATTAAATAGATAATTAGTAAAATAATTAATCTTAAATAATTAAATAGTGTAAAAATACTTTTTATTTTTCTTTAAATTTTCTTTTATTCATAGGATTGTAAAAATATCAAAATTACACTTTTACCCCTCTCAGTCCTTCAGTTGTACTTTTTGTACGGTTCATCTGTATACGTTTTTAATTAAAACGTATAATTTAAGGTTTAAGCTCAAATTCTTGTAATCCAAATCTCAGTAATCCATCACATAGCTTTCCTAAGCTATATTTGTTAATAATTTCCAAATAATTTTGATCATAACCCTTTCCTGTGAATAATACCCGATCCCTAATACGCTAAAGCCACATTTCACACTTCAACGGGATTTTACGACCCGGTGATACATTATATTACCCGGAGCATTGATATAGACTATTTGACTTTGTTGACCATTATTTGGTCAATATAAGTTAGGTGGTTTAGCATCAATCAATTTATGGCGCCGCTGCCGGGGAAGTGTGCGCGTTTCTGTAGCGTTTTTCGGGATTAGTGTTATCTCACCTCACTCACTGTACAAATACCATCACTTGTGAATATTTTCAAAATCAAAACATATAAAAAAGTCATTGACACTTTTCCTAAAGTGTTAAAACACCAAAAAAAAAAAAAAAAAAAAAAAGTAAAAAAACAACAAAACCATATCGTAACGTTTTCTGATTCGGTTTTCTTTTAAGGTGATTCTTAAAGAAAAACGATTCTAGATTACGGGACGATAACAAAAATATTGTCCAAAAAGGTTTTGATCCCTAGTGCATGCGCACCCGTTCACAATCGAAACGAAATCGTCAACTGAAAAACGTAACTGAGTTACGTCCTATTGTTGAGGATCCAGTTCCGAAAATGGACGGAAACGACGATCCACCCATCACAGATGATACAGCTCCCGATCTCCGAACGATGGAGGAGTTGTGTCAGCCCACAATGCTAGGGAGGGGAGGACCCATTGCCCCTCTTAATATTGCGGCCACTGATTTTGGACTTAAACATCATATGATACAACAAGTCCAGAATTCATGCCAATTCCATGGTTTACCGGGTGACGATGCAAACAAGCATCTTGACAAATTTCTTGCCGTCACCCAATGCATGAAGCAGACTGGTGTCTCCGATGATGCCCTTCGTCTCACTCTCTTCCCCTATTCTCTGACTTATCACGCTACTGCGTGGTTTGATCGACTTCCTAAGAACTCGATTCATTCTTTTGAGGAGATGGTGGCTAAATTCCTCGCCAAATACTTTCCACCATCCATGGTTACTAAGTTGCGAAATGATATCAGTAACTTCCGTCAGCTTCCCGACGAATCTTTATTCGAAGCTTGGGAACGCTATAAGCTTTCAATTGATCGGTGTCCAAACCATAATATGTTGCTTGTCACCCAGATAGATACTTTCTACAATGGGTTGACCTTGAGACACCGTGATATTCTTAATGCTGCTGCTGGTGGGACCTTTATGAAAAGGCGTCCCGAAGAGTGCTTTGATCTCATTGAGAACATGACTGCCCACCATAATTTCTGGGATTCCTCAGCCGAGAGGGAAGAGTCATGTAAGTCTGCCACTTCAGCATCCTCATCCTCTGATATAGCAATTCTCGCTAAAAGGATGGATGATATCTCTTTGGCTGTGTTAAGAATGAACCAAACTATGCAAAATCAACAAATTCAAAATCAACAAGTCAAAGCTGTCAATCAAAGTTGCGAAACTTGTGGAGGTCCACATCCCTACTTCGAGTGTCCAACCACTAGTGGTTACACTCAAGAGAACGTACATGCTATTCATGGTTCCTATAACTCGGGAGGTAATGGCTACCAACCACAAGGGGACCGTAATCTTCTAAGCTATCGTTCTAACAACTTCCTTGGACCACCCGGTTTCAATCAAAACAATATTGTCCAAAACAACCGTAACCAGAACCAAAATCAGAATCGAACAAACCAAGGTTACCAAAATTCGGGAAATTTCAATCAAAACCAAAACCAGGGTTTCCATCAAAACCTAAACCAATGTTTCCAACATCAAGGAAACTATAATCGAAACCAAGGTCAAAACAACTTTCAGGGGAACAACTCTCATGGATATGGCAACCAAAATCAAGGAAATTACCAAAACCACGGTTCCCATCAAAATAACCGGGGCCAGAATTTTCCCAACCAAAATCAAGCCATTACTCCAGCTACTCAGCACTTCCCAAATCCAGCTCCTCCTAACCCTACTCGAGCAATTGTTCCAACTGGCCCATCTAATGATGAATTGTTGAAACAATTCATGAAATCTCAGGAGGAGATGAACAAAGTGATAATGACTCAGATCGCTGACATTAAAAAGTCTTTAAATGATCAACCCTCAGGCTCAGGAAAACTTCCGAGCAATACGATCGCTAACCCGAGGGGCGATGTTAAGGCGATCACTACCCGAAGCGGTGTTGTATATGATGGACCCACGGCCCCGACTACCTCTTCTTCTCTTTCTCCCATTCCTCCTCCTCTTTATTCCGAGGAAGAGGAAATTGAGCCTGAGGCAACCACGGACAAGGTGCAATTTACTAGCCCACGAAGTACCGCACACGTCCACCCTCAGGAAATACCAGAAACTGTCCCAAAGCCAGGAGTTGTCTTTGAACCACCCAAAACTCCTGAAGAGAACCCTACATCCAAACATTCACTACCATATCCATCTAGGTTACAAGACCAAAAGCTCCGCGAAAAAGCAAATCATCAAATGGAAAAGTTTTTTCAAATTTTCCGAGAAATTCATTTTGATATCAGCTTCGCGGATGCTCTCTTGTTGATGCCTAAATTTTCATCAACAATCAAAAATCTGTTGAACAACAAGGAGAAACTATTTGAAGTGGCACGAACTCCACTCAATGAGAACTGCTCTGTGGTTCTTTTGAAACAGCTTCCCGAGAAGCTAGGAGATCCGGGAAAATTTCTCATTCCATGTGTTTTTCCCGGAATGGTTGAATGCTTCGCCCTGGCCGATCTAGGTGCAAGCATCAACTTGATGCCTTATTCGATATGGAAAAAGCTCTCTCTTCCAGAACTCACCGCCACCTGCATGACTCTTGAGCTGGCAGACCGCTCAACATCTCGTCCCCTCGGCATTGCCGAGGATGTATTTGTGAAAGTGGGAAATTTCCACTTTCCTGCGGATTTTGTGATTGTTGACTTCGACGCTGACCCACGAGTTCCTCTCATTCTGGGAAGAGGATTCTTAAGAACGGGTCGTGCGTTAATCGATGTGCACGAAGAGGAAATAACTCTTCGTGTTGGTAATGAAGCAGTAACATTTAACCTCGATCAAACCTCGAGGTACTCCTCTAATTATGACGCCGAATCGGTTAACCGAATTGATGTCATTGATGTCGCGTCTGAGGAGTATTCTCAAGAACTTCTGGGTTACCTTCCGAGTGGCAGTCCCACTCCATCTTCTGAGCCTATCATATCCGACTCTTCCCCTTCTCTCACTCCTTTTGAGGGAAGTGACTTCTTATGGGAAGATGTCGAAGCTTTTCTCGCCCAAGACAGTTCAATTTCAGGAAAATTTGATGAGGACTATCTTGATCCTGAGGGGGATATTCTTTTGCTAGAAAAATTGTTAAACGAAGATCCATCTCCCCCTCTTCCTCCAAAAGTACTTCATAAAGAGGAAGTCAAAAATGTTGAAATAACTGATGACTTGCCTAAGGTTGAACTTAAGGACTTGCCGCCTCATCTTGAGTATGCATTTCTGGAGGGTGATGATAAATTACCCGTCATTATTGCTAAAAACTTAAGTGTTGAGGAAAAGGCTGCTCTCATTAAGGTTTTGAAGTCTCATAAACAAGCAATTGCTTGGCGTCTCTCCGACATCAAGGGCATCGACCCTGAGTTTTGCACTCATAAGATATTAATGGAGGATGACTTCAAACCTGCGGTCCAACATCAAAGAAGGGTGAATCCAAAAATTCACGAGGTTATCAAACAAGAGGTTTTAAAACTTCTTGATGCCGGATTGATTTACCCTATATCGGACAGTCCTTGGGTCAGCCCAATCCATTGTGTTCCAAAAAAGGGTGGCATTACCGTTGTCACAAATGAGGAGAATGAGTTAATTCCAACTCGTTTGGTTACGGGATGGCGCGTCTGCATTGATTATCGTAAATTGAATGACGCTACCCGTAAGGATCATTTTCCTCTGCCTTTTATGGATCAGATGCTCGAGAGACTAGCGGGGAATGAGTACTATTGCTTCCTCGATGGTTTCTCGGGTTACTTTCAGATTCCCATTGACCCGCAAGACCAAGAAAAGACCACTTTCACGTGCCCCTATGGAACCTTCGCATATAAACGTATGCCATTTGGCTTATGTAATGCTCCGGGCACGTTTCAAAGATGTATGATGGCCATCTTTTCCGACATGATCGGGAAAAGTATGGAGGTCTTTATGGACGATTTCTCGGTCATTGGGGATTCGTTTAAAACATGTCTCTCCCATTTAGACAGCATGCTAAAACGTTGTGAAGACACAAAGTTATGTCTAAATTGGGAGAAGAGTCACTTTATGGTCAAAGAGGGCATTGTCCTCGGCCATAAAATTTCAAAAAACGGGATTGAGGTTGATCGTGCCAAAGTGGACGTCATTGCTAAATTGCCTCATCCCACGACTGTGAAAGGTGTTAGGAGCTTTTTGGGTCACGCCGGTTTCTATCGTAGGTTTATTCAAGATTTTTCAAAAATTGCCCGGCCTATGACCCATCTCCTCGAGAAGGATGCTCCTTTTATCTTCTCCCCTGAGTGCATCGAAGCCTTTGAAACATTAAAGAAAAGGCTTACCGAGGCACCGATTCTTGTTGCCCCCGATTGGGACTTGCCCTTCGAGCTCATGTGTGATGCTAGTGATTATGCTATAGGGGCAGTCTTGGGGCAACGCAAAACAAAACATTTTCAGCCTATACACTATGCCAGCAAGACTATGACCGAAGCTCAAAGTCATTACACCACCACTGAAAAAGAATTATTAGCTGTGGTGTATGCTTTTGAAAAATTCCGGCCATACTTGATTCTGACTAAAAGCATAGTGTATACGGATCATTCGGCTTTGAAGTATCTATTTGCAAAACAGGATGCAAAGCCGAGACTCCTCCGATGGGTTCTCCTCCTTCAGGAATTTGATATCATCATTCGTGATAAAAAAGGAGCTGAGAACCTGGCTGCTGATCATCTCTCCCGTCTTGAAAACCCTCACCAAAATGATTTCGAGAAAAAGGAAATAAATGAAACATTTCCTCTCGAGACCCTCAATGTGGTTTCATTTCGTGGAGACTCGATTACCCCATGGTTTGCCGATTTTGCAAACTATCTTGCGGGTAACTTCATTGTGAAAGGGATGTCGTCCCAACAAAAAAATAAATTTTTCAAAGATGTCAAACATTACTTTTGGGACGACCCCTACTTGTTCAAGATATGCGCGGATCAAGTCATCCGGCGGTGTGTGTATGGTCAGGAAGCTAATGAAATTTTAAAGGCTTGCCATGCTGGTCCCACGGGGGGCCACCACAATCCCAACTACACCGCCAAAAAGGTGTTTGATTCCGGCTTTTATTGGCCCTCGATCTACAAGGATGCCCAAGATTTAGTCAAGTCCTGTGACGCTTGTCAGCGTCATGGGAATATTTCACAAAAGAATGAAATGCCTCAGAATGCAATTCAAGTTTGTGAAATCTTTGATATCTGGGGCATCGACTTTATGGGGCCATTTCCATCCTCTCACGGCAATAAATACATACTCGTGGCAGTTGACTACTTGTCAAAATGGGTTGAAGCGAAAGCTTTACCCACAAATGATGCCCGAGTAGTTGTGAAATTTTTAAAAGCTCTCTTTGCCCGATTCGGAACTCCACGTGCTATTATTAGTGATCGTGGTACGCACTTCTGTAATGACAAATTTGACAAAGTCATGCAAAAATACGGTGTAACTCACCGTCTTTCCACTGCGTACCACCCTCAAACAAGTGGACAAGTCGAAGTGTCCAATCGGGGCATTAAAAGAATATTGGAGAGAACTGTAGGTGAAAATCGTGCATCGTGGTCGGACAAATTAGATGATGCACTTTGGGCTTTCCGTACGGCTTACAAAACACCCATTGGGTGTACGCCTTATAAACTTGTGTACGGGAAAGCGTGCCATCTTCCGATCGAGCTTGAGCATAAAGCCTATTGGGCCCTCAAGCATGCCAATTTCGACCTCAGAACGGCGGGTGATCACAGAAAAGTTCAACTCAATGAATTAAACGAACTTCGTGATCAAGCTTACGAGAACTCTTTGATCTATAAACAAAAGATAAAGAAGATTCATGACTCAAAAATCAAAAACCGCGTTTTTAACGTTGGTGATCGAGTCCTTCTTTTCAACTCTAGACTCAAGATCTTCTCGGGAAAGCTCAAAACCCGATGGACTGGTCCATTCACCATCACAAAAGTTTATCCTTATGGTACCGTCGAATTATCTCAAAATGACGGTCCTAACTTCAAAGTGAATGGACATCGGTTAAAGCACTACTTTGGAGAGGACGTACCATCCATGGTCGTCCCGGATCTCCAAACTTTCCCCAAGGACAATTGAATTCGGGGATAGAGTCAAGCTAGCGACTCAATGACCAAAAACTAGCAACAATACGGGTTTTCACCCGTATCTCTGATTCTTTCTATTTTCTACCACCGAGTGTGGGGGAATGGCCAACCCCCCGCTGTTTGAAAAAAAAAATGTATATATGTATATAAGTAAAAAAAAAAAAAAAAAAAAAAAAAAAAAAAAAAAAGTTGTATATATAGAAATAAAGTGAAATTGGTATTTCCGCAGTTAGATTCGAATCTTGGCTTTTAACGTTCCTAGCTTCGGCATAATAGCCGGGACTTGGAATATTGATGACAATATTCATTTCTAAGTGTGGGGGGGAAATTCTAACGAATTTTAGCAAATATCTTTCAAGTACCCCCCGTTTTGGCCAAAATTTTCAAAAATTTTTCACTTTATTTCAAAATTTTTAGGGTAATCAGTCCGCCTCGTCTAAACAACAAAAGGGATTGGCTAATCCAGGGGCAAACGGCTCTTGGTAAAGATAAATCAAATCCGTTGACGGCTGGCAATTTGCCCAAAATTGTGTGGGTCATCAACTCCCCGAAAACAAATGAGTTGGCTAGCCCGCAAGATTATGGCTTGTGGTAAAGGCCGTGGAAAATCCATAATTGGTAATCAGCTCACCAAGATGTCGACTAGGTCCATCAAGAGCTGGCTAGTCCAGGAGCAAACGGCTCCTGGTAAAGACTTAACAAATCCGTTGAAAGCTGGTGGTTTGCTCAAAATCACACGGTTATCAGGTGTGCCACAGTTCTTACACCTGGCTACTCCAGAAGTGATGGCTTTTGGTAAAGAGTTTAAAATCCATCAAGTTTTCTAAAAAGATTGCCAGGGACTAGCAATAGTTCAGTGTGGGGGATTGATGAGTGCTCAAACACTCATCGTTTTCGATATATTTAAACTGCCAAAACGCACAAAAACAATCAAAAAGATATCAAAATACTTAAATTATCCCAGGGATTGTGTTTTATGTGTTTTAAAAGCAAAATGTGCAAAAACAAAGAAAAAACGTACAAAGTTTGCAGTATTGGCAGTTTCAGTCCCCCAAGTTTCAAAACTTATCAATTTTAGTCCCTATGCATTTATTTTTAAGGAAAAGTCAACCCAAGGTCTTAAAAGTCAAATTAAGTCAAAATATCATATTTGGGTTGCAAGTTTTCATAAATTACATAATTAGTCCCTGAAAATCCAAAATTGGCAAAAGTAGTCCCTGGGATGTTTTTGAAATTGGAAAAAGTGGAAAGATACAAATTTGGTCCTTGGTTATTGGTATTTGGCATAAAATTGATCATTTGAAGAAGTTTTGGGAAGTTACATTTCACACCCCTCAACTTTGAAAAGTTTGCAAAAATGGTCCTTGTGATTAACCTTTCCAAACCGGACCCCTTGTTATTTGTTAAACCCAAAACAAAACTAATCCAATCCAACACCTTTTCCTAATCCACCCTTAAGCCCAGCTGCTCCCAAGCCCAATCCCACTTAGCCCACACTTTTTAAAACCGTTTTAAATAATAAACCTCGGTCAAACCTTGCGTTGACCGACCCTTCTCCCCCAACACAGACCGCGAAACCAGGGAGAATTTCACACCCCTCCCCCTCGCCTTTTTACCTACTATCTCCCCCACCATTAATACCCTCACCCACCAACTCCACCACCATAAATGCTCCCCCCAATTCCCTCACCAATACCACCCAATTTGGTCCCGTATAAAAATTGGCGCCAAAACCGAATCAAGAGCTTGGATTGATTTTGATAAGATTAAACGGCTGGGATTTGGTCAGAGGTCAAAGGCAAAGCATGTGGGACTCTTAATTTTCAAAATGAAGCTGTGTGGAAGGCATATGGGATTATTTTTAGGTCGGTATATAAGGATAAGCTCATAGAAGCTTCAAGTGTGTAATTTTCTTAGTTAAATTGTAATTTTAGTTCATTTCCAATGTAATGTAACCTTTTTTATTAATGCAAGATCAGTTTAAAGTTTAATTTCCAATTTCATTGTTCAAAGTCTTAACTTAAAATTACAAGTTCTTATAGAGTGAAGTGATTTGTGTTTAGATTATTCAGAAGCTCTTATAAGTTCAAAATCAAGTTATTATAAGTGTTATAAACTTAGGTAAACACCTACAACTCAGTTTTCAACAAAAACCAAGAAAATAAGAAAAATAAAAATAAAAATAAAAAATTGTGATCATTGGCTATACAAGCATGGAGCACAGTGCATTTTGGAAGGCTGTGGGTTAGGAACCTCAGGGGAGGGCATAGGTTTGTTTGGTTTGGTCCTTGATATCTACTAAATAGCTTGGAAGGCTTTGTAAGCTACTTACTCTTTTATTTTTACTCTTAAAGCAGTTTAGGTTGTTAATTTAAGTTCATTACATTTATAGAATAGCTTATAGATTAGTTGTAATCATCTGTTTGTGTTTATTATTTGTTTAAGTGCAAATCTCTTCAATATCTGATTTTTAAGGGGTGTTTGGTTCTAGGGTGTTTAATCAGTTCCATCAGTTCATTGGTACTTATCTGTATTTCAACTACTTTTGTGGGTGTATTAAGGCTCAGGGGAACCTTTTACTTGTTCCAAAACTCACTCAAAAGTCAAATACCAAGTAATCATTCACCACAGTTGACTGTGGTGAGATTTCAAGGCCATAGCTCATCACATATCTAAATAAGTTGTTCATTTACTCAAATTAGTGTTAATATACTCTAACTAAACAAGTTTGATCATAAAAATCAGCTGTACAAGTTCACAAAAGTCAAAACTTATAATTTCTCAAAAAGTCAAAAGCAGTCCTCAGTCATTTTGAGCAATCTTTGAAGCATTGTAACTTGTTGGTTTCTAGGATTTAGGATCTGAAAATTTGTGTGCTTATTCTCTACCACTTTGTAGATTTTTGATAATTTTTCTAGATTTTATAGAATTTGTTTGGAGGGTTAAACCAGCTCTCAAAGTGACCTGCAGGGCAACCTATTTGCCCTGCTCTCAGTTACCTCAGCAACCCACCCCACTTCATTGGTGGTTTGTGACTGACCCAGTGGGTCCCACAGCCTTGACCTTGCATCTTTCAACCCCCCTCCTACCCAGGAATCAGGGTTGACCTTTTGTTTGACCCCAATATCTGTGGACCCTACCTAGTTTGGCCCTTAAAGTTTGTCCCTCAACTGCTCAGTCAACAAATAAGCAAAGTGCTTATCTGTTGCTTTTTGGCTTATTAAGGCCAGATTGTTGCTTGATCCTTGCTTGTTTGTGTTCCTTAGACTCAGAGAAACCAAGAAATACCATTGTGGACCCCCACATTTCCATTTTGAGCTTATTAACCATCACAGTCAACAAAAGTCAACTGTGAGGTGAATAAGCACTCCAAGTGCTTATTTCCAGGGGTGTAAAAAAGGTGTCTTAATTAAAAGTGCTTGTTTTTATCTTATAATTAGTTTAGAAAAAAAAAAAAAAAAAACCAAAAACCAACTTTTAAGAATAGTGATAGCTTCTATTTAATAGGATTTATCTATTTAATTTTTCTTTTCAATTAATTTCTAAATAATATATCACTTTTATATTTTTAGAAATTACATTTTAGGTCAAAGTAATTTTACAAATTTTTCCAGACTTTTATTTTGTCTTTTAGTGGTATTTCTAATTAATTTTAGTTTAATTTAGTTTTAATTAATATTAATCAATTAAATAGCATAATTAGTTTTTAAATAGTATAACCTAGTTTTTATAATTTTTATAACTTTTATTTTAGTTAAAATAATTTTATAAATTTTTCTAGAATTTTTACTGTTCATCTAATAGTATTTATAATTTAAATAGTTTAATTAGATATTAATTAATAAATAGAATAATAATTATTTAATTAGCTTAAAAATACTTAGAATTAATTTTTTATAATTTTTTAGGATTCCTATGATGGTTAATTAGATTTATAAAATTTTTCTTAATTTTCTAAGCCTTTTTAGCATTTTTAGTAATTCTAATTAATTAAATCAGTATTAAATAGATAATTAGTAAAATAATTAATCTTAAATAATTAAATAGTGTAAAAATACTTTTTATTTTTCTTTAAATTTTCTTTTATTCATAGGATTGTAAAAATATCAAAATTACACTTTTACCCCTCTCAGTCCTTCAGTTGTACTTTTTGTACGGTTCATCTGTATACGTTTTTAATTAAAACGTATAATTTAAGGTTTAAGCTCAAATTCTTGTAATCCAAATCTCAGTAATCCATCACATAGCTTTCCTAAGCTATATTTGTTAATAATTTCCAAATAATTTTGATCATAACCCTTTCCTGTGAATAATACCCGATCCCTAATACGCTAAAGTCACATTTCACACTTCAACGGGATTTTACGACCCGGTGATACATTATATTACCCGGAGCATTGATATAGACTATTTGACTTTGTTGACCATTATTTGGTCAATATAAGTTAGGTGGTTTAGCATCAATCACTTGCCCCAACACAGTTAGATGCCCGGCAGTCGCATCCAGAAGTGGCTGCTCATTTTCCCTCAGAAGGCGCACGCCAACTGTCACCTGCTTCGGCTTCTCAAGCTTCACTACGGCGAACAAATCCATCTCTGCGCAACACATGAGCAAATAACAAAACACAGATTAGTTATTGAAGGTACATATACAAAAATACTTACATTATTTGAAGCGAACAAATAAAAGGGACAAACACCCACCCCGGCCGCTCTCATCAATGAAGGTTGGCACCTCGTCAGAACCATGGAAATAGTTGCGACTCAGCCCCATGTGCACCAAAAACTCCTCAGGGTAAGAGTTAATGGGGATGCGGTTGGCATCAATCGTATCCGCATCCGCTATGCTATAAGAACCGGGTGTGGGCCGCCCATCCCTTGGCAACGTCTCTTGAGTATAAAACTCAAAAGGTGAAGGAAACACCCTATCATCTACCCAGAAAAACTTTTCCCTCCAATCCCTAAGAGAATCCACCTTCTCCATATAACACTGAAGGCATCCACCGCGCTTCGCGAAGGATACCCATCCATGCGACCACGTTGTGCGGTAAAACGCACGGAATAGGTCAACAGTCGGGTTGATAGCAAGCAACCGACAATTTATTTCAAAATTTGATACTTTTGTCGCACCTATACAGTGCAGCTGGGAAATGTGAAGGTGGTAGTGGTTGAGCACATTGCTTAAAAAATGATATGGGTACGCGCTGGTTCGCATACTCAAAGAAGCGCGTATATAACCCTATCTTTCCCTCAAGGAAATCCGCGATGCACGCGTTGGCCTCCGGTACAACCGGATGCACGTCAAGAGGAATGAAATAATCCAAGGAGAACTGACGCAGTTCATCCTCGTCCATTTCAGAAGGAAACTCGTGTAATTGGCGAACCATTTTAAAGAAACTAATAAATATAGCACGTTTTCGCGGATTACCTAATAAAACAGTTTCTCTCTTTGACAATGCTTTGAAGAAATGTAAAAATGGCGGATGTGTGTTTTTTACTGTATGTTTTTCAGTAAATGGGAGGCGGTGTTTATATAGGGTTACCAAAACCCTAGCATGTTAGCCACGTGGAACCCACTATCCTAATCGTGTGGATAGAAGACGATCGGGTACATGCACTTTTTCCCATCTCCCGATAAAGACGTGGACACTCTCCCCACTTCCCTAGGTATTTTTTGATAAATTTGGTGACTAGATACATTGTTTACCCTATTAGGCGGTAATATTTCCCGCCACACTTACCGTTGCTTCAAGAAGTCTAGTATCCGCGGCTAGAAAACCGCGCACACTAGACTGGGGGGACATGATGACGTATAGTCTATATTTGGGCCACGAGCCCAAATGATACACATTACTAAGGCCCAAATCCACAATAAGTGGGCTATCATGACAATGACTTGGGCCACATTACAAAAGGGATTGGGCTCACGTAGACCCAAACCCAACCAAACTATTTATGGTCTAGATAAGGATCTTCTATCTATGGATAAAGATCCTTGGACCAGATAAGCACCTTGCGTGCGAAACGTAAGGAGCACGAAATCTACAAGGATTCTGCGCCTATATAAGGAACGACATAATTCTCATTAAAGGTACGATTCACAAACCCTAAAACTCTTTACGAGAACCCTAAAACCGATTACTTACTCTCACGCCGGAGGATAATCGTGGGAGACAATCCCACGATAAGCCTAACGGTGTTTGTTTATTTTCTTAGTGCGCAGGTTTCAAGCATTAAGAGCTAATTGGTACGAGAGCAAGAGCCCAAACTAGGAACGCCCAACTTTTGTATCAACATACGATGATAATTTGGTTAATTTAATTCGTTATCTTACTCTAACCTGCGTAGGCATTAGGCAAACAGAAACTTTCGTTTTCACGTACATGTACTTACAGTGATAATTTTATAAACCAATTTTGATTTACATAGAGGTGGAATGCAAACGAGTAACAAGTTGTGTTGTTATCTCTTTTTGTATTGTAAAATTAATTCTTTTGAAAACAACATTTGTGGATCAAGGTGTCATAACATTATTATGCATAACTCGTTGTGTTCTACTGAGGAGCTCCACTGCCGCAGGTGCAAAGAAACCAAAAGTATCAAACGCAAAATGAATAAAAACATGTTGATTTCAATGCATGCTTTCTCATGTTTTGTCACTTTCTACGATGCGGCTTTCAAAACAGTATGTCCCACTGTAAAACCCCGGCTACTAAAACCCATGAGAGGAGTAATGTGTTGTATCAAGATTTAAATTTATAATATACCGAATCATTTAGACAATCACCAACACTTACGAGCAATGTACTTGAACAATGTACCGAGTCGCTGTAGGGAGTGAAGAGATCCTAAATGTCTAACAGTTTTTTAGGGTTGTCACGTACGTTTTAAATCCGCAGATTATGTTTTTAATAAATCTGAATAACAGAAAATAAATAAAATGAAATAAATAAACAGATATATTAGTTCTGATTTGAAAAGATCAACAGAAAAGGCATGCTTTCCTTGCTGATCCTCTAATTCATTAATGATCTAGTTCTAGCACAATGTTCATCTAGTGTGCTTTGGTAAAATCAATGATGTAGGGAGTAACTTGGTTATCGATTTTGTAACACCCTAGGCAAATCTTACATGTCTAACGGTTAATCACCCATACAATTAAGCGTGTTCGTATGAGAGTAGTACTGGCTTGGGTGACCTAGCGAGAAGTCTTCACATGAGGGCCACAAAAGCAAAGCCGTGTGCTTTGGTAAAATCAATGATGAATTAACCAAAGAATATCGTGAATCTCAGTTGTATGATGAATTCGAGCACTTCAAGATGAACCCTGGTGAGAATATCACAGACTACTATGTCAGATTTCACAAACTTGTGAATGATATGAGAATCATCATAATGACAATGCCGAACATTCAACTCAATTCAAAGTTTGTGAACAACATGTCACAAGAATGGGATCGATTTGTTACAGCTGTAAAGCTCAACAAAGGATTGAGAAACACCAATTATGAACAACTGTATGCTTACTTACAACAACATGAAAAGCATGATGTTTATGATCGTCAATTAAAGGAAACGCTCAATCCAACAACAACAAATGATTCACTTGCTTTTGTTTCAAATGTCCAGCCATTCAGTCAAGCCTTCACACACATGACTCACTTGATTCTTCACCCGAATCAAGCCTTCACACACTTGCCACACTTGGATCATCACCCGATCCAAGTCTTTACATAATGACTCAACAAGTCCTAACCTACACATTAGGACATCACTCTTCTCACATTAAATACATGAACTAATCTAGTTACAAGACTTCTTGGATCTACATCACCATCCAAGCTCACACAAATATAATACTTGGAACTACATCACCATCCAAGTTTATACAGATATCCCCATCCTCGACTCACACACAAGTTGGAAAACAATGACATAATATACATAACCTATCACCGTAACACTTATTACGTTTGTGTGTGGACACCTATAACTTCTCGAATCTTCATAGTTGTCGAGAGTTCTTCTCTTGCACTTGACGGAAGAGGGAATCACTTACAAACATATAACGACATGTTATAGTGATCAAAGAATAAAATGAACAAAGAACAGAAATTTTTGTGTGTGTGAAAGTCTGTTTTCTGAAGTGTAACAGTTCAGTATTTATAGGCGACATGAGGGAGAGGGACGGTCCCGTAAATGCCAGACGGTCCTTTATCACTAAGGGACCGTCGGCCTATTTAAGGGACTGCCGCGACAAAACGCTCCCTTTTTGTCCTGACGTGGTGAAAACTTATCTGGTTCAGGCTGAACTGATTTGGGGGGAAAACTAGCTGTTATAAAGTTTGAATTTGAATTTATTTTCTTAATAAAACATTTCTTTAAAAACACAAAAATACTTTTGTGAAAATATTTTGTCAAACTTAAAAATGTAAGTTTAGGTGAAAATAAAATTCTTTAATCACTTAACTAATGACGGTATAAAGTTTGTTCATACCTGAAGTGATGTTGAAGCAGCTACGTAGAAGAAACGAGTTTCCTCGATTAAAAAACTTATAAACCGTAACTTTACGTAACATGTCTTTATATTTTGTGATTATCAAAACACGAGAAGACCGAATAATGCGAATAACGTTTTTGACATTATTTGTATTAACATAGTAAAAACTTATATTCAAAACTTACGAATTTTATCGTTTTACTTAAAATAATTTTATGTTTTGTCTTCAACAAAAAGGGGAAGATTTTTAATACGTGTATTTATATTTTACGATCTTCTAATGTTTTGTCGATAACAAACATAAAATCATTTTAACGAGATAAATAAAATACGTAACACTTTGAGCAAAAAGTTTACTAACTCATTTCACTAAAACCTTAAACATGTTTAGTTAACAAGTTTACATAAAACCAAAACCATTTTATAAAAACACTTAAGTAACTTAGTTACTTACATTTTATAAAGTGCATGCAACTTGTAAAAACAAACTAGGAAATACTTGGATTATCTATGACCCAAAACCAAGTCCATAACCCATAACCCATGGAGCTTGATCCATAACCCATAACCCATTGCATGACATCTAAATGGGTAAAACCGATGATCGATGATCCAAAGTCCATAAACCATAACCCATGACCCAAGATGTCTTTGACATCATGTATGACATCTCATAAAACCATGGATCATAACCCATAACCCAAAACCCGGAATTGTAACCCAAAATTTAAACTGATGATACCAGATACCCGGGTCCCTGGGTTTACACTAGCCAGATCCCTTTGGGAAGGGATCCGCCAGAACTGAGTGAATAGTGCTTAGTTTGCTTATAAATAGTGAGCCATTTTTCTCTTACTCCTTACCCTTTTTAGACATATCTTCTCTCTATGTTCTCCACAAGCTCACAGAAGTGTATCTTGTTGTTCTTTATTCTTTTAAGGGTGTTGCAGATGTGTTGAGTCATTAGGTGTAAAAAGGACATTGGTTCCTTTTAGTTGTGTTGTGTTGATCGGGTAGTGGTTTTCCCTTTGTAATGGAACCCGATATCAAGCCTTGTACCAGATAAAGTGTAGGCGACGAAGGTTTGGCTCTACCTCTTGGAAGAGCTTGGTATTTAGCTTTGTATCAGATAAAGTGTAAGCGATGTTGTGAAGGCTTCTCCGCGGGCAAAAGGAGTTTGTCTTATTTAGTGTTTACGGAACTCTCAAGTTAGGTACTCGGGGAGTGGAATAGGGCAAGGAAGGTGTCCTTGTAGCTGCATAACTATAAATGCTTGTGTTATGGTTGTGTATCTCTATCTCTTTCTTTTACTGTAGTTTATATGCTTACACAACTATCAATATCCAAAGACACAAAACTAGATTGACATAAGTCGATCCAAAAGTTTTAAAACGAAATTTTAATCGATAAAACTATTCAACCCCCTTCTAGTTTTCTACATTTATATTATTTTCTTTGTAGGAATCTCCACTTAACTTAGTTTATGATTTGATTTTATATAGGAAGGGAAACAGCATTTGCATATGGGTTGCATAGTAAGTTGTCCACTTGCTATAAGTAGGCACGTGCCTAGTAAGATAGGCTGAATCTTACTTTCGGCTCTTCTAATTTGACAACTTAGAGTTCCAATGCCTGTTTCACGCGTATTGATAAGTACTTGAGCTTATCTTCTTGTGTAAGCTTCCCCCTTCTCGTTCTGAGGTTTAGGTTGTAATCAGAGTTAAGTATTCAGGGTTACTGAGACATTTTTCAGTTCTCAGTGACACTGGTGTTGTCTTTCAGCTCTTTATAACTTCACTCCCTGACACCGCATCAGTTTGTGAAGTCGTTTTCTTCAGATGGTCTTCGACTTCCGTAAAGCCATTCAGGCTTATTTTGGTCTTTGAGCTTTATACAACACTCACTGATTTCAGTGAGTCATCTTCTAAATAATAATCAGAGAGTCATGTTCTCTGATAACCCTCAGAGAGTATAGTTATGAAGTGACATAGTCTTTGATCGTTATTAGAGAGTTGATGCTCACTGACCTTCAGGAAGTGAATTAGGCTATTTTATGTTTAAATACTTGTCGGAGACAATTGAATTTGTTAATACAAATATCGCCTAAAAACGTTATTTATATTTTACGATCTTTGCTAAGTTTTGTTAACGACAAAATGTAAACTTTAGTTTCTAAGTAAATCATAATCTTAGTTTTAAAGACTTGCATAAACTAGACATTTGCTACATTTTACATTTCATAAAACACAACACTTTTTATTTCTTAAAATAGAAATGTCACATTTCATTTATGGCAAGTTTTGTCAATATACATTTATGGAAAGAAAGTGTGTTTGACTAACCATATGTTTGCTTGCACAAGTTTTGTGTTTGACTAGGTGTAATGAGATGTGACATTGTTTGGTTTGCAAGATTTATTGCAAAACCAACTGCAAGCCCTGCAAAACCCTGGGGGTACACGGGCAGAACCCATCTGAGGGTTCCGCCGTATCCGCCAGGCCTGCAGAAGGTTTTGCTATAAATACTAAGCCACAAGTTTGATTTTTGGCTTATCACTCTACATCATATTTTCACACATTCATTCATTCTTTCATCTAACCCTTTAACATCTCATATGTGAAGTTTCTTTTTGTAGCAAAGAGATTCACTAGTTCATAAAAAGTTACAAGTATTAAACACAATGTTGCAAGACTTGTTAGCTTAGCATTGTGTAGACTTGTGTACTTTACACTTCATTTGATTGTGTATTTTCAGTAGTGATCGGTTAGTATTTTAGTCCTCAAAATACAAAGTGTGACGGGAGTTGTTGTACCCTTGTAAAGAACTAACGGGAGTGGTTGTACCCTTGTATAAGAACTCAACATCTAGCTTAGTGTCGGTAAACGTGTATAAGCGACGTGTAAGGTTTTCTCCGCCGGTGAAAGGAGCTTGTTGACTAGTGAAAGAAACTCTCGAGTTGGATACTCGGGGCGTGGACGTAGGGCAAGGAAAAAGAGTCCTTGTAGCCGAACCACGATAAATACTCGTGTTGTGGTTTGATCGTTTCTTTCTTTATACTTGCATGTTATATATTGTGTTTGTGTATATATCTTTGATCAAAACGGAAAGTTTCAAAAGATAACTAAACAAGTTAAAAATATTTTAAACGGTAAACTATTCAACCCCCTTCTAGTTTTCCACAATTGGCATCAAGAGCTACGTTACTCAAGCTTTTAAAATATATTGTGTTTTAAAACTTGAAACGATCCATGGATTTTGAAAATTACAAAGAAGGGCAATCTATGCAAAGACCACCACTTTTTGAAGCAAATGGTTTTATATATTGGAAAAACCGTTTTGAAACTTACGTGAAATCTAAAGATATAGATTTATGGTATATAATCATATATGGTGATAATATAGTTACTAATATTAAAGATGATGATCAAAAGAAATTGATTGCTAAAATAATGAAGCTAAAATGATGCTTTACAATGCTTTGCCTAAGAAAGAATATGAAAGAGTCTTTATGTGTAAAACCGCCAAAGATATTTGGCAATCTTTAATAGTCACTCATCAAGGAAACTCACAAGTTAAGGATAACAAAATTGATCTCCTTGTTCAACAATATGAACAATTTGTTATTCCCCAAGATGAGATTATTGATAATGCATTTGCTAGGTTTAATACTATTATTACTTCACTTAAAGCACTTGATGAATCTTTTTGTAGTAAGAATTTTGTCAGGAAATTCCTTAGAGCACTCCATCCGAAGTGGAGAGCAAAAGTGACGGCAATTGAAGAATCCAAAGATCTTTCAAGCATGTCACTTGACGAGCTAATTGGAAACCACAAAGTTCATGAAATGGTAATGGAAAAAGATTCGGAACTAGTTAGAGGCAAGAAAGAAAAAGTTAAGTCCATTGCCTTGAAAGCTAGAGTCCAATCAAGTGATGATGAAGAATCTACTTCGAATAGTGATGAGGAGGAATATGCTATGGCCGTTAGAGATTTCAAGAAGTTCTTTCGTAGAAGAGGGAAGTTTGTAAGGCAACCTAAAGATGACAAGAAAACTTTCCGAAAGATCGTGATGTGATGAGGCGAAAAATGAACCACTTTTAGGGGGTCATTTAAGCCCGGAATTGAATTTATTTGATCAAATATTACCCTAAATCGTTCCTTTTGTGATTTTAGGTACTTTGGGAGTGAATTCTGGAAAAGGAAGCAATTCAGACGTTATTGGAGCATAAAAGTGAAGAAAACGACAGAGACTTAATTTTCCATGCTGAGAACAGTACCTGACGGCGTCAAGAGTAAAAACCATGACGACCCAGTGCAAACCTGAAGGCGTCACAAGAAGGGCGTCAAGAGTTAATGTTGTGACGGCCTGCACAAGGGAAATACATGACGGCGTCAGACCCAGATCTAGGCAGTCCGAGGAACTATTTGGCGGCGAGATGACGGCGTCAGACATTTGTTCTTGACGCCGTCACCTATCAAAATCTATATATAGTTTTCTATTTTTTATTCATAAAGAGAGGAACTTGTGTGGAGAAACTAGGGCCGCACTTTGTAAACCCTAGGTCATATTTTACAGTGTTTTCAAGGGTTTTCACCCCTTGAATCCTTTCATGTTCTATTGAGATAAGTCTTCTCTTAATTCAATCAATATATGTATGTGTTGGTTGATTATATCTTATGCTTGTCTTGATTTCAACATGCTAGGCTAGATCTATCTTGTGTTTGCTTGGATCTAATGAAACCTAGATGTTAATTATGTGTTGATTACTTGTTTATGGTTGTATTGGATGAATGATTTCAATGTTAGGCTTAAGAAAACTGGCAGATCTCCATTGTGTAACATGCTTGAACGTCTTAGGAAACATGAACCGATGTGTACTAGGTTTTATTGGTTGTATTTAATGCATGAGTAAATTCTAATGATCCCATGTTAGGAGCTTCTTAGCCGGCTCGACATAGGAGTGAAGTAGGCGCTCAGAGGATTGGGGAAGTAAGTACGCCATCCCATGAATGGTATTAAGGAATACAATCCATCATCCACGTAACTATAACAAGTAATTAACGTGTAAAAGATATCTAGGGAGTAGTGAAATCTAAGTGAACACAATTCTCCCACATATTGCTCACAACTTTAGTATAATTTAGTTATTTTCATTTTAGTATTTTATTTGGATTGCATCTTAGTATTGGGTTAGTTGACTAGCAACTAATTCCGCCAAACTCCTTCAAACCCGAGAATTTTACTTGCTTTCTAAAAAATATAAAAAAACAAAAAGAATCATCCCTCATCTCTAGACCTAGTCTTTAGGTTTTCTAATCCTAGCGACACTATTCCTAGCTGAACGATCAATCCCCTGGTACTTGTCATTATACTATACTACATCGATCAGGTACACTGCCTGGTGGGGGTTGTAAGCTTCTCGAGATCCCTCGAGAGGTAAAGCCTGGTGCATTCCCTACGCATCAAGTTTTTGGCACCGCAGCCCGGGGAATAGTTATTGTCTAGGTTAGAATCTCTTTTTATTAGGTCTACTTGCTAGATTCCTTTCTAGTAAGATTTTATTTTTATTTTTAGGTTCTCTTTAGTCTATCTTATTTCTTCGTGTTTCTGTTTGTAACTCTTTACCATCCGCCATTATGGCAACCGACGAATTCTCTAACCTTAGGATCACTAGGAGTCGTAGTTCCACTAGAAACCTTGTCTTGCCTTATGCAGAACCCGATAGAGAAATGCGTAGGTTAAGACGATCTCACTCAACACCTGAACCATCTAGCATTGCCATCGATTTTGATGCACCCCTTTCTGAAGAAAATTCAGAAAATCACCTTACAACCCCTAGCTCCCAACCCAACAACGAGATGAGTTCCCCCGCAACTCCCACTCCTAAGCGCCTTAAGGACTACTCCTCCCCAAACCCTCGTGGCTTCTCAAATGCCATTGTCTACCCAAACGAACACACCAATGAGGTCTTGCATGCGACCGATGTTTGGCTTGTCCAAAGTGTGTGCAAGTTTTGTGGATTAGATGATGATGACCCGATTCAACACGTTAAGGACTTCTTGAAAATAGTAGACACCCTCCATACGGATAGGGCTACTAGAGACACTTCCCGATTACGATTCTTCCCTTTCACCCTCTATGAAAAAGCCCAAGAGTGGTATGATAAACTCCCTTCTGAATCTATCTTCACATGGGAACAACTCATATCCAAGTTCTATGAGAAGTTCTTTCCACCTGGAAAAACTTCAGCGTTTAGAGATAGGATCCTCCTCTTCCGAAAAGGGAAGGACGAACCCTTCCATAAATCGTGGATTAGATTCAAGGATTTAATAAGACAAGTTCCCTATCATGGCATCGAACTTTGGCTCTTGGTCCAAATCTTCTACGACAATGTCTCCTCAAATGATCGGAACGGAATCAACAATTCTAGAAAAGGGAGATTAGCCAATCTTAGTGCCGAAGAAGGATGGGATAGGATTGAAGAATATGCTCAGGACCAGGATGACACTTGGGATGAACCTGAGTCGACTGTCAGCATGTCTGAAATCACTTCAACATCTTCAGATCGGTTAAGAAAAATCAACAAAAGAATGGAATACCTAGCTGGGTCGCAGCTACCTAAACAACTTTCAAATCCTTACTTGATCTGCGACTACTGTGGGGGCCCGCATGAGGTAGAGGAATGCGGAGGAGAAACCACGACTGAACATGCATGCTTTTCAGGAGGTGACATCTATGCTGATCCCTCCCTTTTGCCTTTCTACCAAAATGATGATTACACCATCTGGGAAATCTGGTAAAAAGAAAAGAAGGGGAGGAAGGTCCTGAATTCGAAATCAGGAGCACTTTTGAAGATGACCTTGGTCACTTCACTCAAGAAAAAGGCTTGCAATTAAAAGGTCTTAATGAACTTGTTGATGAACAGCAGAATGACATTGGAGAATGGTTCAACAAGCTTAACTCCACCCTCGATAACCTTGAAATGCCGTCAGTAAGCCAAAAAGATCCCATGCTCACGATAACCACTCGAGCTGGAACAACAACCAAGGACCCCCTTACCCGAGCTCGCCCCCCATCACTCCCGATCCAAACAAGCCTCGCGAAGAGGAGGATGATGTGGGCAGCGAGGCTCCCAACCAACCTCCCTTGGTAACCCCTTCCCCATCAACCCCACCTAACCAACCTGTGAGAATCCCATTCCCATCCCGATTAAAAAACCAGAAAACTGAGAATGATAATAAAAGATTCCTATCATATCTAAAAGACTCAGTAGTCACCATACCCCTCCTTGATGCTTGCTATCACATGCCGAAGTATAGCACATACTTTAAAAAATTACTCGCTAACCAAAAGAAACTCGAGGGTCTTGTGACCCTGGAGGAGGAATGTTCGGTGGTGACCCATCGAGGGCTACCAAAAAAAGTAGACGATCCAGGCAGCTTCACCTTACCTTGCTCCATAGGATCTCTATCAATAAAGAATGCTCTTGCCGATTTGGGGGCGAGTATCAACCTCATGCCTCACTCTATGTTCCTTAAACTAGGATACTCTGGATTAAAGTCTACCCGTATGAACATCCAACTAACCGATAGATCAGTCAAATACCCCGTAGGGATATGCGAGAATGTGCTAGTCAAGGTTGGGAAATTCAAATTCCCAGTCGACTTCGTAATCTTAGAGATGGAGGAGGATGACTTGGTACCCATCATCTTAGGGAGACCATTTCTTGCGACAGCTCGTGCAGTCATTGATGTTCATGACGGCAAGTTAACCTTACGAGTGGGAACCGATAGCATAACCTTCGACATTAAGGACACTATGGATCTCTCTTTCAAAACAGCTAACCGGCTCTATTTCATTGGAGAGGTCGATGAACTTACGGATGTCATTGATAGCTGTGTTGATGAACAAATCGAGGAAGGCTGGTTACGGGATGAGAGTTTTCTACCTTTGTTAGAGGTGGAAAAGATGGAGGATGTTGGTGCAGTCTCCTTCTACCCTAGACAAGAGGCCACGGAGCATCTCGAGCTCCAAAAACCCGAAAACAAGCTTAAGCCTTCTATTATCGAACCTCCTGAGCTAGATCTTAAGGAACTTCCTAACCATTTAGAGTATGCCTTCCTTCAGGGAGAGGACCAACTGCCGGTAATCATAAACTCTTCCCTCGAACATGAACAAAAAGGTAAACTCTTAGAGGTCCTAAAGAAATATAAGGGAGTGCTTGCATGGAGTGTAGCCGACATTAAGGGGATCGACTCAACTTTTTGCACGCATAAGATTCTCATGGAATAAGATTATAAACCTACCGTGCAACCCCAGAGGCGGGTGAACCCCAACATTAAGGAAGTTGTAAAGAAAGAAGTCATCAAACTTCTGGATGCAGGATTGATCTACCCAATCTCGGACAGCCCATGGGTTAGTCTTGTACAGGGTGTACCTAAGAAGGGTGGAATGACTGTAGTTAAGAATGACAAGGGTGAGATGGTACCCTAAAGAACAGTTACTGGATGGCGGGTATGCATCAATTATAGAAAGCTCAATGATGCCACGAGGAAACATCACTTTCCCTTACCATTCATTGACCAAATGTTAGAGAGATTGTCTGGGCACGAGTACTATTGTTTCTTGGATGGATTCTCAGGGTACTTTCAAATTCCCATAGCACCTGAGGACCAAGAAAAGACCACGTTTACTTGCCCTTATGGAACGTTCGCCTACAAAAGAATGCCTTTTGGGCTATGTAATGCCCCCGCAACTTTTCAACGATGCATGACTGCAATCTTTCACGAACTTATGGAAGACAACATGGAAGTTTTCATGGATGACTTTTCGGTCTTCGGGAACTCCTTCGACCGCTGTCTTGCTAATCTAGAAAAAATGCTTAAACGCTGTGAGGAAACCAACTTGGTGTTAAACTGGGAAAAGTGTCATTTCATGGTGAAAGAAGGGATTGTGTTGGGGCATAAGATCTCAGGGAATGGGATAGAGGTGGACCAAGCTAAAGTTGAAGCTATATCTAAGTTACCATATCCCACGACTGTTAAAGCAATACGCAGCTTCTTGGGGCACGCCGGGTTTTATCGGAGATTCATCAAAGACTTCTCCAAAATAGCTCGGCCAATGACTCAATTGCTAATGAAGGATGCTCCTTTTGATTTCTCCCAAGAATGCAAGGATGCATTCGATCTCTTAAAAAAGGAGCTCACACAAGCTCCAATCATGATTACATCCAACTGGGAGTTACCGTTTGAAATCATGTGTAACGCTAGCGATTTCGCTGTCGGGGCTGAATTGGGCCAACGGCGTGACAAACTATTCCAACCTATTTACTACGCTAGCAAAACCATGAATCCCGCTCAAGAGAATTACTCTACCACCGAAAAAGAATTGTTAGCCGTAGTGTTCGCATTCGACAAATTCCGACAATATCTTGTCCTTTCAAAGACAGTCGTTTTCACTGATCACTCAGCTCTTCGATATCTTTTTGCTAAGCAGGATGCTAAGCCACGACTAATTCGGTGGATCTTGTTGTTACAAGAATTTGATGTTGAGATTCGTGATAAAAGGGGGGCATAAAATCTGGCCGCATATCATCTATCTCGCCTTGAAAATCCCTTGGATGAGCACGATAGAAGTGAGATTCGGGATTCATTTCCTGACGAACAACTCATGTCAATAACTGATTCGGAGCCTTGGTACGCCGATTTTGCCAACTATCTCGCAAGTAGACTCGTTCCAGAACACCTGACTAGGTACGAAAGGAAAAGGTTCTTTTCTCAGTTAAAATATTACTTTTGGGATGAACCATTTTTATTCCGAAGGTGTCCTGACCAAATAATAAGACGTTGTGTTTCAGAGAGTGAGGCAGTAAAGATTATGAGAGAATGTCACTCTGGTCCTTCTGGAGGGCATCATGGGATAAGCACCACCGCCCGAAAGATTTTCGACGCGGGATTCTATTGGCCCATAATTTTTCGTGATGTCAAAGAAATGGTACAGGCATGCGATGCATGTCAACGGGCCGGGAACATATCGCATAGGGATGAAGCACCTCATAATTTTATACAAGTATGTGAGGTCTTCGATGTTTGGGGAATTGATTTCATGGGACCCTTTCCATCTTCAGGAGGGAACGAATACATTTTAGTTGCCATCGATTATGTTTCAAAATGGGTAGAGGCACAATCCCTTAGGACCAACGATGCCAGGGTGGTTATTCATTTCCTGAAAAAGCTTTTCGCTAGATTCGGGATTCCTAAAGCTCTCATCAGTGATCGGGGAACCCACTTTTGCAATGCGCAAATGGAAAAGGTCATGAGGAGGTATGGGGTGTCCCATCGATTTTCCACCACCTATCATCCACAAACCAATGGTCAGGTCGAAAACACAAACAGGGCTATTAAAAGAATACTTGAAAAAATGGTTAGTCAGAATAGAAAAGACTGATCATTTAAACTCGACGAGGCCTTATGGGCATTCCGAACCGCCTACAAGACACCTATTGGAACGACACCGTTTCGCATGGTGTATGGTAAGGCATGTCACTTGCCAGTAGAATTAGAACATAAGGCTTATTGGGCGCTTAAGGCATGTAACTTAGATTATACAATTGCCGGAACCAATAGGTTCTTGCAATTACACGAGCTTGATGAGCTTAGATTAGAAGCCTATGAGTCTTCCATTACATATAAAGAGAGGGCAAAAAGATGACATGACCAAATAATTAAGAAACCCAAGGAATTTTCAGAGGGGGACAAAGTCCTATTGTATAACTCTCGGTTAAGATTATTTCCAGGGAAACCCAAGTCTAGATGGTATGGACCATTTACGGTGAAAAGTTCCTCTAAAACTGGAGCCGTTGTGTTATTAGACGATGAAGGTAGAGAATTTACTGTTAACATACAACGTGTAAAACATTATCAAGAAAATAATAATGAAATAATTAGTGAGGAGGATGTAACGTTTGATGATGAGGTCACGTAGTAACCCATGACCTTGAGTCTAGCTACAAGACTCGTAAATAAAGAAAAGCGCTTCTTGGGAGGCAACCCATGTTGTGTGTGATTTTTATTTTGTTTGTTTGTTATTTGCTTCCGTATGCATGCTTTATTTTTATTGTTGGTAGATCATGTTTCAAAAATTAAAATAGTAGAAATACTTTACCTTGTTGTTTGGCCTAGTCTTAACTTCATCCAAAGGTATTTTTGCAAAAGATAAGTGTAAGGGGAAACCCCAAATATGTTTTTAAGAAACAAAACCGATCATGATTCTCCACAATATTAAGTGAACATGTATATTCGTATTTGTGAGAGTCAAATGCTTGTATCGAGTCATAATGATGTTTTGCAGGAAGTAGGACCAAGTTTTTCCAGAAATTTTCTGGAAACTTAACATAAGAATTTCTGCAGGTCACTTCTGACGGCGTCACGTGTAAAAATCTGGAAATTTTACCAGTTTTGTTTTTCTAACGGAGTCTTAAAGTTTTTGTTGAATTATTAGTTTTATAATCTCCAGGAAATCTGCAAACATCATTCCACAAGCATTATATCTTATTTTGTTTTCTAGGATTTATTAGCATATGTAGATTGCCGCCGATTTTATGCGAGGTTGCCTTGTCTGTTTTCTCAGGTTTAACAGGTTATGTATGACAAGAAGATGATTATTATTCTGGAAGGGAAGCTTTGATTGTTCATTTTCTTGGAGGAAGATCAAACCTGGCCACCTTATAATCCATACCGAGCGAATCAGGGGAGTATTTGATTTCATTTGTTTTACTTATTTCACTTTTACATTCTTTACTTAAACATTGGGGACAATGTTCATCCTAAGTGTAAGGGGAGGGTAAAATGATGATACCTTACAGATACACTTTCGCTTGAGTTTGTTTGTTTGATGGTAGATGTGTAATAAAACTATGAGAAACACTTGTTAGTGCAATTTTAGCGCCAAATTTAAAATTTTTTACAACATTTAGGAGTGAAACTTTAGCCATAGCAAGCGTCTCATGGATAGGAGATTGTATGACTAGCACAAAACCGTACCATTCAGAAAAATTTTCCACCCAAATATGTGAGGTTCGCCTTTAGATTTGATAGGAAAAGCATTTACTATTAGTGCTTATGAGTGTACCGGTAGCATTTAGATTCTAGAACTTGCGTTAGTGATGCATCCCGAGACTGCTAGTGAGACTACATTCATGTAGTAGGATTTACTACATGATAAGAGGCATTAGGATCACCCTTGTGTTAAACCCGTATCATAGTTACTTGACCATTTAAGTCATATTACTTGGCTAGTTAAGTCAATTAATTTTTCCCACACCATTAGCGTTGTACTCATTTTTAGTACACGAAACCCCTAGTACACCCCTTCGAGCCTATCTTTTCGTTTCTAACTTTAAGCATTTTACTTAAAGGAAGAATTTGTTACACCCCACTTAAATGTACACCCAAATCGCCTTAGCCTTCCGTGTATGAACTCATCTTTAGTGCATTATTGTTATTTGTTAAACCCTAAGTTAATTATCTAATTGATTACATGGTTGCTAAGTCGAGTCATATCCTTGTACATATTGTTTTAGGACGATTGGGACTCATGGGTAAAGTACTTATTTTATGGAGTAATGGGGAAGAACATCATATATTACCCCCATATGTACGTTAATCTTAAAAGTACTCCAAGTGTTTTGATTTTCTTAATTCGAGTCATTAGATTAGTTTATTGTAAAGTATGTAAAGATTCAAGTGTAAGGGGAATTTTCATTCCCTATGATGTATTATTTTGGATGGTAGGGTAAGAGTGTATGCAAAAAAAAAAATCGAAAAAATCAAGAAAAAGAAAAAAAAAATAGAAAAAGAAAAAGAGAAAAAAACATACGGACTACCATCCCTTTTCATTCTATGTTCATTTTATGTTTTTTTGTTATTTTTCATTTATAGTTTAAGTCGAGTCTAGTCTTGGCTTAGCAACGCCATATTATACATGTAATTAACTAAGATTGTTAACTCGCCACCAGTAAAGACTGCCTATATCCAACAAAACCGTGTATTCCATATCCCTACACCTAACGTTACAACCCTTTTAAAAGACCTCTTTGATAGTTTATCCTAGGTGCTTACGCCATGTGGTGGAGGTTTGATCCTTTCCCAAGCCTATGGTAATCTATTTTGCTATGACAGGTAGTGAGATATGTTTTCCATTTCCATAATGTGATATTACTTTATTACACCCGAGAGATGTGAGTATCTAAACACTATTTGTGAGGTGCTAGTATATGACCTCCGTGCTTGTCTTTGGTCTTTAGTGGAACGATTATTTGTTGTAATTACTTTTATATTAGTGTTAAATGACCCATAACTTGTATTTTGATTAGAATAAAAGCGCATTTGCTTGAGGACAAGCAAATCTCAAGTGTAAGGGTATATGATGAGGCGAAAAATGAACCACTTTTAGGGGGTCATTTAGGCCCGGTAAACGTGTATAAGCGACGTGTAAGGTTTTCTCCGCCGGTGAAAGGAGCTTGTTGACTAGTGAAAGAAACTCTCGAGTTGGATACTCGGGGCGTGGACGTAGGGCAAGGAAAAAGAGTCCTTGTAGCCGAACCACGATAAATACTCGTGTTGTGGTTTGATCGTTTCTTTCTTTATACTTGCATGTTATATATTGTGTTTATGTATATATCTTTGATCAAAACGGAAAGTTTCAAAAGATAACTAAACAAGTTAAAAAGATTTTAAACGGTAAACTATTCAACCCCCTTCTAGTTTTCGACAATTGGCATCAAGAGCTACGTTACTCATGCTTTTAAAATATATTGTGTTTTAAAACTTGAAACGATCCATGGATTTTGAAAATTACAAAGAAGGGCAATCTATGCAAAGACCACCACTTTTTGAAGCAAATGGTTTTATATATTGGAAAAACCGTTTTGAAACTTACGTGAAATCTAAAGATATAGATTTATGGTATATAATCATAGATGGTGATAATATAGTTACTAATATTAAAGATGATGATCAAAAGAAATTGATTGCTAAAATAATGAAGCTAAAATGATGCTTTACAATGCTTTGCCTAAGAAAGAATATGAAAGAGTCTTTATGTGTAAAACCGCCAAAGATATTTGGCAATCTTTAATAGTCACTCATCAAGGAAACTCACAAGTTAAGGATAACAAAATTGATCTCCTTGTTCAACAATATGAACAATTTGTTATTCCCGAAGATGAGATTATTGATAATGCATTTGCTAGGTTTAATACTATTATTACTTCACTTAAAGCACTTGATGAATCTTTTTGTAGTAAGAGTTTTGTCAGGAAATTCCTTAGAGCACTCCATCCGAAGTGGAGAGCAAAAGTGACGGCAATTGAAGAATCCAAAGATCTTTCAAGCATGTCACTTGACGAGCTAATTGGAAACCTCAAAGTTCATGAAATGGTAATGGAAAAAGATTCGGATCTAGTTAGAGGTAAGAAAGAAAAAGTTAAGTCCATTGCCTTGAAAGCTAGAATCTAATCAAGTGATGATGAAGAATCTACTTCGGATAGTGATGAGGAGGAATATGCTATGGCCGTTAGAGATTTCAAGAAGTTCTTTCGTAGAAGAGGGAAGTTTGTAAGGCAACCTAAAGATGACAAGAAAACTTTCCAAAAAGATCGTGATGTGATGAGGCGAAAAATGAACTACTTTTAGGGGGTCATTTAAGCCCGTAATTGAATTTATTTGATCAAATATTACCCTAAATCGTTCCTTTTGTGATTTTAGGTACTTTGGGAGTGAATTCTGGAAAAGGAAGCAATTCAGACGTTTTTGGAGCATAAAAGTGAAGAAAACGCCAGAGACTTAATTTTCCATGCTGAGAACAGTACCTGACGCATCAAGAGGAAGATCTTGACGGCGTTAAGAGTAAAAACCATGACGACCCAGTGCAAACCTGAAGGCGTCACAAGAAGGGCGTCAAGAGTTAATGTTTTGACGGCCTGCACAAGGGAAATACATGACGGCGTCAGACCCAGATCTAGGCAGTCCAAGGAACTATTTGGCGGCGAGATGACGGCGTCAGACATTTGTTCTTGACGCCGTCACCCATCAAAATCTATATATAGTTTTCTATTTTTCATTCATAAAGAGAGGAACTTGTGTGGAGAAACTAGGGCCGAACTTTGTAAACCCTAGGTCATATTTTACAGTGTTTTCACCCCTTGAATCCTTTCATGTTCTATTGAGATAAGTCTTATCTTAATTCAATCAATATGTCTATGTGTTGGTTGATTATATCTTATGCTTGTCTTAATTTCAACATGCTAGGCTAGATCTATCTTGTGTTTGCTTGGATCTAATGAAACCTAGATGTTAATTATGTGTTGATTACTTGTTTATGGTTGTATTGGATGAATGATTTCAATGTTAGGCTTAAGAAAACTGGCAGATCTCCATTGTGTAACATGCTTAAACGTCTTAGGAAACATGAACCGATGTGTACTAGGTTTTATTGGTTGTATTTAATGCATGAGTAAATTCTAATGATCCCATGTTAGGAGCTTCTTAGCCGGCTCGACGTAGGAGTGAAGTAGGCGCTCATAGGATTGGGGAAGTAAGTACGCCACCCCATGAATGGTATTAAGGAATACAATCCGTCATCCACGCAACTATAACAAGTAATTAACGTGTAAAAGATATCTAGGGAGTAGTGAAATCTAAGTGAACACAATTCTCCCACATATTGCTCACAACTTTAGTATAATTTAGTTATTTTCATTTTAGTATTTTATTTTGATTGCATCTTAGTATTGGGTTAGTTGACTAGCAACTAATTCCGCCAAACTCCTTCAAACCCGAGAATTTTACTTGCTTTCTAAAAAATATAAAAATACAAAAAGAATCATCCCTCATCTCTAGACCTAGTCTTTAGATTTTCTAATCCTAGCAACACTATTCCTAGCTGAACGATCAATCCCCCGGTACTTGTCATTATACTATACTACATCGATCAGGTACACTGCCTGGTGGGGGTTGTAAGCTTCTCGTGATCCCTCGAGAGGTAAAGCCTGGTGCAATCCCTACGCATCATGATGATAGGAAAAGAAAGGTTGAAAGGAAATGCTATAGGTGTGGAGACACAAATCATCTAGTAGGAGAATGTCCAAAACCACCTAAAAGCAAACCTCAACAAGCTTTTGTGGGTGGTGTTTGGAGTGACTATGAAGGAGATAATGATGAGCCAAAGAATGATGATATTGCTCTCATGGCTCACGACTCAAATGAGGTACTCTCCAACTCATCTTATTCTTCTATTGATGATGACACCTTACAAAAAGAATATAACAAACTTTGTGAATTGAGCTTAAAAATCATAAACAAAAATAAGTTTTTAAAAACTAAAAAGGAGTTTTTAGAAAATGAAGTTTATGAGTTAAAAGAAAAAGCTAAGAGATTAGAAAAGAGTAAAGGTATTGACACATCTTGCAAATCATGTGAAGAGCTTAAACTCGAAGTTGAGAAACTTAAAATTACTCAAAATGATCTAATAAAACAAACCACAAAGTTTAAGAAGTTCGATAAGAGCATTTCTTGTGTGGATAAAATTATGAAACTTCAAAAGTCACCCTTTGATAAAACTGGACTAGGATTCATGAAAATAGAAACTTCAAAGGGTCAAACGAAACAAGAAAAGAATGCACAAGAAACTAACAAAACTGCTACAGCAGCCCGCGGAACAGACGGAACCCAATCTAGGGTTCTGCCTGTTGAACCCGAAGGTTCCGCCAGGTCTGCTGCAGCAGTAACATCCTCCACATCGGATCGTTCAAAATTTGTTAAAGTCACATTTAAAAATGGAACAAAACCTGCCTTTAAAACTGGAGTAGGACTTAGTAAAAACGAATTTAGAGCTAAGACTACTCAACCAAGACCTAAGACTCCAATTCCCAAACGCCCCTTTCCAAAGAGCAACTTCAACACTCGACCAAACTATCAACATGTTTGGAACCAAAACACTCCTGGACATTACCAAACTCCAAATTACATGTCATGGAACCCTTACGTTCTATTTTCATACTTGGAACAAGTTAATGGTATGCTTAACCAAAATGGACCCATGAGAAATTGGGGACCAAATGTTTGAGTGTTTTTCGTAAAATAGGTGTGCCTCAAAGTTTGTTTGGAACCGGATGAATGGATTAAAGATAGCGGTTGTTCAAGGCACATGACGAGTAACAAAAGCCTCTTCACTACTTATCACAAATGTGATGGAGGTAATGTTACATTTGGTAGTAAAGCTAAGAGCAAAATCATCGGAAAAGGTACAATCTCTCATGACTCCCTTTTTATAGATGATGTTGCTCATGTTGATAACTTAGGTTTTAATCTCCTTAGTATTAGTCAACTTTGTCGTAATAAGTATAATGTCCTTTTTAGTGAAAACGGAAGTAAAATACTTAAATATGGTATAACCATAGCCAAAGGTGTCCTTAAGAACAACGTATACGTCATGAAGATGGATCCAACATCTAGAGACAAACTTTGTCTTACTTCATTAGATGAATCTTCAACTTTATGGCATAGACGTTTAGGACACGCTAACATGAGACTAATTCAAAACCTCTCCTCCAAAGACTTAGTTCGAAACCTACCTAAGTTGAAATATGACCAACACTTTTGTGATGCTTGCAAAGTCAGTAAACAAGTCCATAGTAGCCATAAGGCTAAAAACTTGGTTTCTACATCTAGGTGTCTAGAACTTTTGCATATGGATTTATTTGGTCCATCCGCTATACAAAGTTATGGAGGTAACTTCTACACTTTGGTCATAGTCGATGATTACTCAAGATATACTTGGACAAAATTTTTGAAAAGTAAAAATGAAGCTTTTGATAAATTTGAGATTCTAAGTAAGAAAATTCAAAATCAAGTAGGGTCTAATATTGTGTCTATTAGAACGGATCACGGTCGTGAATTTGATAATGAATTTCAATTTGGAAACTTTTGTGATAGTAATGGTATTACTCATAACTTTTCGGCTCCACGTACCCCTCAATCTAATGGTGTAGTAGAACGTAAAAACCGGACATTACAAGAGATGAGTAGAACAATGCTTAATGAACAAAACATTCCACAAAAGTTTTGGTGTAATGCCGTTGACACATCAACGTACATTTTAAATCGAGTTTTAATTAGACCATTTTTGAAGAAAACTCCTTATGAACTATATAAAGGTAAAAAGCCTACATTAGGATACTTTAGAGTGTTTGGGAGTAAATGCTTCATTCTTAACACCAAGGATTATCTCACCAAATTTGACCCAAAGTCTTATGAAGGTGTATTTCTTGGATATTCAAAAAATAGTAAAGCTTACATTGTTTTGAACAAAGAAACCTTAAAAGTCGAGGAATCGTTGAACGTAACATTTGACGAGAGTCCACCTCCCTCTAAGATATCACCTTTGGTAGATGATGACTTAGTTGAAAGCCAAGCAATAGAAAGTCAAGAGATCTTAGGTAATGACAAGGAAGATGAACTATTAAACAAAGAACTTGTCAATGTCAAAGAATCTAAAAGTCATCCATTAGATAGTGTCATAGGCAACATTAACGAAAGAACACTAAGATCAAAAGTTCAAAATGAAAGCAACTACTTTTGTTTCGTGTCAACCATTGAACCGAAAAATATTAATGAAGCCATTAAGGATGAGTCTTGGGTAATTGCAATGCAAGAAGAGTTAAACTAATTTGTTAGGAATGATGTATGGACATTAGTTCCTCAACCAAAGAGTCAAACGATAATTGGAACAAAATGGGTCTTTCGTAATAAAATGGATGAAAATGGAATTGTGTCTAGAAACAAAGCTAGGCTAGTTGCACAAGGATATAATCAACAAGAAGGCATTGACTACGATGAAACTTTTGCTCCGGTTGCTAGGCTCGAGTCAATTAGAATCTTACTTGCATATGCATGTGCACACAATTTTAAACTTTTTCAAATGGACGTCAAAAGTGCATTTCTAAACGGAGTCATTAATGAAGAAGTGTATGTTGCTCAACCACCCGGCTTCATCGATTTTGAAAAACTAAATCATGTGTACAAACTTAAAAAGGCTCTTTACTGACTTAAGCAAGCTCCAAAATCATGGTATGATCGACTTAAAACCTTCCTATTTGACCATATGTATACCATGAGCTTAGTTGATAATACTCACTTCACTAAGAAGAAAGATTCACATATTATCATAGTCCGAATCTATGTTGATGACATTATATTCGGATCAACTTGTCAAGAATTATGTGTGGATTTCTCAAAAATCATGCATGACGAGTTTGAAATGAGTATGATGGGAGAACTCAACTTTTTCCTAGGACTCCAAATTAAACAACTAGAAGATGGTATCTTCTTTAACCAATCTAAATATATTAAGGACATGCTTAAGAAATTTGGATTAGAAGATTCAAAACCAATCAAAACACCCATGTCCACGGAAACTAAACTCACCAAGGATGAGGAAAGTGAATCCGTAGATAGCACTAAATATAGAGGTATGATTGGTAGTCTACTTTACCTAACGGCTAGTAGACCCGACATTATGTTTAGTGTTTGTCTATATGATCATTTTCAAGAAGATCCTAAGACTACTCATCTCGAAGCCGTTAAAAGGATTTTTAGATATATTAAGGGCACTACACATTTAGGTTTATGGTATCCCAAAGGAACGGGAATAGACACCATAGTGTATGCCGACTCGGATCATGCCGGTGACTATGTTGATAGAAAAAGCACAAGTGGTATTTGTACTTTTGTTGGACATTGTCTCACCTCATGGTCCTCTAAGAAGCAAACGGCTCTTGCTATCTCAACAACGGAAGCCGAGTACGTTTCGGCCAGAAAGGCATGTCAATAAGCTCTTTGGATGAAGCAAGCTCTTGTCGACTACGGAATTCAACTTAACGACATCACAATTCTTTGTGACAACAAAGGTGCCATTGATCTTAGCAAAAAACCCGGTTCAACATGCTCGTACCAAACATATTGAAATCCGTCATCATTTCCTTCGTGACAACGTTCAAAAAGGTAATATCTCAATTGAGAAAGTTTCTTCCGAAGACAACATAGCCGACATTCTCACGAAACCCGTTAAACGTGAACCTTTTAACCTTCTTAGGCTAGGCTTAGGACTCATGGAACCTACGTTGTAGTTCTGGACATTAGACAAAAATCACAAAAATCAAAACAAATCCATAACTCTTTTTCTCAGCAGGGTCGCCAGAACCCTCAGACACAACGGACGGAACCCAATTTAAGGGTCCGCCGTATCCGCCGACCTGCAGAACCATTTTTTGTTTATATTAAACTAAACACCCATTATCTCATACCACCACTTCCAAACTATTACTATTCACTTTACCATCCATCCATACCTGCGATTTCTTGGTCTTCCTTTCACTCACATTGCAAAACAATCATCATTGTAAGTATTCTAAACTTGATTACAATCCTGATCTGAGTCTAGGAATTCTATTTTTTGCACAAAAACAAAAACTTGGGGTTATGCATTAACTTGAGAAACTCATGCATGAAATTAGGTGTTTAACAAAATTAATCATGTTCCCCATAGTTAGGAATTGCATTCTTACTAAGTGTAAACATGTTTGCTAAAACACCCCATGTCAAATTCTTCCAAAAATTTCTCACAAATAGGACAAATATTTTTTCGTCTCACATTGAGAATACAAAATCAAAATGTTATGTTTAAAACATCACTTGCAT
This sequence comes from Artemisia argyi, assembly GCA_030686995.1. NCBI lineage: Eukaryota > Viridiplantae > Streptophyta > Magnoliopsida > Asterales > Asteraceae > Artemisia > Artemisia argyi. The sequence continues at coordinate 70,300,821 of CM060702.1, forward strand.
AATGTCTCTTGAATGCTAAAGGGAATACATAACCAATATGTATTTTCGGGTACATTCAAACGAAGCTACATTGAACTAGGAGCGCTTGGGTTATCTTTTGTTTTATAACAAAACTTGCATTATAAAACATTTTTGAAGCATCAAAATGAGTCAAGATAACCGCATGTAACACCCCGAAATTTGATTAAGCAGCGGAAGTCTTAACGGGGTCATTACAGTTTAGTACACAGTCATACTCATAGAAAACAATTCAAAAGATTACCAATATCATTCCATGAAAACTCAAATATTCAGAGTTACAAACATTTTTCCAAAATTTTAATTGTTTCACAAAAGTGGTGATGAGTTTGTAAAGAATGATATAGTTATTGAAATAAAAGGGAGGTCCTGTGCCCTTTTGCCAGCTCCGTGCCTCCATACTTGCTAATTTCCTGAGATAAACATGCTTAAAAAGTCAACACAAAGGTTGAGTGAATCCATAGTTGTTTAAATTGTAATAGTGTGAACACAAGTCAAGCATTTGAAATAAACAAGCCAAGATAGACAGGTCTTGACTAAATGGGTGTAATATTGCTCCTAAGCCTCACGAAACGCAAGCCTTAACATTGATTTGACATATCATAAAGATAATAATAATCATCTACACCACAGCGGATGTAAATGACAAGGGGCCCTCGGTGACAGGAAATGTGCCAAATTTCCATAATACCTCGAATATAGCACACCTCCTGCCAAGTAATCACCTTGACAGAGGAGGGCTGCCATTCCAATAGATCTATCAACTATATTCGCGCTCACTCGCAAGTGATTAAGGTTCGTGATATGAGGGACTTGTAGCACAGGTGTCAACTTAGGCAATATCAGGTGATAACAGCATACAGAAAATACTTGTGTTCGATTTATAGCATAAATCTCCCCAAGGGGTTTAAAAACAATTAAAAATGTGGGACCATGAACTCACCTGAAAGGTGCGTGTGAATCACAACGGTGCTCAAAAGTGATGGTGTATTGCTATGGATAGCAATGAAATTCCTCCGACTTGCAACCTAAAAATATATTGTAACCGGTGTTTTAGATTCGTGTCATAAATGACGTGTAATATATCACGTGTAAGGTGATATCCGTTTCGGGTGTCTTAAAATATATTCCAAATAACTTTACGTAGTTATTTGTAGTTTTGTTACGAATCGGTGTTATAAATATTATCTCGTTATGAAAATAATATTGTTAAAAATATTTATGATTAAATATTTTTAATAAAGTTATATATATTAAAGTTTAAGAAATATATATATATATATATATATATATATATATATATATATATATATATATATATATATATATATATATATATATATATATATATATATATATATATTATATATATATATATATATATATATTTATATATATATATATATATATATAATTATAAAAGTATATGAAATAAATAAATTATAAGAATAGGTCTTATCACAATTTATCCCTTAACTTTATTAAAATTACACCTTTTACCCTTTGGTTAATAATACTTACAATATGGTCCTTTTTGCCTTTTTACATATTGTTCCCTAAACTTTAGAAAATTACGGTTTATACCCCTTAATTACTTACAATTCGGCAGTTTTCAAAAATAGTCCGAAGGTTTCCTTGTTTTTGTCACATTTAGTCCCTCAACGTGGGACTTTTGCAAACATAGTTCGAAATCTAGTTTTTGAAAAAGTTAACTTTTATTTTATAAAAGTTACCACTTTTACTCCTTTTTATTTGTAAAAACTCGGTTCTATGAAATCAGTTACCACTCGAACTAGTAAGTTTTATATCCGAAAATTTTATAAGGTTTTGTGTTGGGCTCGTTAGCCCGGTAAGGCCCAAGTGGGTGTTTTCTTGTTTTTAAAATCTTGTTCGACTAGTATAAGGTTTCGGTCTAGTAATCGTGGTTTAGAAATGTTCTAGCTTTGCATGTTTCGTGTTCTTGGTTAAGCTCGAGCCAAATAATGGGAGGGTCGAAGAAAGCACATAAGTTTTACGTGTAGAAACAAAATGGCGAGGGCTTTTCTAGTGGTGTCGAGTCATGTGGTGAAATGATGGTGTAGTGAAAATAACAAAATATCATATGTGTGTCGAGTGAATATGCATGCTACGATTTGTAAATAAAGAAAGAAAAGAGTGGTGATCGACTTACAACACCAAAAATGGTGGTGAAGAGTTCGTGTGTACGAGGCAAGTGAACAAGCAACGTGGTACTCTCTTCCCGTCTTAGTAATCCTTTAACCCAAAAGCTATCCAACTCGTTCAAACCCAACTCCTTAGCTCGCTTTCTCCTTTGTTCTCCTCGACCACAATTACAACGTGAGACACTAGTATGCTTTGAGATTTGGATGTTTTTTAGTGTGTGTATGAAATTTAGCATTAAATGTGGTATTTATAGGAGGTGAGGGTGGTTCGATTGTCTCCAAGGAACACAACACCACCGAGTGGTCAAGTCTTCACTCGACAACCTTGTCTTGGTTTACATTGTCTAGTCTTGTCGATGTGTATATGGTTTGGGGGCTACAAGCATTTGTCAACCTAGGTGTTATGAGCTTTTAGGTACACATGGTACTAATAATCTTTGTTTATGATTTTTGTTAGGAGTCCAAGAGACACACGATCCAAGGGTTAAAATGTTTGGGCGTGTAATGGTTTTATCCAAGGGTTTGACGGCTCCAAAGAATTGCTTCTTGTCGCATGATATAGTGGCAAGGAAAAGCTTGCTTGTTTGTGTAGTGTGAGTAGGAAACAAGGAGAAAGTAAACGTGTGGAAATGATTTGATGGTAAGGAATTTGGGTTCGGTTTTTGGTTGTCATGCTACGCAAAAAGAAGAAAACATTAGAAGCCAAAACAATGGGCTTGTGAGAAATGGTTCGGCCCAGTGAACAATCCAAGAAAGAAAATCATGGCGTGGGCTTGGGGTGAAATTCGGCCCAAAGGTATTGGGGTATCGGTGTTCCGTAAAACTGTGATATTAACTTCGGTGTCGGTTCGTGATAACCATAAGTATTTAAACTGTGTATACATATATATACTCGTATATATAATAATAACATTGTAAAAGTTAATATATACATAGTGTCGTATATATTTATTAATTGTTTCTCGGTTTTCAATTTGGGTGTCGGGTCGCAAGTGGAGTTACCGGTGTTAACCTCGTTGGGTGATATCCAAGAGTGACTTTCGGGTGATATCGGGTGACAAAACACAATTGGGTGTTAAACAAGTGGTGTTCATAACATTCGGGTGTCAATTAAACAGTGAACAAAACAATCGGGTGTTCAAACAGACAGTGTCTCATGCAAAAATTTTAAATTAGCCCGCAAAAATGGCTTAGTATGGAATAATATTGGTAATTAGCATTAATAAATGACCTGGGATTTTACGGTGTATTACAGTACCCACCCGTTAGATTGGATTCGTCCCGGAATCCAAAGTTGAATCGGTGCTCGGGGTTGTCTCATCAAATAGTTGTGGGTATTTGGCACGCATTTGATCCTCGCGCTCCCATGTGTACTCGGGTCCTCTCTTAGAGTTCCATCTGACCTTAACAATGGGAATGCGACTATGCTTAAGTCGTTTGACCTCCCTATCCATAATCTCAACGGGTTCCTCAATAAAGTTCAACTTATCATCGATTCTAATCTCTTTCAGTGGTATCACAAGTGTTTCATCCGATAAACACTTTTTCAAATTTGACACGTGGAAGGTGTTGTGTACTCTACTGAGTTCCTCAGGTAGTTCCAATTTGTATGCCACGGGACCGATCCTTTCAGTGATTTCGAAGGGTCCAACGTATCTCGGGTTTAGCTTTCCCCGTTTTCCAAACCTAATCATTCCTTTCCAAGGTGATACCTTAAGCATGACCTTGTCTCCAACTTGAAATTCTATTGGTTTTCTTCGCACATCGGCATAACTCTTTTGCCGATCCCTAGCGGCTTGTAATCGTTGTCTAATCTTTACTATTTTCTCAGTGGTTTCAAGTATCCACTCGGGACCTGAGAGTTGTACATCTCCAATCTCAGCCCAACAAACTGGTGATCTACACTTTCTTCCATAAAGTGCTTCAAATGGTGCAGCCTTAATGCTAGCGTGATAACTGTTGTTATATGAGAATTCTGCTAACGGTAGGTGTTTATCCCAGTCTTTTCCAAAATCAATCACACACGCCCTAAGCATGTCTTCCAGGGTTTGTATAGTCCTTTCACTTTGACCATCAGTTTGTGGATGGTAAGCTGTACTCATATCTAACTTAATTCCCAAGGCTTTCTGTAAAGATCGCCAAAAGTTAGATGTGAAACGGCTGTCTCGGTCGGAGATAATAGAAATCAGCACTCCATGCCGGGAAACTATCTCCTTAAGGTACAAACGTGCAAGCACATCCATATCATCAGTCTCTTTGATCGGTAAGAAGTGCGCTGACTTCGTGAGACGATCAACAATAACCCAAATTGTGTCCAACCCACTCGATGTCTTGGGTAATTTCGTAATGAAATCCATTGTAATCCTTTCCCATTTCCACATTGGTAGCTCGGGTTGAACCAAAAGACCGGATGGTTTTTGATGTTCAGCCTTTACTCTCGAGCAGGTCAAACACTTACCGACATACTCTGCAATGTCAGCTTTCATGTTTGGCCACCAATACAACTTCTTTAAATCTTGATACATCTTGTCCGAACCCAAATGAATGGAATATTTAGACTTATGAGACTCGTGCATGATGAGATCTCGTGTTCCTCCATACAATGGAATCCAACTTCTGTCCTTGAAACACAGCCTTCCATCTGGTTTCTTGACAAATCCATTCGTGCTTTCGGGCATACCGTAAATCTTCTCGTGTGGTCTATTCTCTTCCTTAAGAGCCTCAGTTTGAACTTCAAGAATTTGAGACGGCAGTGGTGATCTAATCGTCATACCCAATGACTTAACTCTGAGGGGTCTAAGTCGTTCCTTTCGACTCAAGGCATCTGCTACAATGTTTGCCTTCCCCGGGTGATAACGGATCTCACAATCATAGTCACTTAGCAACTCTAGCCATCGACGTTGCCTCATGTTCAACTCCTTCTGATCTAAAATGTGCTGAAGACTCTTGTGATCGGTGAAAACCGTAACTTGGTTCCATATAGGTAGTGTCTCCAGATCTTCAGAGCGAATACTACCGCTCCTAATTCTAGATCATGAGTAGTGTAGTTCTCCTCGTGGGGTTTAAGTTGTCTAGAAGCGTAAGCAATCACTTTAAGTCTTTGCATCAATACGGCACCCAAACCTTGGATTGATGCGTCACAATATACCACGAAGTCCTCACTTCCTTCGGGTAGTGCTAATATCGGTGCTTCACAAAGCTTCTGCTTCAAAAACTGAAATGCCGATTCTTGCTCATCTCCCCATTCAAACTTCTTCTTCTTCTGTGTTAACTCAGTCAAAGGTTTAGCAATCCTTGAAAAACCTTCAATAAATCTCCGATAGTATCCGGCAAGACCTAAAAATTGGCGTATCTCGGTAGGACTCGTTGGTGACGCCCAATTTTTAACAGCTTCGATCTTGGCGGGATCAACATGAATGCCCTTACTGTCGATAACATGCCCGAGAAATTGTACCTTCTCAATCCAAAAATCACACTTGGAAAATTTGGCGTATAATTTCTCATCTCTGAGCAGTGTTAGTATAGCCTTCAAGTGTTCTGCGTGCTCCTCCTTACTACGTGAGTAAATAAGGATATCATCGATAAATACAATCACAAACTTATCCAAATAGGGTTTGCACACTCGGTTCATTAAGTCCATAAATACAGCGGGTGCATTTGTTAGACCGAATGGCATTACTTGGAATTCGTAGTGACCGTATCTTGTCCTGAAAGCTGTCTTAGGGATGTCTTCTTCCCTAACCCTCAGTTGATGATAACCCGATCTCAAATCAATCTTCGAGTAGACACTCGATCCTTGTAGTTGATCAAACAAATCGTCAATCCTTGGCAACGGATATCGATTCTTAACCGTCAGTTTGTTCAACTCACGATAATCGATACACATCCTGAAGGTTCCATCCTTCTTCTTTACGAACAACACCGGGGCTCCCCACGGTGATGAACTAGGGCGAATAAATCCTTTATCCGACAATTCCTCCAATTGTCCAGATAACTCCTTCATCTCCGACGGTGCTAGTCTATAGGGTGCTCGTGCTACGGGTGCGGCTCCTGGCATCAAGTCGATTTGAAATTCCACTTGACGAGTCGGCGGAAGGCCAGGCAAGTCCTCAGGGAAAACTTCTGGAAAGTTCCTGACTACTGGCACATCCTCGAGTCGCTTCTCTTCCGACTTCTTTTAGGTGACTTGAGCCAAAAAGACTTGACATCCTCGTTCGATGTACTTCACAACCTTGACGCAAGAAATGATGCTCAAACGTGTCTTACTTCGCTCTCCGCGAACAACCAGGGTTTCATTATTTAGTGGAATGTGAACGACCTTTTCGTCACAAATAATCTTAGCGCGGTTCTCGGATAACCAATCCATTCCTACAACGACGTCGAAACTACCGAGTCTAATAGGCATAAGGTCAATGTCAAATGGGGTGTCTAATAGTCTTAGGGTGCAACCTCGGAGTATAGTGTTTGTACTCACTAGCTTTCCATCAGCTAGTTCAATCTCATACGTGGTGTCTAGTCGGGTGGGTGTAATATTAAGCAGGGGTGCAAGTGAAACAGATACGAAACTTTGATCGGCTCTGGAATCAAATAAAACTTTAACGAGGCGGTTGTTTAGAAAGAACGTACCAGTGACTACGTTCGGATCTTGTTGGACATTCCCATCTCCCAGCACGTATGCTCTCCCACGTGCATTGTTATCCTTGTTAGGACACTGACGCCTGTAGTGTCCTTTCTCTCCACAAGCATGGCATACTACAGCCACGGGTTGCAAATTGGCTCCTGTCGCCTTGCAATCTTGTGTCTTATGTCCAACCCTTGAACACTTCCCGTACTTAGCATAGCAGGGTCCATTGTGATGCATCTTACAATTGTCACAGAATGGAAGAGGTCCAGCATACCTAGCATCCTTAACTGGTGCTGCGACATAAGCTCTGACAGCTTCCTGTCGGCGGTTCTGTTGGTTGTGGTGGGTGTTTCTGTCATGGTGGTAGTTACGGTTGGGGTTTCGGTTGTTGTTGCTGTTGCTGTTGTTGTTGCTGTGATTGTTGTTGTTGTTGTTTGTCCTTTGATCATCAAACTTCCTTTTGTGATCGTTGTTTCCCTGAGCAGAGTTACGCTTAATCTCCCGGTCTAGCAGTCTTTGGGCAATGGACATTGCTTCTTCCAAAGATTGAGGCTTAGACGAGGTGACGTTTCCCTCAATGCTCCTGGGTAATCCTTCAATGTACCTTTCCAACAACTTTTCCAAGTCGGGAACCTTAGAAGGGCAAAGTGTATCAAGTTCCTGAAATCTCCTGTCGTAAGCCCTGAGATCATTTCCTTTCACAACCAACGTGTGAAACTCATCTTCTAACTTCTTGATCTCGCCTCTAGGGCAGAACTTCTTCAACATCTTCTCCTTGAAATCAGCCCAGGTAATCTGATAGGCCTCCTCCACACCTATCTTCTGAGCAGTTGCATTCCACCAAGACAACGCGTCTTCCAACAATGTTCCAGTAGCAAACGAGACTCGGTTTTCCGCGGCACAACCGCTCCTTACAAACACAGTCTCAGTTCGCTCAAACCATCGAGCAAGCTCTGTTACTCCTTCAGTTCCTTTGAAGTGAGATGGTTTGCAAGCAATGAAGTCCTTATAGGTGCACTTCCGAGTCGCAGCAGACTCGCTCTCAGCAGTGGCTCGGTTGTTGCTACTAGTTCGTGCCATTGCAGCAGCCTGTACCTCCAAAGCTGCAGCAACGCTGTCGGCAACCAACTTTCTTATAGCAGCCTGGGTCATAGCGGGTGACGAGGTAGCATTAGTGGTTTTCCTTGGGGCCATAATTCTATAAAATCGTAAGTGCATAAGTACAAATCCCAAACATCAATAACAAGAGAAATAGTATATCCAACTCATAATAGTCGAGATCATCACAAAACACATATCACAACCACACCATAAATACATATGTCAACATAAACCATATCATTCATAAATAAACATCACGACATGTAACAACACACATGGAAATTATAATGAATCTCAATATGGGAGCATAATAAAAAGAAAGATCAGACAACTAGAACATCATAAATCAATATCAATACGTTACAATCGTAACCAACATAAAGTTTTAATAATTTTTGGAATTCATTGTTACAAAACAATAAGTTACAACAATTATTAATGCCACAGGCGGCAAGTTAAGATGTCTCTGTAAGTAATGACATGTCATAGATCTATGAAGGTCCAGGTGCGCCTCCTGATCTCCTCTCTAGCTCTCTGATCATCCGGATCATCCCCAACATCTCCATATCTCTGGATCTCTCACGGGCCTGAATCTCCTCAATAGTAGTCGAAAGTGCATGGATAGTAGAACTAGATGCAGCTAACTCCTGTGCCTGATGCTCCATCATCTCCTGTGTAATGGCCGCAACTGCTCTCAAATCATCAATCTCGTGCCTCTGAACATCTAATCGGTGACCGAACTCAGTGATAGTAGCCTGTGCCTCCTCGATCTTTGTACCCATCATCTCAAATACCATCTCTAGAGATGTCCTATGAACCACGAGGTTCTCAACCTCCTCCTGCATACACTCAATCCTCTCCAAAGATATATCCTCGATAACACTCAACAGCTCATCAAGTCGACTCTCATGTCTAACCAATCTAGCAGCCAAAAGAGGGATAGTATGGTGTATCGGCTCTCCTGTGACCAGTAACACCGCTGAAGAGCCATCTCCAAGCTCAGCAGCCCTAGGTGATCCCTCAGCTAATCTCCATCTACGTATGTAGTCTAACAAAAACGACCATCGACGAGCATCAACCAATCTATGAATACCAGGTGAGGTGGGTGTCTCGGTGGGAGCAGGTGATGGTACAGGTGATGTAACAGGTGATGGTATCGGTACAGTGGTAGTCTGTGAGTAGAAAACCGTAGGTGGTGGCATGGGTGGTAAGGCCTCAGAAGTAGGAGGTGCGGTGTAAGTAGGCAACATGTAAGGGTGTGGCTCAGGTGGGGGTGCTGGTGATGCCACAGGTGTCAAATCTGGCATAGAAACAGGTGGTAATACAGATATGGGTGATGATACAGGTGTAGGTACAGGTGGTGTAACAGTAGAAGCAGGCAAAAAGCAGACTCGTTTCCGAGCCGTGCATTTGCGGGTAAAGTCTCCCTCATGGTATCAAAACAACTCGCCAAAAGGCTCAGGCTCATAGGGCTCAAGAATCCTCACTCACTTGCGCCGATGAATCAGTGCAGGCGGGGATGATGGTGGAACAGAAGCAGCAGTGTCAGAAGTATCGGAGTCAGAAGACTCGTCATCAGCATCTGAACCGGTGTGGTGACTAGCAGGTGGTGAAGGACGATCATCAGCCGCAAGAAACTGCTAAGATGTCAGGTACTGGTCATAAAGATACTATCCCTGTGTCATGGGTCCACAAACAGGACGAAAGAGAGGCTGAATAGCAAAAGAATCAACGGGTGTAGAAGCAACCTCACCCTCCTCAAAGGGCTCGGTGTCAGCAGAGGGGTCTCCAGATGGAACAGGAGATGGTATAGCAGGTGATACAGGTTGGGTGTCATGGTCAGAATCATGGGTGTCATGGGTGTCATAATCAGATAAGTCAATAGTAGGGTAAGTGGATGATGCTGGTACGACGTCATCACTGTCGGACAAAATAATAACTGGGGGCGACATGGTACTGTAATATCCTAAAAATAGCAGTGATATAAGTCATTTAGTCTACATAATGCTACATGCACAGTGATCATAGTGTCATAGTGAGCTAAATGCAATGGGTGCTAAAAATCAAACCTTAAAACATAGCGTTGGCATGCGCTGGCACGGAGGGCACTTCGGTGATAAATAGTTTGTTTAAAAATCTGGTGAGGTTATAGTCCAATGTTTTGAAAAATCATTTGGTTCTCTATAACCATGGCTCTGATGCCAATCTGTAACACCCCGAAATTTGATTAAGCAGCGGAAGTCTTAACGGGGTCATTACAGTTTAGTACACAGTCATACTCATAGAAAACAATTCAAAAGATTACCAATATCATTCCATGAAAACTCAAATATTCAGAGTTACAAACATTTTTCCAAAATGTTAATTGTTTCACAAAAGTGGTGATGAGTTTGTAAAGAATGATATAGTTATTGAAATAAAAGGGAGGTCCTGTGCCCTTTTGCCAGCTCCGTGTCTCCATGCTTGCTAATTTCCTGAGATAAACATGCTTAAAAAGTCAACACAAAGGTTGAGTGAATCCATAGTAGTTTAAATTGTAATAGTGTGAACACAAGTCAAGCATTTGAAATAAACAAGCCAAGATAGACAGGTCTTGACTAAATGGGTGTAATATTGCTCCTAAGCCTCACGAAACGCAAGCCTTAACATTGATTTGACATATCATAAAGATAATAATAATCATCTACACCACAGCGGATGTAAATGACAAGGGGCCCTCGGTGACAGGAAATGTGCCAAATTTCCATAATATCTCGAATATAGCACACCTCCTGCCAAGTAATCACCTTGACAGAGGCGGGCTGCCATTCCAATAGATCTATCAACTATATTCGCGCTCACTCGCAAGTGATTAAGGTTCGTGATATGAGGGACTTGTAGCACAGGTGTCAACTTAGGCAATATCAGGTGATAACAGCATACAAAAAATACTTGTGTTCGATTTATAGCATGAATCTCCCCACGGGGTTTAAAAACAATTAAAAATGTGGGACCATGAACTCACCTGAAAGGTGCGTGTGAATCACAACGGTGCTCAAAAGTGATGGTGTATTGCTATGGATAGCAATGAAATTCCTCCGACTTGCGACCTAAAAATATATTGTAACCGGTGTTTTAGATTCGTGTCATAAATGACGTGTAATATATCACGTGTAAGGTGATATCCGTTTCGGGTGTCTTAAAATATATTCCAAATAACTTTACGTAGTTATTTGTAGTTTTGTTACGAATCGGTGTTATAAATATTATCTCGTTATGAAAATAATATTGTTAAAAATATTTATGATTAAATATTTTTAATAAAGTTATATATATTAAAGTTTAAGAAATATATATATATATATATATATATATATATATATATATATATATATATATATATATATATATATATATATATAAAAGTATATGAAATAAATAAATTATAAGAATAGGTCTTATCACAATTTATCCCTTAACTTTATTAAAATTACACCTTTTACCCTTTGGTTAATAATACTTACAATATGGTCCTTTTTGCCTTTTTACATATTGTTCCCTAAACTTTAGAAAATTACGGTTTATACCCCTTAATTACTTACAATTCGGCAGTTTTCAAAAATAGTCCGAAGGTTTCCTTGTTTTTATCACATTTAGTCCCTCAACGTGGGACTTTTGCAAACATAGTTCGAAATCTAGTTTTTGAAAAAGTTAACTTTTATTTTATAAAAGTTACCACTTTTACTCCTTTTTATTTGTAAAAACTCGGTTCTATGAAATCAGTTACCACTCGAACTAGTAAGTTTTATATCCGAAAATTTTATAAGGTTTTGTGTTGGGCTCGTTAGCCCGGTAAGGCCCAAGTGGGTGTTTTCTTGTTTTTAAAATCTTGTTCGACTAGTATAAGGTTTCGGTCTAGTAATCGTGGTTTAGAAATGTTCTAGCTTTGCATGTTTCGTGTTCTTGGTTAAGCTCGAGCCAAATAATGGGAGGGTCGAAGAAAGCACATAAGTTATACGTGTAGAAACAAAATGGCGAGGGCTTTTCTAGTGGTGTCGAGTCATGTGGTGAAATGATGGTGTAGTGAAAATAACAAAATATCATATGTGTGTCGAGTGAATATGCATGCTACGATTTGTAAGTAAAGAAAGAAAAGAGTGGTGATCGACTTACAACACCAAAAATGGTGGTGAAGAGTTCGTGTGTACGAGGCAAGTGAACAAGCAACGTGGTACTCTCTTCCCGTCTTAGTAATCCTTTAACCCAATAGCTATCCAACTCGTTCAAACCCAACTCCTTAGCTCGCTTTCTCCTTTGTTCTCCTCGACCACAATTACAACGTGAGACACTAGTATGCTTTGAGATTTGGATGTTTTTTAGTGTGTGTGTGTGTGTGAAATTTAGCATTAAATGTGGTATTTATAGGAGGTGAGGGTGGTTCGATTGTCTCCAAGGAACACAACACCACCGAGTGGTCAAGTCTTCACTCGACAACCTTGTCTTGGTTTACATTGTCTAGTCTTGTCGATGTGTATATGGTTTGGGGGCTACAAGCATTTGTCAACCTAGGTGTTATGAGCTTTTAGGTACACATGGTACTAATAATCTTTGTTTATGATTGGTGTTAGGAGTCCAAGAGACACACGATCCAAGGGTTAAAATGTTTGGGCGTGTAATGGTTTTATCCAAGGGTTTGACGGCTCCAAAGAATTGCTTCTTGTCGCATGATATAGTGGCAAGGAAAAGCTTGCTTGTTTGTGTAGTGTGAGTAGGAAACAAGGAGAAAGTAAACGTGTGGAAATGATTTGATGGTAAGGAATTTGGGTTCGGTTTTTGGTTGTCATGCTACGCAAAAAGAAGAAAACATTAGAAGCCAAAACAATGGGCTTGTGAGAAATGGTTCGGCCCAGTGAACAATCCAAGAAAGAAAGTCATGGCGTGGGCTTGGGGTGAAATTCGGCCCAAAGGTATCGGGGTATCGGTGTTCCGTAAAACTGTGATATTAACTTCGGTGTCGGTTCGTGATAACCATAAGTATTTAAACTGTGTATACATATATATACTCGTATATATAATAATAACATTGTAAAAGTTAATATATACATAGTGTCGTATATATTTATTAATTGTTTCTCGGTGTTCAATTTGGGTGTCGGGTCGCAAGTGGAGTTACCGGTGTTAACCTCGTTGGGTGATATCCAAGAGTGACTTTCGGGTGATATCGGGTGACAAAACATAATTGGGTGTTAAACAAGTAGTGTTCATAACATTCGGGTGTCAATTAAACAGTGAACAAAACAATCGGGTGTTCAAACAGACAGTGTCTCATGCAAAAATTTTAAATTAGCCCGCAAAAATGGCTTAGTATGGAATAATGTTGGTAATTAGCATTAATAAATGACCTGGGATTTTACGGTGTATTACACCGCACCTCCACATTGTTTTCATATAGGCACACACTAGAACAACCACATTACAATAGGCGTTTACTTAGACTAAAACGTGAAATTTTGTTTTTCTATCATCATGCCTCCTCTAACCCACTACGACCACAAGGACACCATTAAGTACTTACCCAAACACCACAAAACCAAAGGCCTTACCCCAAATCAAGTCAATGTTTTCAAAGCCTAAGAAAAACATTATGTCCATGAGGGTAGAACCATTGACCCGTCCTTCCTAGAAGGCACAAACCTCTACACCGAATTTGCCACAATCAACTTTGAGTGTCTTTTAGAAATCAACGAGCCTATTTGTCCTAGGTTCATTCTAGAATTTTATGCATCCGTCACTCTCTCCACGGATGAGTATGGTCGCATGTCTATCAACTTTAGGGCTAGTAGTCGTCAATACTCCTTCACTCTTGAGGAGTTTGCTCAAATCCTAGGTGTCCCAAACCGTGGTACTTGCATCTACTCCGACTTGTACTCCCTCTCAACTCTTGACACACTCTTTGACCGCATCCATCCCTATGACACCCCTCTTGTGTCCAAAGATGAACTTCGTAACCACCTCTTTGTTAGGACAACCAACACTAGGAGAACCCGTTCGGGAAATGAGGTCGATAAGGACCCTTATGGAATGGAACTTAATGAACTCAAGCCCCAATTCAAGAAATGGGAGGAAGTACTTAGAGCCAATGTCATTAGCACAATAGGAAACCGAGATCATATTAATCTTTGCCTTTGCTACATGCTCTACTCCTTGTCCGTTAGGCAACCGTTCAACCTTGCCTACTACATGGCCAAGAGAATGGCCGACATTCCCGTGCATGACACAACGGCTATGCCGTATGGAATGCTCTTGACCCGTCTCTTTAGGTTCATCTCTCCCATTCCACCAACTCCTAATGGTCTTCGCCTAGACTACTCTCTCATTCCACACACCTTTGTCCCACTAAGTGATAAGAGAGTGTACAAAGCCCAAGGAAAACGTCCTCATCCTCCTACCTCCTCATCATCTTCCTCAATGAGTGAAGATGACTCTTTGCCCAACTCTAGGCTCCCACCTCTAGAATACTTATCCCAACTTCCGGATATTCCAAATGAGTCAGCGGAGTTCAAGCAAACAAAGGGGATGTTTAAGAATCTTGGAAGATTCCTTGGAAAGCTAAAGAACAAGATTGACCGTCAATGAGTGCGGGTGTGTAGGAGTGTTTGGCACAAGGTGCTATTTGAACAATTTGGTCGTTTAAACAATGTTTGTGATGTATTTGTGTGTTGGTACAATTTGTGATACTATTTGGAACATGTATTAACTAACAATGATGCAGGTAGACAACGTTTGACAAGTTGTCAAATTTTCATGTTTATGAAATTTTCACTAAGTATAGTGAAATTCGCTAGCCCCCGGTCAAAGTCCTATGGTATGCGTGTTTACATGTCCATTTTTTGCATTTCCTAACCAGATATGCATTATATTTTTGATTTTAGGAGTTTTCGAAAAATTTGAAAATCGTCTCGCGGGTCAAAATCGCGGACTGTATAGTTTTTCAGGTCTGGCGGATCTGGCGGCACCCTGGATTGGGTTCCGCCGGTGTAATTTCTGGGCAACCCAGAAATGGCCCAACGGATCGGACGGAACCCTCACACGGGTTCCGCCTGTGTATTCTGAAGGTTCCGCCAGATTTCCTGCAGAATTTTTTTTTAGTTTTCAACATTTCAACATCCACTCAACAACATACCATCCCTTTAGTTAGAAACCTATTTCCTGCAATTTGCTAAACACAATAGGATAGTTCTCATTCCTTTTAACTCAAAGAAAACCATTTCCCGCCAAATTTCAAAAATACCCATAACTACCTCAAGGAACCTTCACACATAAAGGAAGGAACCCTTCCAAAGGTTCCTTGAAATCCCTGAGACATATCCTTCAACAAATTTGCCAAAACCACTAAGCATTTGGTGCAAATCTTTGTCTTCCTACTTCACCATTTTCATTGGATTGACTTCCATGATTTGACAATCCACAATTAGTCTTCCAAATCATTAGGAACCTCCATTTTTGTATGGCTAAACATCAAATCCAAACACTCCTTCCCACACTCCTTCATCACTATAAATTAAACCATCCTAAACAATATCAAATCACACCTTCTCCATCACAATCTCTGATCTTTAAACCATTTTAACAATGACTAAGTCAACAATCACCTCTCAACCATCTCGACCCGTCCGGAAAACCGCCCGGATAAGTGTCAAACCACTTTGGTCCACCCAATCCATCAACCTAAGCTCCTCATCCTCGGATGAATTCACCTCACCAATCAAAAATGAACATTTTCTAAACCTTGCATCTCCATCACCATCACCCAATGGACCCAATGAGCTCACTCCACCACCAACAAAATCACCAATTGACCCAACTCCACCAAGTGCTCCAACCCAACCATCCAAAACTCCATCACCATCACCATTACCAAAACTTGAACCTATGGAGTTATTTGGGTCTCCTCCAACATCACCACATCCTTTTGTCCAAGATCTCAATGATCTTCCACCAAGACCAACACAACCACCACCTTTTGCAAATGACCAAAATGAGCATTTTAACCACAACCAACCACCACAACAATTGTACCACCAACCCAAACCATTGTTGTTTCACCCTATCTACCATGACATCCATGGTCCTCTTTATGGAGAACCAAATTTTGAAAACCATGATCACCCAACTCCACCACATTCTCAAGCCCAAACCTTTGAGTCTTTCTTTCCTTCCTATGAGGAAATTCAAAGCATGGTCGAGAATTACCTCCATCAAGCAATGGAATTTCAAACCACCTTGCTTGACTCTATCCCAAACCCATCCTCCACCCAAGAACCAAAAACCAACCCATCCTCAAACCAAGAAACCAACACCAACCCATTTCCACCCAATCATCCCCATGTTTGCTCACATTGTGAGCAAATGTTGAAAATGGGTGAAAGCATCAAATTGTTGCTTCACCAATTCCAAGACGAAATCCGCTTTGCATTCCAACACGTCATAGAACGTTTGGATGCTCTTTCCCACCCAAACAAATCCTAGACAACATTTGGAGGCCTTTTGCCCCATTTAGGAAAGTAGGATTTGATTTTCTTTTATTTTCTTGGTTATTTTTAGTTTTTCTTTTGAAGTAGGAGGATCTTTCCCATTTCTTGTCTTTGACTTTTAAAAGTCAAATTTTACTTGAAATGATATCTTTTTCTACTTACTTACTTGCATTGTTGGTTGATCATTTTTGAGTTGTTCTTGTGGTTACATTATGTGTGGTAACTACAAGCTTGATTATATATATCACCAACTAACCATCTTTTTTGTAGGATCAAAATCCATGTTTCCCATCTTGGCACTCCTTTTAGGGGGAGTAACAACCAAGGGGGAGCACGTGCATTATTCCGCTTCGCTACTCTACTTTTTGCTTCGACAAAAAGGGGGAGAAATATATTAAACCTTTAAACTTAATATGATTTTCATCACTTAAGTAAAACAAGTTTAATATAATTTTTTTTTATGTCTTAAACACTAAGATTTTGTGAGTTACTTAAAAACAAAGTTTATGTTTTGTCATCAACAAAAAGGGGGAGATTGTTAATATAGATATCGCCTAAAAACGTTATTTATGTTTTACGATCTTTGCTAAGTTTTGTTAACGACAAAATGTAAACTTTGGTTTCTAAGTAAATCATAATCTTAGTTTTAAAGACTTGCATAAACTAGACATTTGCTACATTTTACATTTCATAAAACACAACACTTTTTATTTCTTAAAATAGAAATGTCACATCACATTTATGGCAAGTTTTGTCAATATACATTTATGGAAAGAAAGTGTGTTTGACTAACCATATGTTTGCTTGCACAAGTTTTGTGTTTGACTAGGTGTAATGAGATGTGACATTGTTTGGTTTGCAAGATTTATTGCAAAACCAACTGCAAGCCCGGTGGAACCCTGGGAGTACACGGGCGGAACCCATCTGAGGGTTCCGCCGTATCCGCCAGGCCTGCAGAAGGTTTTGCTATAAATACTAAGCCACAAGTTTGATTTTTGGCTTATCACTCTACATCATATTTTCACACATTCATTCATTCTTTCATCTAACCCTTTAACATCTCATATGTGAAGTTTCTTTTTGTAGCAAAGAGATTCACTAGTTCATAAAAAGTTACAAGTATTCAACACAACGTTGCCAGACTTGTTAGCTTAGCATTGTGTACACTTGTGTAGTTTACACTTCATTCGATTATGTATTTTCAGTAGTGATCGGTTAGTATTTTAGTCCTCAAAATACAAAGTGTGACGGGAGTTGTTGTACCCTTGTAAAGAACTAACGGGAGTGGTTGTACCCTTGTAAAAGAACTCGACATCTAGCTTAGTGTCGGTAAACGTGTATAAGCGACATGTAAGGCTTTCTCCGCCGGTGAAAGGAGCTTGCTGACTAGTGAAAGAAACTCTCGAGTTGGATACTCGGGGCGTGGACATAGGGCAAGGAAAAAGAGTCCTTGTAGCCGAACCACGATAAATACTCGTGTTGTGGTTTGATCATTTCTTTCTTTATACTTGCATGTTATATATTGTGTTTGTGTATATATCTTTGATCAAAACAGAAAGTTTCAAAAGATAACTAAACAAGTTAAAAAGATTTTAAACGGTAAACTATTCAACCCCCTTCTAGTTTTCCACAGAGTTGATTTAGCAGACCCAAAATCTTTGAGCATGTAAGGACTGAAAGGTCTTCCCAGGCGAGGCATGCTCATCACAACACAGGTTGTTACCCTTGAATGCAATTTATGAGAGGCAACATCACGGAAGGGTGGCGACTGTAACCCAACATCTTCGAGCATGTAAAGACTGTAAGGTTTTCCCAGGCGAGGCATGCTCATCACAACACAGGTTGTTACCCTTGAATGCAATTTATGAGAGGCAACATCACGGAAGGGTGGCAACTGAGATGCCAAGGATTATGTGGAAGGAATTTAAGGGTCAGGCAATAGAGGAGTTTAGAGCGAAAGTCTCCTAAGGACTTTCTCCTCGATTTGAGAACTTAAATGCTAGGGACGCGAATCAGATGTAGAACACCCTTGCCTGCGAGAACCCAGACGATCCGTAGGGAATCTTGATTGTTTAGTGAGGAGGTGCAAACCAAAGTCGCGGTGAAAAAATCTAGGTTCAGAGAGCTTCCTTTGATTACAGAGGGTTACCGTTTACGGAGATGTCACCGCCGCCGTTTGCTCTATATACCCCTATCACTTGTTTTAATTCGTGATTTAGGACAAAGTTTGGATCTAGGGTTGTAAATAATATAGGGTTCATAATACCTAAATTGAAACTGAAATGCCTTATGTTGGATATGTTTATGGTTATAGATTTGTGTTTTTACGTATGTAGATGTATTGTTTATATGAACATATAAAGATGCAAATGTATTGTTAATCTGGCGGTGAGGTATTGTTTATAACAGAATTGATTTGTTTATATTGACTTTATGCTCTCGGTTTTGTTTTAGCCTACCTAACCACAATGTTCTTTGTGGAATCAATTAAATATAGTCACTCTTTGTGAATGATGTATTTGGTGATTGAGAAAGATTTAGATTTATATTTATTTGTTGTTAATAATAATACCCTAATACAAGCTCTTTTGAGATGTTGAAGATGAAGATAGCGAAATAACTAATTTGGCCTCCTTAAAAAGGACTAACGGTGAGTAATGAGAGATTTGTTAGCTGACTTGGTAGGGGGATTAACGACGGTACAAAATGAAGACGTGTAGGGATGGATGATAGACTTGTTTTGAATTTGGGACGAAACGTGTATTTTGAGTACAACTTTAAAGAAAAACGGTGTAGTTTAGTCTTTTAATTACAACTAGGATGAAAGTGTCTATTTGCTTCTAGAGAGCTACTCTTTTTAGGTATATAACTTTAGTATTTTGTTTACTCATTCTAGATTATTGAAATGATAATATTACTTCTTTCTAAATTGTACATTAAAATGTCTTAAAAAAACTGAAAGGTACACATTTAAATGCATATAATACAAATCCATGTCAACAATTTTAATAACAAAATGTAAATTTAAAATTGATCAAACTAATTAAATTATTCAAAATTATTATTGTAACCGAAAACTATTAAAAAAAATTAAATACATATAAGCCAAAAGATCAATATAGAACTTATATTTGCCATAGAACTAACGAATCATTCTTAGCCACTCATTTTTTTTACCAAAAAAAAAAAAAAAAAAAAACTTTCACAATTTTTTTAAAAATTAAATATCTCGCAAACCGTAAATCGTTACGTGAAAAAAATACCATCGCGATGAGAATTAAATTATCTTTCTATAGACATGCATTGTTATATATACTTTCGACGAATTTCTTTTTTCGACAAACTATTTTTTTTCAAAATTTTCGCCCAGAAAAATCATATGTGATTTGTTACAATCAAACCATATGTGATTTTTACGAATCATATATGATTTGTAAAAATCAAATCATATGTGATTTTTACGAATCATATATGATTTTTCTGGACGAAAATTTTAAAAAAAAAATATATATATTCGAAAAAAAAAGTTCGTCGAAAGTATATAACAATGCATATATCTAGAAAGATAATTTAATTCTCGTCGCGAGGGTTTTTTATAGCTTGAAAATTTACCATTTGCAAGATATGCTATTAAAAAAAATGAAAAATGGTTTTTTATTAATTTAGATAAAAAAATTAGTGGCTATGATTGGTTCATTGGTTATATGACAAGTGTGAGTTTTAAATTAATCTCATCTTATACATGTATAATCATAAATAAGTTTAGGTTATGAACAAGCACATTAAAATGTCGGTATGCTTTTTTTAAGTATAAAAATTATAATTCAGGGTGATTGTATTTTGAAATATTTGGCGGTAGAGTTTGTTAAGGTGATGAATTTACGACCATATATAACGAAGATACCAAGCTACAACATTTATCAACGTGCATTTTTTACTGACTATTACAACCAACAACTGTCTTTTTGTTTTTTTTCTTCTTTTTAATGTGGCCACATAGTGGGAATTATTCTACAAGTTATGAAAACGAGTCAAAAAAACAAATCACATTTAATTCTTTTTCAAACATATAATTCGATGCCTTCGGTCATCGGACTCATCGCAAATTCCCTTTGCTTGTTAACCGAGTCAAATATTTCCAAAGATTCGCAACAAGGCATTGATAGAGGACAAGCTCAACGTCTAAACAATAAGCAACCTTTTGAAATAAACAACTCATAAAACATAAACAACAAAATTATAGCCTCAATAAACAATCATCACATTCTCAATTGACAAATGATTATTCTCATTTTACAATAATAGAATAAAATACAACTCATAACACAATCAAAGAGACAATATCTTCATAAATCCATCAAAAGTAACACCATCGTAATCACCACCACCTAATCTGATCATGGCCTTAATCTCATCATCATTAATATCTAAACCAGCCATAGTCAAATAGCTCCTTAAATCTCCATATCCAACTTTACCATCACCATCACAATCCATAGCCTTAAACACATCCTCCATAACACCATTAACATTACTACCATCACTTTTCAACAACACCTTCTCAAACTCATCATATTCTACGTACCCATTGTTGTTTGAGTCAGCTACTTTCATCATCGTACCTATGATGTTGTCGTCTGCATGGGAGTACGATGTCTTGAGATCTTCATGGCTGATTTTGCCATCATGGTCCACGTCTAGGATGTCGAATGCGGAACGTAGGTTGGTTATGTTTCTTGATGGAAATAAAGATGTTCCTGTTGGACACATAGTTTGTTGGTGTATTTTGTGTGTGTGAGAATTAATGAAAGGGTTTTTGTGGTTTGGAATGAATGTGTGTGAATGTTTTCCTTTTTTCTTCCTCCAGGAAGAAGGGGGGATTCGTTAAATATTTATAGGGCGTGATTATGGGGTCAATGGAATAATATATGGCTAAAGGAAGTTTGGCTTTCGGAGCACGCTCATTTCTTAGTTTTTAAATTATTTATTTCTTGACCAAGAAAATAAAGAATACTAATATCGACATGCTAATATGAATTAGCAAAACACGTATCCTCAATATTAAAATGCACTCGCGAAGAATATATCTTAAGTTCTTAACCATTTAAGCATTGACCCATATGAACTTTTTAGAAAGAAAAGATTTGATGCATAGCAAAAAAATAAAATGCATTAAAATTACCCTACCAAATGAGATTTATGTCGACATTTGACAATTCACAACTTTTGTTTTAGAGTTTTTAATGTACGTGCATAATCGTTTATTAGTGGCTTGATGTCATTTTTGGCAAATGAATCAGAAGATCTGCGTAATAGTTGATAGTTGATACTGAATTAAAGATCATATAAAGAAGTTGATTTGTTCTAGTAGTTAATACTAGTAATGCACTTGTGATTATTCCATAACAAGCTAAACATTAGTTAACGACTACCACATGTGCAAGAAAATAGAATAATAATTTTTAAAAATAAAATTGAGGGTGATACGTTAGCGATGACGAAAGGATATTTTGAAGAGGCGGTCAACAGCTGTTGATTCTGTAATTTGTGGAGATGGGTCAAGAAAAGAGGTTTGGATTCTTCTACTATCAACATAGAGCAACCTCCACCGTCCAGCGTTCCTCATTCTTTCCACGTGTCACGTAACTGATGGACATAAAGCCTAGTGATTCACAAATTGTGTAACCACATGTATACTCTCAAGATCTGTTTCTTTATACTTTATTCTAAAATATTTAACTAACATGTGTTGTTCCGGAATATATACTCTTGCAAAAGGCGTAAATCGGTGGGAACATCTCGATCTAATGCATCTTTTGATACGAAGCAGACCTTTCCTCAAAGACCCGGTCTCAGTCAATGATCACATGTTATCATTAACCTAATTAGTTAGGAGTTGAATTGAACCCAAGCCATTTTCTTCAAAAGACCCTCCTTAACTGATCAACTGAGCATTTGTGATGACAGACTAATACGACTGAAGCAAGCCCCAGTTAATCTTATAGTTTAATAAAAACATCATTAGCTTTCTTTCTTACTTTTAAAAAGTGACAGTTTTATTTTTAAATAATTAATTTAAAACTTGTTTAATATTTTGCAATGTTATAAATGGCGTGAGGCGTGGCGTGGCGGCAAGACCACGCCTCATGCCTTACGCGCCATGGCGAAGCCATGGCGTTTTTTGCGGCGTGACTAAGGCGGCGAAAAAATATTTATATATTTATCATTTATGTTATAATATCATATTTTATATGCATATCGAGTTTACAAAAGGTGAGTTTACAAAAGGTGAGCTTACAAAAAGTGATATGCATAAGAAATAAAGTGAAAATTTGAACTATGTTTAGAAATTACTAGGCCCAAAATTTAAGCCCACACCATCCCTTTCTAAAAATGGCGCCACGCCATATGAAGGCGCGCCTTTTCGCACCTTATTCCACGCCTTTTCACACGACGCCTAGACTTCACGCCTTGGTCCATTTCGTGGCGCCGAGGCCACGCCTCGCGCCTTGGCGACGCCTTGGCGGCGCCTTGGCGCGCCTTTTAGAACACTGATATTTTGTGATAATAACTTAAAGTGTGGATAATATAGTAAATTTGAACTAAATTATTTATCAATTTATGAAATTGGACAACTAATTTAATACAACCTGAAATGAAAATATGGATAATAAATACTTCCTTCGTCTTAAATTATAAGTCCATTTTTCACTTTTTGATTGTCCCAAAATATTTGTCCATTTCTTTTTTCAACCATCAATAACACTTTAGTTGAGAGAGAAGATATTTGATTGGTAGATAGATTAGTTAGTAGGAATTTATAAAACTTTGTGCAAATTGAAAATGGACTTAGAATTTGGGACGGATGAAGTATGAGACAAAGTGAGTATAAAATATGACATTTCTTATTGTATCATATTCTTTCAAAATTACATTTTGATCTTATAGTTTTAGTTTGTATATCTTAAACTACAACTACTTAAAATATTTAAAGTATAGAAGAAAAATAATGCCATCATTTTTATAAGTGTTAGTGGTATTGTTGGTTCGCTTCGACAAATAAATGAAGAATATACCTCGTTATGTAAATATGGTTATGTAAAAATGATGGTGAGAAAAATGTAAGAGAAAACATTATATAACATGATTGGTATAACTCATTTGTCATGTCGTTGTGTGAACATTTTTTTTTAATAATAATAAAAAAAATGTGTGTAAAATATCGGTCACAAATGTGACCCTTCTCTCCCAAACCATGACCGACGATCGAGCTCGACCAAATTCTCACAATCCACACGACCGAGCATGACCTCGGTCGACCGACCTTTGGTGACCTTAGACTGTGGCTAGCCTACTCACTCTCAAAACCCTAAAATATCTATCCCTCTCCCATACGTCTCTCTTTCTCTCACATACACAAGCAATAAAAGCAAACCCTAAAACCTAATTTTGTTCATAATGTTCATAAAAAAAATACTCATTCTGTTCAAAACTAAGTCTTCATTTTCAAATTATATGAAGTTTTAAAAAATCCCACTAATTATAATTTTCACCAATCAACTATTATTGCTACCTACTAAATTATATTTTGATTGGTTGAAACATAAATTGAGACTTATTTCAGGAGAACCTAAAATAAAAAAGTGAATATTTATTTTGAAGCGGAGAGAGTATGAGGTATTCGTACACGTTCTCATATGTACTTTTTCATCTTTGGACTATCTTCATATTTTGATAGAGGTAAGGTAACAAATGAATCATGCACGAACCACCCTATTGTTTCGTTATCACTGCTTATGCATGATTCACTTGTAGTGACTTCGGCAAGTGTTTGATTTGAATATTGACAATTCATTTAAAAAATAGCATAATTCAAGTGTAGGGCAGACTTGAGCATGTACAGGATTAAAGTCGTCTCATAAATTTCGATAGTCCTGAGATAACAAAACTAAGCCTTCTCGGTTTGTAAAAGTTAGATAAATGTAAAAGGTTAATGAATAAAAATAAATGTGATTGTCCGAAATATTAATACCACGAGCTATTATTTAAATAGCTAGCGTTGTTCCCCAAGCAATTTAAAAGTCGTTGATCGACTCTTATGTGACGAACTAAAACTCAATATACACGCCATCCTACTAAAACTCACTATGCATAAATACCAACTCCAATAAATAAATGTCTCAATCAAAATAATACAAAACAAAACTTCTTAATGAAATACTCTATTATATATATTAAATAGAACTTATAAAAAGAGTTTGTTACATGAACAATAAACCCACGAATTAATAATCTTGATCAAAAATTTAGAGAAGCAAATAATAAAGTTGAAAAGTTACCTCTCAACACGTACCAAAAAATTTAGATTAAAATGTGACGTTGATCGATCTGAAATTTACGTACGTATATTTGTGTTTTCTCCTCGTTTGTATATCGAACATGAGGCTTAATATTGGGCTTCAAAAGGCGTTACATATAGTCATATACAATGGGCTTTTACAGATGCCCTTCTAAAGTCTAGTGCCTTGTTCGACAGCCAAGTCTGCCCTGGCCCAAACCCGAGTTAGTGCTAAAAGCCTAAAAGTCCTAAGATTATATTAATTTAATTTGATTTCGGGCATAAACATAATAACAATATATTCAAAAATAAAATTAATTTTTTTTATTGATTAATAGAGTTTTAAATTAACCCTTTATTTCATCAAAATAGAATTTACATAGTTGTTGAAAGCAAACGAGCAACAAGCTGCGCCGCTAGCCCTTTTTAAATTGCAAAGTTAACTCTTTTGAAAACTACATTTGTGGATTTATGTGTCATATCATTACTATTCATAACTCGTTGGACTCTGTTGAGTAGTTCCACCGCCTCAGGTGCAAGGAAACCAAATGTATCAAACGCGAAAGGAATAAACAAGTGTTGATTTTCAATGCATGCTTTCTCGTGTTTTGTCACTTTGCACGAGGTGGCTTTCAAAGCGGCATCTCCGGCTGTAAAACCCCGACTACTCAACCCCACGAGAGGTAATAATCAATTAGTATGAAAAAATTTAGAAAGCGAGTAGAGAGTGTTGTTTGCAGGGATGGAAATTGGCTATATATACACTTTCTTATCGATTATTACCCATGTACATTTTTTTTTTTTGGGTAAAACCCATGTATATTTTATACATTTTTATTTCTAGTTTTAATTATTTTTAATACAAAATTTTCGATGTTGTGTGTATCAGCCACTTAAAATGAATACTTTACAAATTGACCTCTTCGATCCCGGGTTTGTAGCTTTCACATACTTGTCTAATAGTAGTAAATGTTTTACAAAGTTATCGGTTTTAACCGTGAACAGGTGATCATTAATATAAATGGTCAAAAGTCACTCGAAACGCAATTTTTTTCCGAAGACTTTAACAATATTAATATCATAAATTTGAAACTATTGTTTCTATGCTTATGAATTCGGTGAATATTTTTTTTGGTTATGCAAATATTTAAAAGTTTTTAATACATCTTTAATGCTTTAGACATTTTCCATAAGTCCAATTATATTACATTTTTTTTTTTTTTTTTTTTTTTTTGCTTTTTTCCCCTTCTCTTTCACATTTAGTTGACAAGTCATTGTGTATATAATATAATTTTGTAAACTCTTATAACTTGTAATTTTGAAACAACATATAAACTTGATTAAGCATTATGAACTTCACCGTTGTCCTTTTCCTTTAAGTCCGAAAAGTGATAAGGCTATGGACAATGGTGATCCAATACAACCTTGATCTTGCTTGATATATCAGCTTTCTCTCTCTGCCGATCTGATATCAACCGCGGCGGCGACCTTCTTATTTTTTTAACATAAAACATTTAATATAAAAAAAGAAGGGAGAATGTGTGCATTTACTCGGTCGAATTGTCGACCTAGTTCGTCCAAAAACCTACCCACGACCGACTTCAACCAAAAACCCAGGGTGACCTAGCATGACAGATCGGTCGCCTAATCAAAACCAACACCATTGTGCATAGCCTAAAAGCCATGTCATTTTACTAAAGGCGGGTGTTTTAGTTTTGACCCGTTAGTATACACTTTATCTAATCAATAAATGAGAGCAGATATCTACTTAAACTCTTGGAAGTATGAAGTATGAACACTCAATGGTGCGGAGAAATGAACTGTTATCGGTGAAATTGTGTAGCAGCATAACCAATGCATGCATTTAATTAGTTTGATGCTTAATATATGCATCTTTTGTCGTTAATGTGTTGTTACAAGTGAAGCCCAAAACTTGAGTTCCTGATGTATACAAGTATTTTGGTTAAAACATTCATATATAGCTAATGTAATTCCACACACAAATACTATTTTCTTCTTCAAGAAGTAAAAATGGCTCTTATGTTCATTGGGGAAATATCGTC
This sequence comes from Artemisia argyi, assembly GCA_030686995.1. Lineage (NCBI taxonomy): Eukaryota > Viridiplantae > Streptophyta > Magnoliopsida > Asterales > Asteraceae > Artemisia > Artemisia argyi. The sequence continues at coordinate 70,327,640 of CM060702.1, forward strand.
AATGTCTCCCTCCAAAAGTCGTCTGGCTATGATAGTGTTGGTGGCATCAGACGGGTGATATGGGTCCCAGAAAACATACTTTGATGTATCGTAACAAACTTTTGATGTCGGTCCACATGGCACTAGACCACCGTGTTGACCAGTCACATAACAACACGCAGAATCTGCACTGGCAAAACCTGTTGCAACAAACACAGTATTAGTATTAAAAAGTTCAAAGTATATCCTTAGAAGGGAACAAGTCTCTTAGAAGGTATAACTATTTATTTACCATATGATTGGTAATTCTGAACAATATCTGCAACAATACGATAGACATTTGCAAAAACGAACGTTGAACCTTCGAGTGTATTAGTAAGTTCTTGCAGCAAGCCTTTCAGTTGAGAATTATAAAGTTGAGCTAAGTGATTTGGCAAAGCCACACAATCGCTTCCTGAAGACGGATTTACATCCCTTTGGTACGGTATGCATCCAATAGGTCCCACATTAGGGATGACGATCTTTCTAGCACCCATATTATAGAGTCTCTGCATATAAATAAACCCAAGAGAACTTATATTCAGTCTTTACAACTAACTTTACTTTGAAGTGTTGTATGCAAGTATGTCATACATTACATTAGTTTTACCCACTTGACCCGTTTGGGATAAAACGCAACCAGCATCAGTTACTTTTCGTATAAACAGCTCGAAATTGGCCTTCTAGATTTTTATCTTTAGGCTATTAGAGAGTGTGTATATTAAAAAAACATCATAAAAAATACTAACTGTTTTGGCAAAGCCTTTTAGATACTATCTGGCCAGCACTCATATAAGAAAAAGACTTTTTTGTTAAGTTCTTTTAGATACGGAAGCTTTCCAGCAAAGATACAGGATAATAGCTGATATAAATAAGTGAACATTTAATCTTTATAATAGAGATTGAACTTTTAATCCATAATTCCATACTATAATAGAGACGAGACTAGTACGGAGTAATATTAATGAAAATAAGAGCACAAGGTGTAGCAACAAGGCTTAGCTCTTCATTTGGGCCCCACAGGTGCCACATCACCTTGCACCCTCTTCACAACTAACCCCCCTCACTAACAACTAACCTCAACTTACTCATTTGGAGCCCACCTATCCTTTATTTACACAAAAACCTGACAAAAAGGACGGATGCAATGCTCGTCGTGCAGACGAGTAAGTGGCCACATCACCTTGCACCCTCTTCACAACTACCTCCCCCCCCCCCCCCCCCCCCCCTTCACTAACAATTAACCTCAACTTACTCATTTGGGGCCCACGTACCCTTTATTTACACAAAAACCTGACAAAAAGGACGGATGCAATGCTCGTCGTGCAGACGAGTAAGTGGCTTTTGGTGAGTTGCAAAAGGAGGGAGGGGGGGGGGGGGGGGGTGCAACAACAAGCTTGGCAAGCTGCAACGAGCTTCCAGCATGGAACGACGAGGTGTTTTAAGATGCTGCACCTTGTGCTCTAAGTGAAGTTTCAATCAATCTAATAATGTCTAGGAATATAAATGAACCAAAAAAAAAAAAAAAAAAAAAGGAAAACAGATCTCTGGAAGTAAAAAACAATTTTCGGTGGCATGGTTAAAGATAGGTTGGATGATGTTACCGTAAGTTGGCCTCTAAATCTTGATATCATGTCTGCCACGAATGCTTCTGGCGACACTAGTTTCTGCTCGACTGTTGAAAGAACAGGTACAAGGTAGTTATTTATAAAATCATTTGAGCCTATGGTTACTGAAAAGAGAGCTCCATTTAACAGATTTTGTGTCGCAGGAAGACCAATTTGAGAGATTATATCCTGCCTTGTATTTGCAAAATTGTCGAGTTGTGCATCTAAATTGATCCTGCCACCCTATTAAAAATAAAACAGTCATATATTTTTGACATGCCTAAAGTTGTGCAATAATAGTAGAGGTTGCAAATCGACCGGTTAGGCTGGTCGATTAATGATAAAGCCGATAATTTTTCATATTGGTCAAAGTGGAATGGGTCAGCTTGGGGGTTGACCCACAAACACTTTCGTCTCCCTTTTTGAAACTTGTAATTAGTAATGTATTAAATATGCTAACAGAAAATATACACGTTGATAATCTAAATATTAGACCCGTTCGACTCACTTTACCCACTTCAGTTTCAGTGCTGTTATTCCCCATTTCACCCGTTGTAGGTAGATTACAGCCGTATCCACCCGCATTTATGAAAATGTTTTAAATAATCTAGCATCACGCTAATCCATAGCACAAGAGAATAAAGAATTCCGACTCCTAAAGCGAAATAGACTAATATTCAAATTCAAAGTCGACGTTAGTTCTATAAACGGTACTGAGAGGTGCAGATTACTATAATAAACTCAGTAGCACATTTGTTCTAAAAAATGACAGTGGTGTTAAATAGTAGCATTATCATATGAGTTATCTTCAAGATATAGTAACTATCATGATTCAAGCATAAAATTGCATTCTGTCATATTTTTGGCAAAATTTAATATGATGGGTTGGTATACTGCAATTATAGCAGCATGTTTTGGTTCAGAAGCTTCCTTATGCAATGTATATGTGCCTATGACTCTATGAGAGTAAGCTTGACCTTTTAAGTACTAATATCATGAAATCAGTTCATGAACATTGTTGCTCAAAATAAAAGTTCATGAACATTGAGATTACACAATAAGAAATTATAATCCAACTTGAAAAAGAACAAAATAAAGAGAAACAAGACTTACAAAGATCTTTCCGGTTTGGTTCAAAATTCCTCCACCACCAGATGCATAATTGACACCGTGAAGCACTAGCGGCCCACTTGTAGTTGGAGCTAGGTATGGCGGAGTGTAATCCTTCAAACCCAATTCCTGTCCTGAAATCAGAAGGATAAAATTTGGAACAATGTAACTTGCATGCCAAATATGGAAATTCTAGCACATGTATTCTGTGTGGAAGAATATGCATGAAAAATAACTTACCTAGAATATCTACTATCGTTCTCCCATTAGTATATCTCCCCGTAGGCATCCCAAAGTCCATTCCATTTGGCACATAGTCGGCCTTCGATAGAGATGCAATGTAGTTATTATTGCCCACATCGACCAACGAATCACCAAAAACAAAGTTACAAGAAAGTGTTTCCGCCAAGCAAGTCCTTAACATGAGCAAGACTGTCAAAGTTCTTAAAACAACCTTAAACATATCCTTTTCATATGGGTCAATGCGTATTAGTGTCATGACAAACACAAGACAATAAACAATATTATGCGTTACTAATGTTAATCGACAAATAATACTAACTTCTTTGTAATGACACAAGCACCCGAGTCACAAATAAACGAAGATGGCCTGAATGTGACTCACTTAGAAATATTTATCGAAAACTTTTGTGTGCATAAAGGTTGTAAAATGAATAATCTGCACAAAGGTAGAAAGAATAACATATCATTTTATAGGAGCAGTTGATTCATTGAGCAGAAGCAAAAGAGTGGTTAGGGAGATAAGAATAAATTCGGTGACATTAAAGCCGTGAGATTTAATTCGTAAGCCCATACTGTTCTAGTTCTAAAGAAGTCTGTATCACAGCAATGATTTTTTATGTTGCTTTGGGAAACTAAAAGAAGGAAAATGATACAACCACATAAAGAGTTCTACAAAATGAGGCCACAAAATGATGTGTTAGATAGGAATTGGTGGAATGAGAAAGAGGAGAGAGAAACTCTAGTAAAACCAACCAATCATTGCTTGCCATATCATTTTATGAAAAGTTTTGTGAATATTTTTTTGTGGGTGTATCACTCCTCCTAGAAGAAAGTCATTTTTATATTTCATGTAAGAATTTCAACGACCGAAGTTGCAACTTGTCAACATGCAAACAACTCCCGTATTTATGGATTAGTCAAATTTCCAACTTGATTTTAGCTCCAACCAGTAAGATTTTGTTGGAATTTTAATAACATATTCTTTGGCCGTGATTTGACGACTTTTTTCTCTGTAAACCATGTTATAAACAACCTTCTTGTATGTGAACTTACGAGGAAGAACTCTTAATTAAATCTTTTATATAATAGGAAAACCTACTTTCGGCCAAATTAAGAGGTTCGATTAATCAATGATAGGGCTCGATTTTGTAATTGATCATTCTCATTTGATCAATTGAGTTTTTAAGGCAGAAACCATTGGCCATTTTGAAGTTTTTTTAAAAGCTCCCCCAAACTTAGATGTGTCGAAATCGCGAAGGAAAAAACTCTACAGGAATCAGGTGTGATTTTTAAAACTTTGGTGTCGTGAAAGTGTAAACAATAAATTCATCCCATCAGAAACGTGTTTCCAAATATAAGATGCATATTATAGAAGGTTTTAAAAACGATAGTTATATTCGTCGAGATTTTTTCTATAGTATTACATAATTTATTGGAATACGAATACGAAACCCTAATACGGAGCTTATATATACTCGCCTAATTAGGGTGCTCATCTTTCATTAGACTTTTAAACTCTGTCTTTTTGTTTTCTTATCGCATTTATCTTTGCTGATGATCTCATTTTGGACGACATCAACATCATCTTTTTATCGTAAAGTAACACAACTATATACACTCTCCCAAGAGGGGTGTTTAACATTCATTAGTATTCTAACTCTTTCCTATTGATTATCTCAGTTTCTAAGGTAGATTGCACGGCTCGTGAGTACATTATCAATATCAGAATCATCTTTTTATCGAACGATATCATTGAAAACATTCAAGGTATAATTTATCTATTAAATTTGATGATTACTTTATATTCAAATTATGTTGTGTTTTTGGTAAATGTTGTTATCAAGCTTTTAAAACCAGCATTTTAATCTAAAATTATTTTTAGGGTTTATGCTATAATATTTGAGATAAGATGCTGATACTAATATTTTATAAATTTGTATAAATATGACACGATTTCAACTAGACACATATTACTGTGAGTGAAGTCTGAATATACGTAACAAACTTTCTGAAATTAACCGATATACGTAACATACTAATTTTATTCCAAAGATACGTAATATACTTTTAAATACTTATGAATGTACGTAACATTGACGATTACCATTTTAAAAAGTTACAGTTTTGGACCCTGTTGTATGCGTTGACTTTCACCGTTAGTCCTTTGACATTTTTTTACTTAGAAAAGTTACAATAATGGTCCCTTGACATTTTGTTGACTTCCATTGTTAGTCCTTTGAAATCTTAATAATCTTTCGCCCATTTTTCTTTACGTTTTTATCCGTATTAAGCCGTTTTCCCCATTTTTATACGATATCGTCCATTTTTATTACGTTTTCATACGTTTAAATGCATTTTTGTCTGTTTTCATCTGTTTTTATACGCTCTCGTCAATTTTTCTTATGTTTTTATCCATTTTGTGCATTTTTATCCGTTTTTATATGCTTTCGTCCGTCTTTCTTACGTTCTTATCCGTTTTTGTCTATTTTTATCAGTTTTCATCCGTTTCTATACGCTTTCGTCAGTTTTTCTTATGTTTTCGTACGTTTTTATCCATTTTTGTCCATTCTAAACGCTTTCATCCATTTTTGTATGCTTTCATCCGTTTTTCTTACGTTTTAATACCATTTTATCCGTTTTTATACGCTTTCGTCTGTTTTTCTTATGTTTTCATACGATTTTATCTGTTTTATACATTTTATCCATCTTTATACGCTTTTATCCAGTTTTTAACGCTTTCATCCATTTTTCTTATGAATGAATATGAACAAACACAGATTAAAACGTAAGAAAAATAGACAAAAGCTATAAAAACGGATGAAGGTGAATAAAAACATATGAAAACATAAGAAATCGAACGAAAGCATATAAAATTGAATGAAAACGATTAAAAACGAATAAAAATGTGAGAAAAACGGACGAAAGCATATAAAAACAGATGAAAACGGATAAAAACGTATGAAAGCGTAAGAAAAACGGACGAAAACGTACAGAAATGGATGAAAACGTTTAAAAATAGACAAAAATGGATAAAAATATAATAAAAACGGACGAAAGCGTATAGAAACAGATGAAAACAGATAAAAATGGGCAAAATGGATAAAAACGTAAGAAAGACGAATGAAAGCATATAAAAACGGATAAAATGCATAAAATGAATAAAAACATAAGAAAAATGGACGAGAGCATATAAAAACAGATGAAAACGGACAAAAATGGATATAAACGTAAGAAAAACAGACGAAATCGTATAGAAACGGAGGAAAACGGCTTAAGACGGATTAAAACGTAAAGTATAACGAACGAAAGATTATTAAAATGTTAAAGGACTAACAATGGAAGTCAACAAAATGTCAAGGGACCATTACTGTAACTTTTCTAAGTAAAAAATTATTAAATGACTAACGGTAAAAGTCAACACAAACAACAGGGACCAAAATTATAACTTTTTAAAATGGTAATCGTCAATTTTATGTACATTGGTAAGTATTTAAAATTATATGATGTATCTTTGGAATAAAACAAGTATGTTAGGTATATCGGTTAATTTCAGAAAGTTTGTTACGTATATTCAGACTTCACCCTATTACTGTAAGTGTTTTTAACATTTAACTTCGTTTAATTACATATTAGTTCTATGTTTAACCTAACTTAAAATATGAATTACATGCACTCGATATAAGTTGGATTCTATTGTGTTTGTAAAAACTTTGGTTTGACTTACATAGCAAAAGTATGGGCAAAAAAGATGTACACAAAAACTATATTATTTTGTTTATTATTTTTAGTTGTATCGATTGATTTATAATTTGCAGGATGAGTCGTTATTCGAACCCCTTTCAAAGTGCACATCATAATAAAAAAATATATATATTATGAGGTTTATGAACAGAATGTATAAATTAGGAACCATTGTTTAGTTAATTAGTATATTTTTTATTGGATTTTCTATTTTTGTTCACATATCAGAATTACATTTATTATCGCTCAAATATTATTTGTTTCTTATATGATTACGAGCGGGTTTGCCCGTGCGATGCTGCGGCGCAAATGCATTTGTGTTATTTTTAGTGTTATTGTTTAATGTTTGTGTTAACTTTGTTTATTAATTTGTATTATGGTATAAAGTATAGGGATGAGCACGGTACCGGTACCGTACCGAATATGTACTGAATTGGTGGTACCGAATTTTTCCCGAGTATAAATTAGTGGTACCGGTACCGTACTGAACGGGATTCGGATACCGGTACCGGGAAATCGGGTTTTTCCCCTTTTTTTCGGGAATTTCCCGATTTGGTACCGGTCCCGTACCAAATTAGTGGTCCCAATTTTTTTCCTTCTTATTTCGTAGTACCGGTACCGTATATCGGGAATGGTACCGTTTCGGTACGGTACTGGTACAGTTCCGGTTCGGTTTCGAGATTCGGTTCGAAATGCTCATCCCTAAAGTATAGTATGCATTTTTTTTTTACTTAGTTACTTAAAAGTAAATGTGTAATATGGTTTTTGTTGATGTCTGAATATAGTCAAAGTGGGGTTAGTTATTACTAATAAATTTATTCCTTCTCTTTTCCCAAAATTAATTATTTGCCTCTTATATAAACGGTTTATTTTTTCCCCCATTTCATTCTCACAAACCCTAATCAAAATCATTGTTCTAACCATTATCAAAATCATTGTCTCCCTATGGTCAGTCTTTCTCTTGTATTGTTTTTTGTTGGTAATTTATGTTGAGAATATTGTTTCTGCATATAAGTCATTTTGAATTACCATTGTTCTGGTTTGAACATAAACTGAATGGGTTTTTTGATTTTGTTTGATATTTAATTGCAAAGTAATAAGTAACAAAATAATATAAGATATACTTGTGGCACCAAATCTAAAGTTATTAGGCATGAGCAGGAAAGATTGTTACATCGTCTCTGTTATGTGCTATACAAAAAAGGAGCTTAAAACATCTGCTCAATGCTAAATAGATATCAAGGTTACTGGTGCCATTAGGTTTAGATAGTTACATATGTCATTCTTGATGACTATTGATAGTGGCGATAACCATGTAGAAAGGTAATTATTTTTAGGATGCATGTTAGTAGCATGCATTTAACTACCAAAAGATGATTGTTGCGGCTTCCACCTTAGCTTTTCTTTTTTTTGGTCTATGATGATTCTTCTGTGAAGAGTGTTCGCTTGACTGGTTTGCGAGCAACATCAGAAGCCATCTCTGTCTTTGATCTGGTTTGCATCCCTGTACATGGCGTTGGTGGTGTTGACATTTCTGTAGGAAACAAAGAATTGGAAGTTAGTGTTGTATAGAAAATTAGAAATTGCACAATTTGTTTGTGAAGTTTTCAAAGTTTGTCACCTTGTTGATGTCCTTCTTGTAGAGTGCCTTGTGCTTCAGTAATGCTTGTGCGTGTTGTTGTTGGAAGATGCTCGTAATAGATGACTCGAAATTGGTTGTGAATGTCGGCTGTGGGCTTGTGTATGATGTTACTGTCAGTCCAATCTCTATAATAAAAAAAAAGATAAAAAGTTAATCATTTCAGATTTTATTTGTTTTTTTTTAAATAATTTTGTTATGTTGTTTGTACCTTCAGATTGGTAAAGATTGCTTGTAGACAATTGAATTAGAAATATTCAAAGACATGCACTTACCTTGACAATTAGGCATTAGGCTAGAATCACGATTATAAGAACTTCTAGAACGCCGCTTGCTTGAAATTTTTGTAGCTCTATCTGGTGGATTATGAGAGGTTGAAGAAGTGTTCTGGGTATTACCTGTTTCTAAGAATAGTAGGAATTTCTATAATGTTAAAAATAGAATAATAAAATGCATAAACTTAAACTTTATTTTTATGTTGGTATTCACCTTGATAGTTCGAAAAAGTTGGTACATTGTTTTCCATTACAATGCTTGGCTGTGGGTTGTCGCATATGTATGCGTCCTCTGTGTTAGATGACTGTTCTATGTCATGTCCGTGCATGTTATAACTTTCGTGGGGTGAGTGAGAAGGGTCATTTGAGTTTGCTGTTGTAGTAGAATCTGTGAAGGGTTAGAGTAAAAGTTATGGTATGTTATATATGCAAATAGTAGTTGGTTAACAAATAATGTATTAAACAAACCTGATATAATTTGCTTGTCTTTTCGGATGAAGTGAACATCTTTTATTTTTAATGTTGAATTTGTCATAAGCCGTATAATTTGTATCTGTAACTCTGCCTTTTGTGTTCATTTACCAGTTTATCTTTTGCCATTCCATTCGTGCTAGTGACAAAAGATGGATGCATTTGGCTTTGTAAATTGCCCCTGGTATCAAAACTTTGGAGACAACCGCGCACGTTATAACTTTTGTGGGGTAAGTGAGAAGGTTCTTTTGAGCTTGCTGTTGTAGTAGAATCTGTGAAAGGTTAGACTAAAAGTTATGGTATGTCATATGTGCAAAGAGTAGTTGGTTAACAAATAATGTATTAAACAAACCTGGTATAATTTGCTTGCGTCTTTTTGGATGAAGTGAACACCTTTGATTTTCAATGTTAAAATTGTCATAAACCATATAATTTGTGTCTGTAACTCTCTGCCTTTTGTGTTCATTTACCTGGTTATCTTTTGCCATTCCATTCGTTTTAGCGACAAAAGATCGATGCATTTGGCTTTGTAAATTAGCTCTGGTATCATAACTTTGGAGACATGGAGATTGGCCAACAGGAGTTGTCGACAATCCTTGAAAGCAACAGAACGTATCGTTAAAGGTCTGTGCTTCCCAATTTTGTTGATAATGTTCTAATTCATATATTGGCTCACAACTTGTGAATACTAATTGCTATTATTTGACAAACATCCTGTAAAGACGGAGCAGATATTGTGTTAATAATGTAAGTGTATTGTTGTAACTGATGGCAATGATAACTTATTCAAATAAAATGTTGTCTAACAGACCTGTCATAACATGGTGAGCATTTTCAGATTGGGTTAACAGTGTCCGGCCCTGTTTTTTGCAGACTGAGGTTTCGTTTAGGTAATGTGCAACCGGCCTTTGCGAATAATGCTTGGCTTCAGTAGCAGCAGGACCCGCCATTGTCACATGGCCCTCTGGGTGAGCAGCTACATCAGCGGTATACAGCTGGTAAGAAATTTCATCCGCATAATCTGAATCTGCTTCTCCATTACCAACATTCCTCTGCGGATTTTCTGTGTGTGCACCTAAAATCACAATCCCCGCGTAATTTAGTTGGTAAATATAATAGCTGTCATTAGTTTTAACTTAATACCATTTACCTCTCCTTCGGTCTTCCTGTAACGTGACACCGTGTTCATGCACAATCACTTTCCTTTTGCACACCTTAGTAGTTGAAGTAAGTGGATGGATCATTTTTTGTAATTCATGCCTGCGATCACCATGAGTGTACGCCAACTCGGGCCCTTGTATATCAGGCACAACAGACCCTCTGACTTGAAATACCATATTGTCATAGGTTTAAAACCCATGGAGCTGGTTTTTATTGGTAGAATCTGCAAGGCAACAAAATAATTTAGGCAATATAAGCATGCGACAATCTATAACTAAAACCATCTTAATGACTAATGTTACCTAGAGGCTAGAGTGTAAGGCCTTGCATTTTCAGCGTGATTTAACACTGAAAATGTCATTCTTTCCTTCCCAAAGTTGCTGCGACACCCGTTGTTCTCCACCACAGGATGCAAAACTCAGTGCGGGTTTTGTTCATTTGACGTAAACTGATCGTGTGCAAAAATGTTCTTCTGACCACAGTGTGATACAACGTGTATCTCATCCTCATTAGATCCATGTCTGTTTAAACCGGAAACATCCCCAAACGGTCCATGCACATTTACATGTGCCTCATGCAGGTTTTGAACATACGCAGCTTTTTTATTGGCACTACCTCTTACCAAAGGCTAAATATTTGACATTTTTTTTATTTTGATGCATTACTTTTACAGGATTTTTTGTTCCATAACTAATGCTATTTTTTACTTATTTCTACTCTGTTGTTTCTCTCTACTTTTTTTTTTGTTTTTTTTTTTTTTATTTTTTTTTATTTCTCTCTACTTTTTTTCTTTCAGGTTCAGGGTTTTCTAACAAAGAAAGTTGCACATCACAAACAACCACTATGCAATATTAATGATCCTGCATGCATGTATGAAAAGGAAAAAGGGACAAATATGTTAAAGAGTATACTTACCGGTGGTTCCCTGATGCTAATGCAGGCTGCTAGCTTCACAAAAAAAAAAATTTCCTGGAAAAATCTGGGCTGCTGCTCTTTTCTTCTTCCTGATGGTAACTTTTTTAATGATGCAAATACAATGTATGTATGTATTAGTATAGTGGAGAAGAGTGTATCTTGAACCTGCTTAACAGTTGGTCCATTGTAAACCATACCTCAAAACACTGTGGAGGACACATGTTTGCTTTACATTCAGTTGTACAATGCATTAGGTTGCAGACCCTCGTGGGTTTGAAAATATTGGCACGTTTGGTGCATTAGCAAAGGAATTAACATCACTAATCCATGAACAGTTTAACTCCAAATGTTTGGCAGCCAATGGGCTGCTGCCAAGCCCACGCCACACCACTGTTGGCCCACTAAACTTCCATAATAACTAAGCTAATGACTATGAGGAACCAATAGGAAGCAAGTTTAAAGGGTCAAAATAAAATTAGGCAACACAATTAGTGTCACATCATATTCACCTATTAGTATATATTATAATTTGTTTCCAATGTGGTTTCGAAGTTCCACTACGGTTTTTAATGAATAAGTTGTACATGTATTATATTTATGACTGGTTAATGTTATTAATAATATGTTTTAACGACTTTTTATTCATTTTCTGTTGAACAATTGGGTTCTAATTAAAGACCGTGATGGTTTCTGATGAATATTGAGTTAATAGTTTTCTGTTGAATGTGTGGGTTCTGATTAAATATAATAATGGTTTCTGATGAAGAATGAGTTGTACATAAATTATATTTATGACGGTTGCTTTTATGAAGAGAATGTACAAATTAGGGTTGTAGTGTCTATCAGAATTCAAAAGTTTCTTATACAATTATTTGTTTTTGTTGTTCCCTTTACAAGGTTAGCTTAACTAGAAAATTAATATAACCAAGTTTCATGCTTAATAATGATGTAATAAAAAACTTGCATAAGAAGCAAAATACTTAAAGTAAAGACGAAAGTTTTTCAATGTTTAACTTGTTAAATATATGTCAAAGAATTTTACCCAAGTGTTTGCCAAATAACACTTAGGATTGAATGAAAAGTATGTATGTGATCTTTTCTCTAAACTTAAACACGAAACCAAAGTTAAGTGTTTAAGCAAGAACTATGCTAACCAATAGAGTTATACTCTAGGGCTTTGTTCTACTTAGAGAAAGAAAAAGGACTATTTAAAGTATTACAACGTTTTAATACAAGGGCTCACTTTCTCTTTCTTTACAGTGACTTATTTATAGGCAGGGACCAATGTGGATACCCATGAGGTACAAGATACGTGTCAACCTTTGAAAGCTAAAGTACACTTTGTACTTTAGCTTCTATTCCTAGGATGACTATAAACAATACTTTCGACTTAGCAGTTGTCACACCTCGCCAAGGCGGAAACGCAAGGGTGTAACTTCATGGATATCATCACAACACCCGGTGTCTATATAGAGATACAACTACATGCACAAAAATAGAGCAAAGTACAAACACAAAGTATTGTAACAATACCCCAAAACAAAATAACCAAAACAAATTCCGAAACAATACATAAATAAAAAAATAGATGATAAACCACTTTCAATGCAACTAGGGTCTCTTCTAATCACATCCTTCTATCTTATCCTTAGAAAGCTCGCATGAAAATGATGCTTAAAACGTCAACATAATGTTGGTGAGATTCATAGGTTTAAGACGCACATGCACTCTCAAGGCAACCAGTTCACTGTGATTATAAAACATAGCTGGACAAATAATTATAGTTATTATACAAGCTACATATGTTCATAAACCAACCATCATACAAAAGGCAACCATCTGGCGGAACGTGCCCACCGATCCAAATCCACAATATCTGGGCCGGAACGTGACCCCCGCTACAAATAATGGGTAATTAATACCCTCCGATCGGACCACACAAAATAATAGTGAGTAGGAGTACTACTCTCCAATTAGGTCGTATGCACGAGCAACATGGTAAGCACCCTCCCAATTGGACCACAAAGCATCACACAACATTTCCACATCGCATAACCATTCACATATAGCATACATACGATAACAATATAAGTCCAAGCTCTTTGACACACACATAATCACAATAACTCAAACTATTTAAGACAAGCATCATTTCTATCCCAAGTTTAAAACAAAGTAAAAAGTATGGGACTATGAACTCACCTCAAACTTTGCAGCTTCCAGAAAACCAAATCACAATCTATAACACACAAAATAAATCCACATTACACATGGCCAAGCTAAAAGCTATAACCCATGTAATACACATATGATGGATGTCTAAGATTCATATGACCCACCATGGATCTCCTAGACCCCATACTAATCATCACCACAACCTAATACTCACTAAATCCCTTGCACTATTAAAATCAGAAAACGCAGAATTTTAGGGTACATTCGTCCACATGAAATAATAACAATTAAAGCTCAACAACTCACACAAAAAATTCACCATGGTCTCTCATAAGCATACAAGCTAATCCCAGAAGGCCATGGTCTAATAACACACACAAGTACCCATAAGAAAATCAAACTTGTCAATTATCCAAATTCAGATCTGAACGCACACCAAAAACTTTTGATTAAAATAAAATACTTCTACAACTTTTTATCGCGAATCCTTTTCGTGTAGTCTAAGATAACCTAAAACTCAACTTTCCCAGAAGGGCTAACCTTAATATCACTTTTTCACCCACAAATCACTATCAAACTTTTACCCAAATTCTGTCCCGGTTTAACAGCTTTAACACCTTATCAAAGAAAAATCAAAATACTAACTTCCCGACCTTGAAATCAATCGTAGCCGGACTTTTTGGAAAGCTCTTTCATTAAACTTCAATTTAGACCAAAAATTTGTGACCTAACTCCTAACCATCAGTTAAATACACTCACATCTTTACAACACTAGTTTTCTGTCCAAACCCTAACGCATAAACTAACGCGTTTTACACTCAATTCTCTTAACCAATCTTCATAATACAATCATTAATTGATCCCAACATGTTTTAAGTAATTAATTTACAGAAACTTACAAACCCTAGATCCATCATAATTAATATTACATGAATTAGATTAATTAATCAATTAATTGAACATAGGGTTTAAAGATTTTACCTTGATTCTTGATTATTGCTTCCAAATTACAAACCCTAATTTTTTTCTCCTTCTTTTCTCCTTGTGGTCGACCAAAATATGCAGGAAAAAGGGTTATGGGTCATTTGATATGGTTATATGGGTTGGGGGCTGGGCTTGTTTGGGTTGGACTAGGATTCCTTAGCTTAAAATTGCAATTGGGCTACAATTGGGTTTCCTTTTTCTCCTAGAACACCCCTTTTGGCCGAATTTTATAAAACATGTTGATATAAAAAATTGACTAAAAACGTTATTCATATCCTTCGATATCTCTATGTTTTGATAATCACAAAACCTAAACTCATCAAACCAAAGATTATGACGTAAACAAGTATTTAGTAGTAAATACTCACTATCACCATCTAATCACTTAAGGTATGAATAAACGAAGTGTCTAATGCATTATAAGATCAAAGGAACATTTTTATTTATCACTAGATTTTTATAAAATGTCACAAAACATTTTATATCTTTTAGAAAACATTTTTGGAATTAAAAGAATATGTTTAATTCATTACAAATTTATGAATTCAAATTTTCAACCAAAAATGGCAAATCTAATCCAGAAAAATTTTCCTCACAAAAGGACAAGAAAATCCAACGTTCAGGAGGGCGACCCCTTAATTATACTAGACGGCCCCCTTAATCATTAAGGGGACCTCCCCCTAATTAAGGGGACCGGCACGCTCCAAAACAGTAATTTCTGGCCCTTTAAATACTGAATCATTCCACATATTTTTCTCACTTTTTTGCACTAAAAACTTTCTGATTCAAATCTCCATTTCTATCTTCTAAAATCCTTTGATTCTATGTATACATTAATCTTTGTTTCAAAGTGATTCAAGCCTCAACACTCAAGTGCAAAGAGAAGAATACTTTTATTTATTAAGAATAGAAGTATTGCAACTTAGTATCATCTTGCTATCTAAGTTGTTTGTTCATATTGTAAATCTTTCATACTTTGGTGAATAAGGTGTATGCATTAGTTAGCTAGATTTAGACATAAGATCTAGAATTGTTGTAAATGTGAAGTGATACTAGAAGAGAAGAAGTGGTATAGCATAGGATCGGTGATAGGAGGTATTAGTTATAGTGGTTAGTTGTGAAGAAATTGAAGCATCTAAGTTGAGAAGACTTTGAAGACTAGAAGGTGTGAAGACATAGAAGCTTTTAGTTGAAGAATCATTATAGTGATAGATTGTTAAAGGCCTTAAAATAGAAAGATAGTTGCATTGAAGTTGTGAAGCCTTTGAAGCCTTGAAGATTTGAAGTTGCAAATCCTTGAAGTAGTGAAGAAGTTGTGAAGGCGTGAAGAAACTAGTGTTGTGAAGAAGTCTAGAAGGCGTGAAAGAGTGTGAAGAATTTTTGGTGTGATTGTTGTTGTGAGATTGGTTCTAGCTACTATTAGAACTCGACATTTTGCTTAGTGTCATTAATCGGTTTAAGCCTTGGTGTGTACGGTTTTCTCCGCCATAAGGGAGGTTATTGACTTAGTGAAGAAAACTCTCAAGTTCTGTGCTCTGGGAGTGGAGTAGGGCAAGGAAGGTGTCCTTGTGGCCGAACCACTATAAATCATTTGTCTCTCGGTTTGATCTTTCCATCTCTCACTCTTTGCTTTCTTACTTATTTGCTTTTCGTATTTAGTTATAATTGTGTGTGTTGTGCATATGTTGATTTCACATAAAGATCAAACTAGGTTCCATTTACAACATTAATTTTATATAAGTAAACTATAAGGATATACACATATTAAAACACATATACATATGTAAATATAAATATATATTTAAGTGAGATATTTGAAATTATAATTTCTATTCAACATTCTATATAAGTTGTATTTATATGATAAGTGTGAATAAATTAGTATCTACACTTTAGCTTCAAAGGTTTTTATAATTTGCATCTATTCTTTAAAAGCAAACTTTTATAAAACGAAAAAGACGAAAAACTATTCAACCCCCCTTCTAGTTTTCCACAATTGGTACCAGAGCCACGTTTGGCAAGATTTTTAAAATATATTTGTATTTTAAAACTTGTACCAATCTATGGAATTTGAAAAATATCTAGAAGGGGAATTTACGCAAAAACCACCATTATTTGAAAATGATCATTTTCTTGAATGGAAAAATAAATTTGAAAATTATGTGAAATCAATAGATCTTGATCTTTGGCATATCATTTCAATTGGTGATCTTCAACCAACTATAATGGATTTTGAAAATCAATATAATAATCTTCAAACAAAGATCGATAAAAATACTAAAGCTAAATTACTGATTTACAAAACTCTACCAAAAGTTGAATATGAAAGAGTACTCTTTTGTAAAACGGCTAATGATATTTGAAAATGTCTTTTAAATTTTCACCAAGAGAAATGTAAAACCAAAGATGATAAACTTGATGTTGCACAAGAATTAGTCACTCTAGAACATTTGATAGACAAATATTTTGTTAAAATAAATACAAGTACTACTAGTTCAAATGTGATCATTGAAGGTATCAATAACAAAGAATACATGAGTCAAATCCGAAGAAAGAGTGTAAATAAATCATGTGGCGATAAGGACGAAGAAGATGATGGAAATTTGGCGTGCGAAGATATTCAAACAAATGTAAATACAAGTATTGATGGCAAGTATTACATGGTTCAAGATCTAAGTGAAACTACAAATAAAACATGGAGCGACATGGACGATGGAATTGATCAACATATAGCATGTGAAGATTGTACAACTAAAAATAAGGTACAATCCAAAACCAAACATTTTTGCTATGATCAATTTATATTAGAATTTTCAAAATTGGAAAACAACTTCAAACATCTTTGCAACATTGACTCAAAAATTATTTTTAAAAATGGATCTTCAATTTCCGTTGAAAATAACTTTGAAAAAGAAATAATTTTAGAAGATAAAATGTCTAGACTTGAAAGTAATATTGAAATTGATCTTGAATGTAAAAAATGTCAAGACTACAAACATGAAATTAAAATGGAAAATGAAAAGGAAAAAATATTAGCTAAATTCGAAAATAGTTCTAAATCTTTAAAATATCTACTTAACATTCAAAAGTCATTTTATGATAAAACTGATTTAGGATTCACTGCAAATGATCCTTTAACAAATATATCAAAACAAATAAAATTTTGGAGAAATTTAGAACTAATATTATTTACATCCATTATTTATTACTATAGTCAAGAAAGTCATTGTTTGTTAGTTAAAATAAACTATTGATGAATTCTTGTACTTCTCGGTGACATCCTCATCATGTGCATTTAAATGCAATGGATGTCCTCAACTAACCATCTGGGACCCATGAGTATCTGGGTACCAAGCTCTTTCATGTTTAGGTAGTTAACGAACGAAGAGACTATTACTTTTTGGATCGCTCACTTTGCTTTCTTACATTTGATGACTATTGGTTCCTATTACTCTGATTCACATTCTACATACGATTTGCTTATGACGATGTTGCGGCCATTTATTGTTTCGGCGTTTTGTTCTTCATTTTTGGAGTATTGGTTTTATGGTGTGTTCGTTACTACCTCATGATAAAGGATTCAAGCACAATTATTCTTGATCTACACGACTTATGATGATTGTTGTGATCGATTAAATATTTCGGATTAAGCCTCCTTGATTTTTATTGCATTGGGATTTTACCTTGCTACTTCGACATGCTTTGGGCAAACTTTAAAGATGTCTTCTAACACTCTCATGCCCACTCTTAAGGAAAAACTGGACCTGAGGTAAGTTTTCTTTTCAAAAACTTGTCAATATCACATTATATTAAAGTATGCTATAATTAGTATATTAATATAATTAAATTTATAGGTTGCTATGTTCATATATCATTAATACTAATATATGTATACATGAAATTAGGATAGTTGATCCTCTTGATCTTAAGTCTATTACCCTTTTTCTCATTCATCATTTATGTTGGAAATCATCTATGATCAATAGTAGAATACTTATTATTTAGGCTAAATGACCATTGTAGTTGCATTAATAGATGTGCTATAATTAAGACTAGTTAGTATTTAGTACGATGATGAGTTTAGTATATATATGAGTGTGTTAATTTTGTATCTATAGATGATTTACGTTATCCCTCTCAATCATATTGCATTAAGATCATAAGAATTTACCATCACTCATCCATGTCTTTAGTTGCCATTAAAGATGATTATATGTGACAATGGGCTCAACTGATTCTCTTGAATATGATAAGTTTCTATTTCAAATCCTTCAGTGGTGATTTCTTGCTATCAAAGATAAAATATCATGTTTAAAACCTCTCGCTTTGAAAAATAATCTTTTAAATATCTATCTCATCTTTCTTCAAACAACATATTTAACTGTAAGCTACCATAACTTTATGTCAATCAAAACAAGATTGGAAAGATTCTCTTATCCAATTTGTCAACATGTTATGAAGCAAAACTCAATCTATTTTACTCTAATACACACTTGAATCTATTTCAAAGTATTGTTGAATAAAAGTAAAAACGTTTTATTAAAAATATATTTGATTATCTCATATGTGTCATACAATTCTATGAAAATGACATTCATAATTTAATCAAATCATTTCATGAGAATCATGGTCTGCCCACATGGATCTTGTTTGTAACAAGTCTTGAAGTCCATACAATCATATCTTCCCATTTGTTACTTGTAAGCACTCATCAATATGTTTGAACTAGCCTACATATTATCATTTTCATATAGTTGTATATTTGATTAGTATGTTTTATTGCTTTCTTGGTTGTTTAACTTAATTGGCCAATAAGTAGATTGCATGTAAATTAGAAATTACTTGTCTACTTAATTTGTTTTAATAACATTCTCTACATTTATGATTAGTATATCCTATATTGCCTCAAAGAGTTGAACTTACTTGAATCCAAACCCAAAAACACAATCTTTCTGAAAATTTTCTGCCAAAAACCCAATTCTGGCTTTTTGGAATTCACCAGATGGGCGGCCCCCTTAATTATATAAGGCGGCCCCCTTAATGATTAAGGGGACCGGCCCCTAATTAAGGGGACCGGCCATCTGATGGTCGGGGCTACTGTTTTCTTTATCACTTTTTGACCCTCTTCACCCTATACTTCCCAAAATTCACAAACATATTTTGTCCCATACTATACCTCAAAATTTACCTTCCTAAACCACATTTTTCTTACTCTATAAATACCTTCTTCCCATCATAAATGCTATCACATCCAAACATGTCATCCTCCAACAACCAAAAACCTAAGGTTTCAAGAACCGCAAGGATCTCCATCAAACCCGTTTGGAGGAGGAAACTTGATTCTTGTCACAACTCAAGTGATGTTGTTCCAAGTCAACCAACAACTAAACCTCAAACCCACACTAATGACTCATCTCACAACCTATCATCCACTCATGCCCTCATTAATGCTTCTTCATATGATGAGCATGCTCAATCCCAAAACAACAATCCCAATCTCTCAACCAATACTTCACATGTTGCTCATTCAACAAAAACACCATCCACTCATGAAGCACCTCTTCCACCTATATCATGTTTTCATGATTATCCAAGCTCAATCATATCTCCACCACCACGAGTACCACCACCACATCCTACAACCTCACATGCCATTCCTATGTTGCATGTTCAAACCTTCACCCAAGACAACTATCATGCTCCTCCACCATCACCTTCCTCTGAACACTTGAAGTTCGTTGAGGAGCTAAAAGAAGCTCATGAGCTTAGTGCTCTTTTAGCATTACATCTTGCTCAACACAATTTGGATCCACCTCAATCAAGCTCACCCTCATCACCACACAACATTAACCAAATTGATAAGCATGTTAACAATTGCCCTTGTTGCATCTTCCTCTAACAACAAACAATTGCATTGAATGAGTACTTTACTTGGATTGAGTATCTTCTTACTAGATCTCAACAAACACCATCGCTTGAACAACATCAAAACTCTCAACCAACAATCCCAACTCCAAATTCACCACCTCCAAGCTCTACATCTCCAAACTCACCAACATCCATGAAACCAAAAGTTTACCTCCATTAAGCTACCAACATGATCCCCATTTACCATTCTCTACCAAGCATTCTATATGCTTATGCCTTTTATTTTTCAAATAAAACACTTCAACCTTTTTGGGATGCAAGCAAGTTTAATGACACTCTTTGTTGGCACAATAGGATATTCTACTTGGTTTAGAATTCTAGCATTATAGTTCATGTAACAATGATTATGTGGTTGACATAATCATTTTAAATTAATGAATGGTTTAATATGTGTTTCGAATTCTCCTTTGCCATGCTTGTTAGTTGTTGTTAGTATGTTATATATTTTTGTTTGTGCTTCTAATATTTTTCTTGCAAGAATTCCATAACTCGAACCCTTGGTGCCCTCAAACGAGGGGGAGCATACATCAAGGGGGAGCTTTCATCCTAAAAGGGGGAGAAGTTAATATAAACTCACTAAATAATTGTCTAAAAATAAATTTTTGGATTTAATGAGTTTAGGTTTTGTAATCATAAAAAAGGGGGAGATTGTTGATATAAATAATTGACTAAAAACGTTATTCATATCCTTCGATATCTCTATGTTTTGATAATCACAAAACCTAAACTCATCAAACCAAAGATTATGACGTAAACAAGTATTTAGTAGTAAATACTCACTATCACCATCTAATCACTTAGGGCCCGTTTGGTTCAGCAGAATCCTAAGGATTCTGGTGGAATTGGAACTCAATTCCATTCCCTAACTTGTTTGGTTGACAAATTCAAAGAATTTGTAATCTGAATTCCATTTCTTACTGTGTTTGGTTGGCAAACGGAATGAAATGAAACTCCTTCAAAATCCCATATACATGGAATTCAACATTCCATGGCATATATGAGAGGATTGTTTACAATTCCATGGAATTTATATTATCTTTATCATTATTATTATTATTATTATTATTATTATTATTATTATTATTATTATTATTATTATTATTATTATTATTATTATTATTATTATTTTTTTTTTATTTATTTATTTTTTTATTATTATCCATCACTTTTATTAACAATAAATAGGATTTTACAAGAAATTAGTGGGGAGCCGAGAAACTAACTGGGCCCCCACACCTCTAGCGATAGCAAAACCAATCCTATTAAAAATATGAACGGCAGCTCTTGCTCCAATGTCTTGTGTCAAAGAGAAGCGTCTAATACGCTTTAGAAGAGTAACCGCATCCTTCTCGAGTTCACCAAAAGAGGAGAAAGAAAAGGGGAGGAACCCATATCCGATATCCGCACACTTGGTCTCGTACTTGACACGTTTACGTTGAGCGGCTTCGATAACCGCTCGACCTGGCATAAAATCAATCATACCAGACTGTGTCAATGGTGACGACCCCGTAAGATCAACACAAACATCAAGCCCACCCTCCCAAGCGTAGAGTAATATATCAGCTGGGCGTAAAGATCTGTCCCCATCACCATAAAGCCCAATATCCACCTCCCGACGAGCTGAAATCCCAGAACGAGCGCATATATCAACAAGAACATCACGCACAATATTATGCCGATGTTTAATGCCAACAATACCCGCACAAGAAACCGCATGATCCCCATAAATATCTCCAGTAAAAACCCGGGAGCAAGCCGAACACGGAGCCTGAACAGTGAAGAGAGGAACACCCAACCGATAACACAACACACAACGGTAAGTCCTGGCATTCATAGTTTGTCCCAATCCAGATATTGGTGCCACCCTAAGCCAATCCGAAGTATGATCCTCCTTTAGAGAGTTCCATAACGCCATCTGTCGAGGAGATAGATGAAAAGTAGACTCAACAGTCTGAATAACCCGACCGAAATATATATCTGCCATTTTCTTCATGAGTTTGGGGGCAGCGACCTCGCTTGGGTTACTCAAAAGGTCAATATCTATATCCATATTAAAAGTACATAAGGCATCATCGAAAGAGGGACCAGCAGTTACAATACCCGAACTATGAAGAAGCTTAGTCTGTAGGTTAGCAGATTGAAGTCTAGAAGCGAGGAAAGCATATTTCAAGACATCACCTGCAGAAAAAACACCAAGCCCCCCAAAAGCAAAGGGAAGGGTGGCAAGTCTCCATTGCCAATCGCCAAAACCAGGCCCAGAAGCAGTGACAATACGCTCCAAGGAAGAACGAAGTGCCGCATCAAAAGAAACCTGAGCACTCTCAAAGACCCGGGGGGAACATGTGCGCATAGAAAAATACAACTTAGAAATACCTGCACACGCTCGAAGAAGCAATAACTCACACTGAGGGTCGTTAAGTCTAGCAACAGCATCCATAAGTTCGATAGTTTTAGCCACCCTCTTGAGAACAAGCTTACTACCAAACTCAAAATCCGTACTAACAGGCCCACCCAATAATTTAACACCATGTAAGGGGCGGGAAATATTGGGGGGGAACACACCCTCATATCTGCTTCTGGGGTCTTCCTTTGGCCAAAAAACCTCAGTTTTATCCACGTTGAGGTGTAAGCCACGACTAGGTCCATCCATCATAATCAACTCTAAAACCTTACCCACAACCAAAGTATCTCCAATAATCGTACCATCGTCCAGATACCATGCTTGAAAGGAAAGGTCGAAAGAGTCTCGAATCTTACATGCCAGGGGATGTAACACTAGAGCAAAAAGAAGAGGCCCAAGCGGATCACCTTGTTGTACACCTTGATGAGACCGAAGAGTATGCTCACCATAATATAATCTGGCGGGACTGGAGTAACAAAATTCCACCCATTGTGAAATAGCCGGAAAATGAAGCCGAACCTCACGCAACATAACAGCCCGATCCACCATGTTGAAAGCATTTTTAAAATCGACCAACAACATGGAAAGACCAACATCACCCCCACGGTCCTCAACCAGTCGATTCACTGCATGAAGAATAGCCTCCCCTCCACCCGACACCCCAACACCAAATTGTAAATCATCTAAATAATCACTCGCAGA
This sequence comes from Artemisia argyi, assembly GCA_030686995.1. Lineage (NCBI taxonomy): Eukaryota > Viridiplantae > Streptophyta > Magnoliopsida > Asterales > Asteraceae > Artemisia > Artemisia argyi. The sequence goes on from CM060702.1 coordinate 70,351,010, forward strand.
ATGGCCAATCATGAAAGCACAAACCTTGGAAACTAACCGCCTCCAGACAGTCCCAACAGCAATAGGACGGATACCCCCTCCTGGTTTGACTAAAGGTGTAAGTGGAGCACTAGCAATGTACTCACCCAACACCCTCGGACATTTACCAGCAAGAAAGAGGTTCACCACTTGAGTGATGGACGCGACCAACTCATCAGAAATAGCCACAGCTGCCCCATTTAAACAATCCAAAAGGTGTTGGGCACGCAACCCATCCCGTCCACAAGAAGTACCACGAGGGAAACTCTTAATCATATCAAGAACCGTACCTGGGGATGCAGTAATGTGATGATGATCAATAGGTATATCAGGCAGAAGAGGGGCAGACTCAAAAGGGTGTTTAGCTTTTAAGTCCTCCAGAGTGCGAACATCATTTAATTATTATTATTATTATTATTATTATTATTATTATTATTATTATTATTATTATTATTATTATTATTATTATAAACGATCATTTAATTATTATTGTTATTATTTTAAATTTTTATATATAACCACTTTATTAAGATTTAAAAGTTATTATTTATTTAAAATTGAATATAAATTATTATTTATTTAAAATTAAATATAATTTATTCATAGCTTACTTTTTTAATTTATACCTTAAAAAATACAATTGTATTTTATATAAAACACTATTTATTTAATATATTAGTTTATATAATATTATTAAAAAATTATTATTATTTGATAAGTAATTTATTTATTGAATATAAATTATTATTTATTTAAAAAATTATTGTTATTATTACTGTATTTAAAAATTATTATTTATTTAAAATTAAATATAATTTATTCATAGCTTACTTTTTTAATTTATAGTTTTATACCTTAAAAAATACAATTGTATTTTATATAAAAACACTATTTATTTAATATATTAGTTTATATAATATTATTAAAAAATTATTATTATTATTTGATAAGTAATTTATTTATTAAATAATATTTAGTTTATTAATCTTAAACTAAAATTAAATTTTAAATATTTTAATATAATTGTTTTTTCTCATTTCATTCTTCCAACCAAACATGCTCTAGTATTTGCAAATTTCAATTCCGTCAGATTTTAAATCCTATGGATTTCAATTTCTAACATTCCATTCCTTCACATTTCAATTCCTTAAACAGATTTCAATTCCGTCAAAAACATTCTACGAACCAAACACGCCCTTAAGGTATGAATAAACAAAGTGTCTAATGCATTATAAGATCAAATGAACATTTTTATTTATCACTAGATTTTTATAAAATGTCACAAAACATTTTATATCTTTTAGAAAACATTTTTGGAATTAAAAGAATATGTTTAATTCATTACAAATTTATGAATTCAAATTTTCAACCAAAAATGGCAAATCTAATCCAGAAAAATTTTCCTCACAAAAGGACAAGAAAATCCAACGTTCAGGAGGGCGGCCCCTTAATTATACTAGGCGGCCCCCTTAATCATTAAGGGGACCGCCCCCTAATTAAGGGGACCAGCACGCTCCAAAACAGTAATTTCTGGCCCCTTAAATACTGAATCATTCCACATATTTTTCTCACCTTTTTGCACTAAAAACTTTCTGATTCAAATCTCCATTTCTATCTTCTAAAATCCTTTGATTCTATGTATACATTAATCTTTGTTTCAAAGTGATTCAGGCCTCAACACTCAAGTGCAAAGAGAAGAATACTTTTATTTATTAAGAATAGAAGTATTGCAACTTAGTATCATCTTGCTATCTAAGTTGTTTGTTCATCTTGTAAATCTTTCATACTTTGGTGAATAAGGTGTATGCATTAGTTAGCTAGATTTAGACATAAGATCTAGAATTGTTGTAAATGTGAAGTGATACTAGAAGAGAAGAAGTGGTATAGCATAGGATCGGTGATAGGAGGTATTAGTTATAGTGGTTAGTTGTGAAGAAATTGAAGCATCTAAGTTGAGAAGACTTTGAAGACTAGAAGGTGTGAAGACATAGAAGTTTTTAGTTGAAGAATCATTATAGTGATAGATTGTTAAAGGCCTTCAAATAGAAAGATAGTTGCATTGAAGTTGTGAAGACTTTGAAGCCTTGAAGATTTGAAGTTGCAAATCCTTGAAGTAGTGAAGAAGTTGTGAAGGCATGAAGAAACTAGTGTTGTGAAGAAGTCTAGAAGGCGTGAAAGGGTGTGAAGAAGTTGTGGTGTGATTGTTGTTGTGAGATTGGTTCTAGCTATTATTAGAACTCGACATTTTGCTTAGTGTCGTTAATCGGTGTAAGCCTTGGTATGTACGGTTTTCTCCGCCATAAGGGAGGTTATTGACTTAGTGAAGAAAACTCTCGAGTTCGGTGCTCGGGGAGTGGAGTAGGGCAAGGAAGGTGTCCTTGTGGCCGAACCACTATAAATCCTTTGACTCTCGGTTTGATCTTTCCATCTCTCACTCTTTGCTTTCTTACTTATTTGCTTTTCGTATTTAGTTATAATTGTGTGTGTTGTGCATATATTGATTTCACATAAAGATCAAACTAGGTTCCATTTACAACATTAATTTTATATAAGTAAACTATAAGGATATACACATATTAAAACACACATACATATGTAAATATAAATATATATTTAAGTGAGATATTTGAAATTATAATTTCTATTCAACATTCTATATAAGTTGTATTTATATGATAAGTGTGAATAAATTAGTATCTACACTTTAGCTTCAAAGGTTTTTATAATTTGCATATATTCTTTAAAAGCAAACTTTTATAAACCGAAAAAGACGGAAAACTATTCAACCCCCCCTTCTAGTTTTTCACAAAACATATATATTTTTTTATTAAATTTAATTACTTCACTCAAAACCTTATACTTTTTATATTTTATAAACTCCCAAAACAAAACCTAACGTCTTACGCGATAAACCTTAGTTTTTACGGTGACTCGGAAAATTATCATTTTCACAACAAAGTTTCCAAAAATAGATTTCCAAACTCTTTTGAAGTATAACTCAGAAAAACAAATCCCACGTAACTTACTAACGCTCAAATACATGAACGAAGACTCGTTACGCAAAAACACAAAAACATCAAAACTTCACAAGTCATTTCTACACCACAAAGGCGATCAAAATAAACTTTCCCAATTTCCAAACTTTCCAAATCACAATAACAACCATTTACGCAAAGAGATTTAGTGCTAAAACTCACCTATATCACTTCAAACACCTAAGACACACCAAACAAACGTCAACCAAGTCAAGACTATCAGTCAAACTGACCTGCTAAAACCACGGTTGTTACAGCAGTGTTGACAATTGTTTGTACTTTATACCAACTAAAGTACTTCTTGACTTTTGATAAGTGCTTTGAACTTATTTTCCGAAGACTTTAGAGCCTTAGTTGCTCATCCGAGGCACTAAGTCTTTAGATTGCATCAGTGCTTGAGAAGATCCTTCAAGGAGTCAGAGTGTTATTGTCATCACAATCTGACTCCATCATCCAAGTCTTGGTTCTTAATCTTAACTCTCTGAGTCCCGCCTTAGGTTGTGATTACTCTGAAAACATCTTGAGGATGACTCCCTGATGTTATAACATCAAGGACTAGTACTTAAGATGTTTTTCATTCAAATCTTTACTAACGGACTTTGAGCTCTGAATTGCCCAACATTGTCCCCCTATTTGGATAGAAAAATAGCTTTAGTGTTTTTCAGGTGTAAATGAGCAATTACAACTTCTTAAAAACTTAAATTAAATTAAAGTACTGAGATATGAAACGTAAACTAATAGATATTATTCAATCATTACAAGTAAAAAAGACTACCACAAAAAGTAACCAACATATCTATCTAAACCTTCAGACCTTATATCCTAATTGTTCCATCTTGACTTTCTTCATAGCGTATTCTTCTTTATCTTGTTTGTCTTCGATCAGGTTATCAAGTAGCTCTATGAAATTTTTGCTTTCAAGGGGCTTGTGATGTAGAGCTTTAAACTTGTAGAAGACCAGAGTACTAGTTTGTACAATGTGTATGTCAGATAGTCTTTGGAAGGCAGGTTGATTATAAACATCATAGAAGAAAATTCCATGTTTAGGTTTCTCTATAACAAACCCATCTAACAACCTTGACCACTTCATGCAATTAATCATTAGACTTGGTCAGGGCCACAATAGAATTTTCAGAGTCCTTAAAGTACTTCCTCGAGTTATTCGACAAAAGTTCGACTCATTTACACTCATACTCATGCGACGTGGATAGGTGTATATTTGTCTTTAAATTATCTTCACCATTTGTTTAAGGCAATTAAGATAACACATGCATTTCGTTAGTAATTATGCATAGTTTAATTCTTGTGTTCAAGCAAGGGATGCCCAGTGACGTTGACAATTTGACATGAATAGACACTTACTCATGTAAATATAATAAACATGTGCCATGAGAAATTCAATCAAAACTTTAACATATTTGAAAGTTGAAACAATAGATAAATTAAACTAGCGTAAATAAACTATTGAAGCTAAGTGCAGTAATAACTTCAACATTGTCCGTTTTCTGTTAAGTCAAAAATCTGCAAATAACCATGTTTCTACTAAAGGAAAGTGCTTTACATGAGTATTATTAATAGATTTTCCAATTAATAAATGAAAATATCAAATGTACTTAAACTGAAAGAAGTATGTCCTGTTGTCCTAGTGTGAGTCGAATTATGAATTGCAAATATACTGAATAACTATTTCGTCTAACATTACATCGTTACATGTTCATACATATTTATAATGGACGAATGGGTGTGTCCCTTCGTTTGTGTCCATTCGGTATAACCGAATTCTGAAACTACCATAACTACCAACTAACTAACTAACATAACCACCATTAAATAACTAGCGGTTATTAAATATCTATCGAACATGTTTGGTTCTTCATGTTTTATTAATTGCATATGAAGAAAATATCGAGATTATCAGCTCACATTCTCCTCCTTAATCTTGATCATTGCTTCGTCCTAAGTCTTGAACTCCGAGCATTTGTCGCATAGTCACAAAGTTTAGTCTTGGTAAAGCTTTCATTAGAATATCTGCTCTTTGTAACTCTCAACTGACGTGTTCCACATTGATGTGCCCATTCTCTATGCATTCACGAATGAAATGATAGCGAATGTTGATGTGCTTGCTTTTTCCATGAAAAACTGATTTCCTGATGAGTGCTATTGCTGAAATGTTGTCGACCTTCACTAAGTAGTCGTTTTAACCATAAGGCTTGAAATGCTGCTCCAGTAGCCGCCATGAATTCAGATTCACATGATGAGAGCGCCACTGTTGTTTGCTTCTGAGTACACCAGGTAATAGGTGATTCTCCAAAATAAAATACTATCCCAGTAGTTCTGTTTCCTTGATCGGTATTGATTCCATAACTACTGTCGCTGTAACCTGTAATCTTGCTGCCGCCTTCTTTCCTGTATATTATGCCATGCTCTTTTGTTCCTTTGATGTATTGGATTACTTGTTTTACTGCCTTTAGGTGACGATCCTTCGTGTCTTGCATAAATCTGCTGAGTAGTCCGACTGAGTAACTAAGATCTGGTCTTGTATGTAGTTAGTACCTGAGACTTCCAATTAAACTTTGGTAATGAGTTGCGTCAACTGAGTTTCCATCTTCCGCCTTGACCAACTTAGTACCGGGATCCATTGGTATCTTCATATCATTATTGTCCATCATACTTGTGTCTTTCAAAATCTTGTTAATATAACCTGTTTGCTTGATTGTAATCTCTCCTCCTGTCTGAGTAACTTCTATCCCAAGGTAATAAGCTAACAATCCTAAGTCGCTCATTTCAAATTTGTTTTCCATCTGGGATTTAAATACTTCTAGTTCCTTCCTTGGAGTGCCCGTGATTATCAAATCATCTGCATATACTACAACTATAAGTGTAGAAGTCTTGCTTCTCTTCATGTGAACTGCTTGTTCGAGATTACATTTTTTAAAATCTAGTGACTTTAAGGGTTGATCAAGCTTCATATTCCAAGCTCGTGGTGCTTGTCTTAGGCCATACAAAGCTTTAGTAAGCTTATAGACTTTCCCTTAATTTCCTTGTTGAATGAATCCTTCAGGTTGTGAAACATAGACTTCTACCTTCAAATCTCCATGTAAAAATATTGATTTTACATCTAAGTGATGTACTTGCCATCCATGATATGCTGCTAGAGCTAATATCAACCGAACTGTCTCTATCCGTGCAACTGTTGCAAATACTTCATCGAAGTCTATTCCTTGTTCTTGTACAGATCCTTTTGCTACTAACCGTGCCTTGTATTTGATGATCTTTCCTTTTGCATCACTCTTGGTCTAAAAGACCCATTTGAGTCCTATTGCCTTTTGATTTGTGGGCAATGTAGTAAGAGTCCATGTGTTATTCTTGTTGATTGAATTCAATTCAATCTCCATGGCTTCAATACATTTCTTATCTATTGATGCTTCCTTGTAGTTACGTGGTTCTTCTTTTGTAAATAACAAACTTTCAATTTCAACTTCACGTGCATTCTTGTAGATTTCTGTTATCTGTTTGAAACTCATATTGGTCTAGCTTCAAATCTATGATCTGAGCTTCCTAATGAGCTCAAAGTAGCTTCTTCTTCCACTTCCCCTTCTTCTGAGTGTGGTTATAAATGTATGCCGGTGTGGTAATTAGTGAATCAGGATCTGGAATCGGTGTTCATGATATGTGTTATCATTGTTTTCTATGTTGATTGGTGTAAGGTTTTTATTGTCAACTCTTTCTACCACAAACCTTGCCCAAAATGTGTCTTGTGTACTAGTTTCCTCTTCATTATTCTCCCAATCTCACGGTTTTGTTTCCATAAACTTTACATCCCTACTAACATGTTTCATCTTTCCTATTAGATCACATAACCTACAAGCTTTTGATCCTTCCTCTACTCCTAAGTAAATCATTGTTATGCTTCTGTCATCCAGCTTCTTCAAGTGAGGTATTGTTATCTTGGCATAAGCTGTGCATTCGAATATCCGTAGGTTTTCCATATTCGGTTTTCTGTTGTAGAGTGCCTCATATGGAGTTTTATCTACCAGGGCTCTAGTCAGTATCCTATTGAGATGTAAATGGCGTGTTTAATTGCTTCCGCCCAAAAAGTTAAAGGTAACTTCATTGCTTTCATCATACTCCTCGTAGTTGATAACATATAACACTCCCATTTTAGGAACGGAGCGGAATACAACATGGGGTGCTATTTGGTCACATAGTACAGGTAGAGTAAACAACTTTAAAACAAAGTCGTTTTTAAAACTTCACATTCGATAATTTATCAGAGTCAACAAGGTCCCAAAAGTTTTTAACATAGTTAAAAGATACATAAGTTTTGAAAGTTTAGAACATTATCGAATGAAAACTTTTAATCAAACATGAGCCATAATGTAGATATCCATTTCTTGCACCGCCTATCCCAGCCGAAAGTCACTTACGGACCTGAGATAAAACATGCTAAAAGTCAGCACAAAGGTTGAGTAAATTCATAGAGTTTAATAAGTAATCAGTTGAATACAGGTTAATTCAATTTAAAATACGATGGTGATACGTGGGAATCGCACCAGGCTTTACCTCTCGCGGGATCTCGAGAAGCTTCCAACCCCCACCAGGCAGTGTACCGGGGGATTGATCGTTCAACTCAGGAATAGTGTCGCTAGGATTAGAAAGCCTAAAAACTATGTCTAGGGGTAAGGGATGATTCTTTTTGTATTTTTATATTTTTATAAAAGCAATTAAAATCTCGGGTTTTTGGAGGAGTGGGCGGAATTAGTTGCTAATCAACTAACCCAAATACTAAGATGCAATCAAAATAAAATAATAGAAATAAAAATAAATCTAATTACTAATGTGGTGTGAACAATAATGGGGAGAATTGTATTTACTTAGGTTTCATTACTCCCTAGATATCGTTTACAGGTTGATAGCTTGTTACAATTGTGTGGATGACGGGTTATATTCCTTAATACCATTCGTGGGGTGGCGTACGTACTTCCCCAACTCTATAAGCTCCTACTTCACTCCTATGTCGAGCCTGCAAGAAGCTCCTAACATGGGATTATTAGAATTCGCTCATGCATTAAACACAACCATAATAACCTAGTACGCATTGGTTCATGTTTCTTAAGACGTTCAAGCATGTTACCCTATGGAAGTCTGCCAGTTTTCTTAAGCCTAATATTGAAATCATTCATCCGTAACAACTATAAACAAACAATCAACCCATAATCAACATCTAGGTTTCACTACATCTAAGCAAACACACAAGAGATCTAGCCTAGCATGTTGAATTCAAGACAAGCGTAAGATATATTCAAACAACACATAGACATATTGAATGAATTGAAATGATACTTATCTTAATTGAACATGAAAGGTTTCAAAGGGTAAAAAGCCTTGAAAGAACAATAAAATTCGTGCTAGGGTTTCTCCAAAGTTATCCGTCTAAAGTTACACACTAATGAATGAAAATTGCAAAACTATATATAGATTTTACAAGGTGACGGCGTCAAGAAGGAATTTCTGATGCCGTCAACTCGCCGCCCATAATGAGACCGGATTGCCTAGATCCAGATTTGACGCCGTCATGTGTAATATCACTCTGGGCCGTCACCATATCTTGAACCATGACTGCCATACGTGAAGCCATCATGTTTTCTCTGGACCGTCACCATTTCCAACTCTTGACGCCGTCATATGAAGCCTCTTGACGCCGTCAGGTACTGTTCCCAGCAAGGAAAATTAAGACTTTGCCGTTTTCTTCACTTTTATGCTCCAAAAACGTCCAAAATGCTTTCTTTTCCAGAATTCACTCCAAAAGTACCTAAAATCACAAAAGGAACGATTTATGGCAATATTTGATCAAATAAATTCAATTCCGGGTTTAAATGACCCCCTAAAAACGGCTCATTTTTCGCCTCATCATATACCCTTACACTTGAGATTTGCTTGTCCTCAAGCAAACGAACTTTTATTCTAATCAAAATACAAGTTAGGGGTCATTTAACACTAATATAAAAGTAATTACAACAAATAATCGTTCCGCTAAAGACCAAAGACAAGCACGGAGGTCATACACTAGCACCTCACAAATAGTGTTTTGATTCTCTCATCTCTCGGGTGTAATAATGTATATATCACAATATGGAAATGGAAAACATCTCTCACTACCTGTCATAGCAAAATATATTACAATAGGCTTGGGAAAGGATCAAACCTCCACCACTTGGCGTAAGCACCTAGGATAAACTATCAAAGAGGTCTTTTAAAGGGTTATAACGTTAGGTGTAGGGATATGGAATACACGGTTTTGTTGGATATAGGCAATCTTTACTGGTGGCGAGTTAATCATCTTGGTTAATTACATGTACAATATGGCGTTGCTAAGCCAAGACTAGACTCGACTTAAGCTCATAAATCAAAAATAACAAAAACATAAAATAAACATAGAATGAAACAAGATGGTAGTCCGTATGGTTTTTTATTTATTTATTTATTTATTTATTTATTTATTTATTTATTTATTTTCTTTTTGCATACACTTTTACCATACCATCCAAAATAATACATCATAGAGAATGTACATTCCCCTTATACTTGAATTTTTACATACTTAACAATAAACTAATCTAATGACTCGAATCATGATAATCAAAACACTTGGAGTAATTTTTAAGATTAACGCACATATGGGGGTAATATAAGATGTTCTTCCCCATTACTCCATAACATTAGTACTTTACCCTTGAGTCCCAATCATCCCAAAACAATATGTACAAGGATATGACTCAACTTAGCAACCATGTAATCAATTAGATAATTAACTAAGGGTTTAAATATGTAAGAATAATGCACTAAAGATGAGTGCATACACGGAAGGCTAAGGCGATTTGGGTGTACATTTAAGTGGGTTGTAACAAATTCTTCCTTTAAGTAAGATGCTTAAAGTTAGAAACGAAAAGATAGGCTTGGAGGGGTGTACTAGGGGTTTCGTGTACTAAAAATGAGTACAATGCTAAGGGTGTGGGAAAAATTAATTGACTTTACTAGCCAAGTAATATGACTTAAATGGTCAAGTAATTATGATACGGGTTTAACACAAGGGTGATCCTAATGCCTCTTATCATGTAGTAAATCCTACTACATGAATGTAGTCTCACTAGCGGTCTCGGGATGCATCACTAACGCAAGTTCTAGAATCTAAATGCTACTGGTACACTCATAAGCACTAATAATAAATGCTTTTCCTATCAAATCTAAAGGCGAACCTTACATATTTGGGTGGAAAATTTTTCTGAATAGTATGGTTTTGTGCTAGTCATACGACTCCTATTCATGAGACGCTTGCTAAGGCTAAAGTTTCACTCCTAAATGTTGTAAAAAATTTTAAATTTGGCGCTAAAATTACACTAACAAGTATTTCCCTTAGTTTTATTACACACCTTTGATGCGTGGGAATCGCACCTTGCTTTACCTCTCGAGGGATCTCGCGAGGCTTACAACCCCCACCAGGCAGTGTACCTGATCGTTGTAGTATAGTATAGTGACAAGTACCGGGGGATTGATCGTTCAGCTTAGGAATAGTGTCGCTAGGATTAGAAAGCCTAATTAATAGTTCTAGAGATGGAAGATGATTATTTTTGTGTTTTTATATTTTATGAAAGCAAGTAAAATCTCGGGTTTTGAAGGAGTGGGCGGAATTAGTTGCTAATCAACTAACCCAAAAACTACTTTATAACTAATTAACTAATGAAAATGAAATTAAACTAATATTAAACTAAGGTTGTGAGCAGTGGTTGGAGAAATTGTGTTTACTTAGACTTCATTACTCCCTAGATATCTTTTACATGTTAATTACTTGTTACACTTGTATGAATGACGGGTTGTATTCCTTAATACCATTCGTGGAGTGGCATACATAACTCCCCAACTCTATGAGCTCTTATCTCCTCCTACACCATGACCCAGCACAACTATAGGGATTGTCAACAGTGGCTCATGCATTAAATACAACCAATAAAGACCTAGTACGCCTCGGTTCATGTTTCTTAAGACGTTCAAGCATGTTACCATTTGGAGATCTGTCAGTTTTCTTAAGCCTAACATATAATATCATTCATTCAAAACAAGAATAGACAAGTAATCAACACATAATCAACATCTAGGTTTCATTAGATCTAAGCAAACACAAAGGAAATTTAGCCTAGCATAGTAGAATTAAGATAAGAACAAAAGATAGACAACCAACACATAGACATATTGATTGAATTAAGAGTATACTTATCTCAATTACAATGCAAGGTCTCAAGGGTTTGGAACCCTTGAAAAACCTGTAAAAGAGGCACCAAAATCGTCTTTAGGGTTTCACCAAAACTTCTCTTTCTTTAATGAAAAAAACTAGAAAACTATATATAGGAAAATCGTCCTGACGGCGTCAAGAGTAAAATCTGACGCCGTCAACTCGCCGCCATATACTTCCTCGGACGCCCTAGATCCAATCGTGACGGCCTATGTGACGCCGTCACCACCCTCGGTAAATTAATCTTGGTCACTTTGACGCCGTCATCTCTTCATCTGACGCCTTCACAACCTTCGGTAAAATATTCATCCTTTCTGACGCCGTCAAGAGTAAATCCTTGACGCCGTCACCTTGTAATTCCAGCTTGGATTTGGTACTTTGTTGTTTTCTTCACTTTATGCTCCAAAAACGTCCAAAATAGCCTCTTTTCCAGAATTCACTCTCCAAACACCTAAAATCACAAAAGGAACGATTTAGGGCAATATTTGATCAAATAAATTCGGATTCGGGCTTAAATGACCCCCTAAAAACGGATCATTTTTCGCCTCATCATATACCCTTACACTTGAGATTTGCTTGTCCTCAAGCAAATGAGCTTTTATTCTACTCAAAAGACAAGTTAGGGGTCATTTAACACTAATATAAAAGTAATTACAACAAATAATCGTTCCACTAAAGACCAATAGACAAGCACGGAGGTCATACACAAGCACCTCACAAATAGTGTTTAGATACTCACATCTCTCGGGTGTAATAAAGTAATATAACATTATGGAAATGGAAGATATCTCTCACTACCTGTCATAGCAAAATAGATTACCATAGGCTTGGGAAAGGATCAAACCTCCACCACATGGCGTAAGCACCTAGGATAAACTATCAAAGAGGTCTTTTTAAAGGGTTATAACGTTAGGTGTAGGGATATGAATTACACGGTTTTGTTGGATAAAGGGGATTTCACTGGTGGCGAGTTAACAATCTTAGTTAATTACATGTACAAGATGGCGTTGCTAAGCCAAGACTAGACTCAACTTAAGCTAATAAATGAAAAATAACTAAAAACATAAAATGAACATAGAATGAAAACGGGATGGTAGTCCGTATGTTTTTTTCTCTCTTTCTTTTCTATTTTTTTTTCTTTTTCTTGATTTTTTCGATTTTTTTTTTTTTTTTTTTTTTTTTTTTTTTTTTTTTTTTTTTTTCATACACTCTTACCCTACCATCCAAAATAATACATCATAGGGGATGAGAATTCCCCTTACACTTGAATCTTTACATACTTTACATTAAACTATTCTAATGACTCGAATTAAGAAAATCAAAACACTTGGAGCACTTTTAAGATTAACGTACATATGGGGGTAATAAGTGTTGTTCTTCCCCATTACTCCATAAAATAAGTACTTACCCATGAGTCCCAATCGTCCCAAAACAATATGTACAAGGATATGACTCGACTTAGCAACCATGTAATCAATTAGAAAGTTAACTTAGGGTTTAACAAATAACAATAATGCACTAAAAATGAGCGCATACACGGAAGGCTAAGGCGATTTGGGTGTACATTTAAGTGGGGTGTAACAAATTCTTCCTTTAAGTAAACTGCTTAAAGTTAGAAACGAAAAGATAGGCTCGGAGGGGTGTACTAGGGGTATCGTGTACTAAAAATGAGTACAACGCTAAGGGTGTGGGAAAAATTAGTTGACTTAACTAGCCAAGTAATATGACTTAAATGGTCAAGTAATCGTAATACGGGTTTAACACAAGGGTGATCCTAATGCCTCTTATCATGTAGTAAATCCTACTACACGAATGTAGTCTCACTAGCGGTCTCGGGATGCATCACTAACGCAAGTTCTAGAATCTAAATGCTACCGGTACACTCATAAGCACCAATAATAAATGCTTTTCCTATCAAATCTAAAGGCGAACCTCACATTTTTGGGTGGAAATTTTTTCTGAATATACGGTTATGTGCTAGTCATACAACCTCCTATCCATGAGACGCTTGCTATGGCTAAAGTTTCACTCCTAAATGTTGTAAAAAATTTTAAATTTGGCGCTAAAATTGCACTAACAAGTATTTCTCATAGTTTTATTACTCATCTACTATCAAACAAAACAAACTCAAGCGAAAGTGCATATGTAAGGTATCATCTTTTTACCCTCCCCTTACACTTAAGATGAACATTGTCCCCAATGTTCAAGTAAAGAATGTAAAAGTTAAAAGTAAAGAGAATGAATTCAAATACTCCCCTGATTCGCTCGGTATGGATTTTAGGTTGGCCAGGTTAAATCTTCCTCCAAGAAAACGAACAATCAAAGCTTCCCTTCCAGAATATAAATCATCTTCTTGTCTCAAATAACCTGTAAATCCTGACAAAAGTAGACAAGGCAACCTCGCGTAAAATCGGCGGCATCCTATATAAGTTACTAAATCCTAGAAAACAAAATAAGATATAATGCTTGTGGAATGAAGTTTGCAGATTTCCTGGAGATTATAAAACTTAATAATTCACAAAAACTTATAAGACTCCGTTAGAAAAACAAAACTGGTAAAATTTCCAGATTTTTGACTCCTGACGCCGTCAAGAGCAATTGCCTGACGCCGTCAGAATGAACCTGCAGAAATCTTTATGTTAAGTTTCCGGAAAATTTCTGGAAAAACTTTGTCCTACTTCCTGGAAAATCCTGCAAAACTACATCATGACTCAATACAAGCATTTGACTCTAACAATACGAATACACATGTTCATTAAATATTGTGGATAATCATGATCGGTTTGTTTCTTAAAAACATATTTGGGGTTTCCCCTTACACTTATCTTTTGCAAAAATACCTTTAGGTTGAAGTTAAGACTAGGCTAAACAACATAATAAAGTATTTCCACATTTTAATTGAGAAACATGATCAACCAACAATAAAAATAAAGCATGCATACAGAAGCAAATAACAATCAAACAATTAAAATCACACAAAACATGGGTTGCCTCCCAAGAAGCGCTTTTCTTTATTTACGAGTCTTGTAGCTAGACTCAAAGTTGTGGGTTACTACGTGATTTCATCATTTGAAATGATGTACCCCATATAATTGCGATCATTACTGTTATGGTGGTAGTGCCTCAATCTATCAATACTCGCAATAACCTTCCCACCTAATTTGCTTCTCAAGCTAGCTACCCCATCTTGGCTCAATCCTTCGATGGTGAATGGCCCATACCACCAAGGACTCGGTTTATCGGGTGGTATTGTGGTTTCTAAGTGTCTCAAGAGTATTAAGTTCCCTTCCTCAAACGGTGTATGATTGCTTGTGTGTTGGGTGTGTTTGAGTTCTATCGGATCCTTATTGCTTTTTCTCCTTTCATCCTTAGCTTTCTTATAGCTCTTGATTCTTGCCTCCCATGCAAGAATTTTATTCTGAACACGAATGGGCGTCGTGCCAATGTTGTTTTTAATCATTCTCCAACTCAAATTCTCACGCCCACTTCGCGGAGTCATGTGAAAACTAATCTTCCTCTTTCCAGACTTAAGCTCAATCTTCCTATCTTCATACTTAATGACAGCCCTAGCGGTGGTGAGGAACGGTGCCCCAAGGATTATTGGCATGCATCCATCCCCTTTATCATCAATGATCATAAAATCAACGGGGTACATGAATCCTGCAACATTGATTAATACATCTTCTGCGATTCCTAGGGGTATACGTACGAGTGTCCAACAAGAGATAGCCTAACACGAGTAGGTGCTGGCATTTTTGACGTTAGTTGGATGTAAATAGTTAGGGGCATAAGATTTACTTCCGATCCTTGGTCGGCGAAAGCACTAAGATGTTTCAAGTCCCCGATGCTCGTTGGTATTTCAAAATTCCCACATGCTACCTGCTTAGTGGCCACTTTCTGTATTAATAACCTCTTGACCACTGATCCTCCAATAAGCGTATCATACTCATCTTTCTCTTCTTTCTCTTTCTCGGGAACCTGTTCGGAGGATTGGTTACGCCCATCACCCTTAATCCAATTTGTTATGGTGTTTTTGTTTATATCGTGTTTCAGGTAGTAGCTCAAAGGTTGGGACTCAGGCGGTTTCTCTAAGGTCTGTTTAGCGGGAGTTTTTACCTTCTCATTATCTTTATGGACAATGGTGATGGAGTTAACAAATTGGGTGGTGGGAATAGTGCTTTCTTTCCTTAGCAGTATTCGTTCGGGGGTTCTCTGATTGGTATACTCCTCCAATAGACTCAACATCTCATTCATTTTCTCCTGCATCTCCTCCTTTTGCTTATAAACTGCTTCTTCGAATCTAGCAAGCCGATCAGAGTGGGTCGCCATATACTCTCTCATCCTAGCCTCAAATTCCGAGCTAAGTTCCTTGGGAGGGGAACAAGGTGGAGTGCACTTCTGAAAAGTTTCGACATGTTCTCTAGAGGGTGATTCAGATAATGGTATCGAGGTTGATCTTGAGACAGAATTGACCGTGGCTTGTCTAGGACTTAAGGGTCTCCTTTGCCTTTCCTCAAAATAGTCAACTTCTGCCTCAATTTTGCATAAGAGTTCATCGGGGATTTCGGTGTTTCCTCCAGATGCCGAGACTGCATTGATGGCCGCTTCTACTGTATGTTTAAACTCCCACAGTTCCTGATTGTTAGTGGCTAGCTCCTCGATGATTGCCCAAGATTCCTCGGCGTTCTTATCACGTAATTTACCTCCCGCGGCTCTGTCAATGGTGCGCTTAGTGTGATAGTCAACATGATCGTAAAAAATCTGGACTAATAACCAAAGGTTTATACCATGATGGGGGAGTTTGTGGAGGAGATCCTTAAAACGGGCCCAAGCTTCGTAGAAAGTTTCACCCCGCTGCTGCTCAAACCACAAAATGTCCCTTCTAAGCATTGCGGTCTTTTCCGGCGGAAAGAATTGGGTAAGGAAGCGATTGGCGAGATCGTCCCATGTGGTGATGGATCCCGCGGGGAAACGCTCAAGCCATTGACTAGCTTGATCCCGTAGAGAGAATTGGAATAGGCGTAAACGGGTAGTCTCTCTAGTTTCAACACCTAGGTCTATGGAATCTACAATTTTGAGGAAGTCCTTAAGGTGTTGGTTTGGATCTTCGGAACGAAGTCCATGGAATGCACATCCGCTTTGCACCAACCGGATGGTGTCGGATCGCAAGGGGGTCACATTGGCTCCGGTGAGCTCAATGGTGTTTCGGTAGCCTTGGTGGCTAGGTCGGGAATACTCTCCTAAGGTTCGAGGCCTAAGGGGTTCTAATGGTGGGTTTTGTTGTGGTGGGATGATGGGTTCAAAGATGTTACCACCTTCCATGATGTCGGATGGTAAAGAGTTACGAACAAAAGCACGAAGAAATAAGATAGACTAAAGAAGACCTAAAAATAAAAATAAAATCTTACTAGAAAGGAATCTAGCAAGTAGACCTAATAAAAAGAAATCCTAACCTAGACAATAACTATTCCCCGGGCTGCGGCGCCAAAAACTTGATGCGTGGGAATCGCACCTTGCTTTACCTCTCGAGGGATCTCGCGAGGCTTACAACCCCCACCAGGCAGTGTACCTGATCGTTGTAGTATAGTATAGTGACAAGTACCGGGGGATTGATCGTTCAGCTTAGGAATAGTGTCGCTAGGATTAGAAAGCCTAATTAATAGTTCTAGAGATGGAAGATGATTATTTTTGTGTTTTTATATTTTATGAAAGCAAGTAAAATCTCGGGTTTTGAAGGAGTGGGCGGAATTAGTTGCTAATCAACTAACCCAAAAACTACTTTATAACTAATTAACTAATGAAAATGAAATTAAACTAATATTAAACTAAGGTTGTGAGCAGTGGTTGGAGAAATTGTGTTTACTTAGACTTCATTACTCCCTAGATATCTTTTACATGTTAATTACTTGTTACACTTGTATGAATGACGGGTTGTATTCCTTAATACCATTCGTGGAGTGGCATACATAACTCCCCAACTCTATGAGCTCTTATCTCCTCCTACACCATGACCCAGCACAACTATAGGGATTGTCAACAGTGGCTCATGCATTAAATACAACCAATAAAGACCTAGTACGCCTCGGTTCATGTTTCTTAAGACGTTCAAGCATGTTACCATTTGGAGATCTGCCAGTTTTCTTAAGCCTAACATATAATATCATTCATTCAAAACAAGAATAGACAAGTAATCAACACATAATCAACATCTAGGTTTCATTAGATCTAAGCAAACACAAAGGAAATTTAGCCTAGCATAGTAGAATTAAGATAAGAACAAAAGATAGACAACCAACACATAGACAGATTGAATTAAGAGTATACTTATCTCAATTACAATGCAAGGTCTCAAGGGTTTGGAACCCTTGAAAAACCTGTAAAAGAGGCACCAAAATCGTCTTTAGGGTTTCACCAAAACTTCTCTTTCTTTAATGAAAAAAACTAGAAAACTATATATAGGAAAATCGTCCTGACGGCGTCAAGAGTAAAATCTGACGCCGTCAACTCACCGCCATATACTTCCTCGGACGCCCTAGATCCAATCGTGACGGCCTATGTGACGCTGTCACCACCCTCGGTAAATTAATCTTGGTCACTTTGACGCCGTCATCTCTTCATCTGACGCCTTCACAACCTTCGGTAAAATATTCATCCTTTCTGACGCCGTCAAGAGTAAATCCTTGACGCCGTCACCTTGTAATTCCAGCTTGGATTTGGTACTTTGTTGTTTTCTTCACTTTATGCTCCAAAAACGTCCAAAATAGCCTCTTTTCCAGAATTCACTCTCCAAACACCTAAAATCACAAAAGGAACGATTTAGGGCAATATTTGATCAAATAAATTCGGATTCGGGCTTAAATGACCCCCTAAAAACGGATCATTTTTCGCCTCATCAACCTTCCATCAAACAAACAAACTCAAGTGCAATAGTATCCTATAGGTATCATTATTTACCCTCCCCTTACACTTAGGATGAACATTGTCCCCAATGTTCAATTACAGAATGTAAAAGTAAAACAGGTAAAAGAATGAAATCAAATACTCCCCTTATTCACTCGGTGTGGATAGTGTGGTAACAAGGTTAGATCTACCTCCAAGAAAATGAACAATCAAAGCTTCCCTTCCAAAAAAATAAATCATCTTCTTGTCATACATAACCTGTTAAACCTGAGAAAACAAATAAGGCAACCTCGCGTAAAATCGGCGGCAATCTATATATACTAACAAGTCCTAGAAAACAATGTAAGATATAATGCTTTGTGGAATGAATGTTTGCAGATTTCCTGGAGTTTATAAAACTAAAGAATTAACAAAAACCTCAAGACTCCGTTAGAAAAACAAAACTAGCAAAATTTCCAGAATTTTACACATGACGCCGTTAAGAGTTAACTCATGACGCCGTCAGAAGTGACCTGCAAAAATCTTTACGTTAAGTTTCAAAATTTCTGGAAAAACTAATGTCCTACTTCCTGAAAAACCCTGCAAAACATCATTATGACTCGATACAAGCATTTGACTCTAACAAATACTAATACACATGTTCATTTAATATTGTGGAGAATCATGATCAATTTCGTTCTCAAAACATATTTGGGGTTTCCCCTTACATTTATCTTTTGCAAAATACCTTTGTATGAAGTTAAGACGAAGTCAAATGACAAAATGAAGTATTTTCACAATTTTATTTTGAAACATGATCTACCAACAATAAAAATAAAGCATGCATACGGAAACAAATAACAATCTAACAAATAAAAATCACACAAAACATGGGTTGCCACCCAAGAAGCGCTTTTCTTTATTTACGAGTCTTGTAGCTAGACTCAAGGTCATGGGTGATTACGTGACATGGGTGAGTTCCTCATTGAGGACATCTTTGGGATCAAACTTGGGTTTCAACTTCCTATCAGTTTTCTTGGTACGTTATGACCTTTCAAACTTTTCTCCATCCAGATCATATAAAATCATCTTCATATGCCATGATCCGTCACCTTCCTTAGGTGGCTTGTCCCACCTCCAGTTACACTTATCCCCCATCTCTTTTCCACTTGTTCATCTCTATGTTAATAGGCATTACGCATAAGAACTCAATCATTTTCCTAAAGACTAGGGGGTCCTCAAAAGGGTCTAGCTCCTCATCTCTAGCTATGAGTTGTTCTACCGAATGTGTTTTATCGATGAAATCTTTTTCTAGATAGAATGGGCGTTGAGGTCTTATAAAGTTTCTTTCTATCCAAGGTCCATATCTAGATGGTCTCCTATTCATTTCTACCCAATGTGGTGTCGGTTCGTCCTCACAATCGTAGCTATGCTTCTTAACATCATATACCGACCAAGTATTGCCCTCACCTACCGCTATCTTGGACTCCTTACAATCTATCATGGCGCTAGCGGTTGCTAAAAATCCTCTTCCTACTAACAATGGCCATGTAGTATCACTAACCATATCTAGGACGTGAAAATCCGCTAAAATAGTTAACTTCCCTACGTGAACAACTACATCCTTGATCATCCCAACCGGGTAGGCAATACTCCTATCCGCAGGACCAATTAATACCTCCATCTCCTCTAACTTTCCTAGCTTAAGAGTGGTAAAAAGGGATAAGGGAATCAAGTTGAGGCTTGATCCTAAATCGGCTAGTGTGTCGAAGCTTCGGATTTTCCTATCTTACAAGGCAAAACAAATATACAAGGATCATCAAGCTTCTTAGGCAACTTGTTTTGAACGAAGGCGGTCCCATTTTTACCCAATTTAATCTTCTCATATTTTTCTAGGCGGGCACTATAGTAGGGAGCACGGCTAAGACATCAATGACGGGGCGTTCAAGGTGGAGTTCCTTGAATTCATCGTCAAGGTCTTGTGTAGGAGGTGTTTCAACTATGCTTTTGACCGGTTTGATATTGGGTGTTTCATTCGATTGGCCCTTTTGAAGAATTTGGTTTTGCTTGAAACATGTGCTCATTGATTTAACCGAGTACTGTTGCGGACAAGAAGTGGGTGATGAAACCGATGATATGGAATTAACATTTAGTTTTGGGTTCTTGACAGTGTCGCTTGGGAGTGCTCCCATTTCTTGGTCATTGAGAACTTTCAACAATGTGTCAATTTTGGTGGTAATCTCGCTTTGCTTTAGTTTGAAATCGGCTTCAAACTTAGATATGCGAGCTTCTTGAGACGCCATAAACTTGGACATCAACCCTTCAAGATTATTGGTACTACCATAGTTATTAGAAGGATTGTTGTTGAAAGTACGGTTGGAGGGTGGACCGTTTGCTTGGTAACGATTAGGCGGATTGGAAGAATTGTTTTGGTTTTGTTTCTACCTAAGGTTCGGGTGATTATTCAAAGAAAGTTTGTAGGAATCACCGTAAGGGTTTGGCTCGGGTTTGAAAGTGTACCACTTGTCTCCCGCTTCGTCGGTACGCGAGGATGCGCAGTCCGCAAAAGCTGTTCCGGGGAGTTCCACGCAATCACGAGTATCATGGGGACCACTACATAATTCGCATGAAGAAGTGATTTTGTTCACTTGGCTTGAATAGGAGCTTCGTAAGATTTCATGAGAAAGTTGACTTGGTCCTCAAGTTCCGTGATCCTACGGTCGGGAGTGTTAGAATTGTTTGAAGGCAAAGATATTGCCTTGACCGTTTTGTTCAAATCACGGGGATCATTCCAACTTTCGTTGTTATAGAGAGCAAGATCTTCTATGAGTTCCCATGATTCTTCTGCACTTAGATCACGTAGCTTGCCATCGGCCGATTGGTCAATTGTTCGCCTTGTGGAGAGATCGATATGGTCATAGAAGATTTGGACTTGGAGCCAAAGATCTATGCCGTGATGAGGGACTTTTTGGAGTTAGTCCTTGAAACGAGTCCATGCTTCATATAGAGTTTCACCCTGACATTGTTAGAACATCAAGATATCATTTCTAAGCTTGGTAGTTCTCCCCGGTGGGAAAAATTGAGCAAAGAAACGAGTGGTGAGATCATCCCATGAGGTGATGGATCCCGCGGGTAAACGTTCAAGCCATTGACTAGCTTGATCACGTAGAGATAATTGGAATAGGCATAATCGGGTCGACTCTGTAGTTGTAACATCAAGGTCTATAGAATCTACAATTTTAAAGAAATCCTTGAGATGTTGATTAGGATCTTCGGAACGAAGTCCATGGAATGCACATCCGCTTTGCACCAACCGGATGGTGTTGGATCGTAAGGGGGACACATTGGCTCCTTGGGTGAGCTCAATAGTGTTTCGATAGCCTTGGTGGCTAGGACGGGAATACTCTCCTCGGGTTCAGGGCCTAAGAGTTTGGTTTGCTAGTGGTGGGTTTTGTGGGCGGTTTTGTTGTGGTGGGTTGATGGGTTCAAAGATGTTACCACCTTCCATGATGTCGGACGGTAAAGGTTACGAACAAAGACATGAAGAAATAGATAGACTAAAGAAAAACCTAAAAATAAAAATAAAATATTACTAGAAAGGAATCTAGCAAGTAGACCTAATAAAAAGAAATCCTAACCTAGACAATAACTATTCCCTGGGCTGCGGCGCCAAAAACTTGAAACGTGGGAATCGCACCAGGCTTTACCTCTCGAGGGATCTCGAGAAGCTTACAACCCCCACCAGGCAGTGTACCTGATCGTTGTAGTATAGTATAGTGACAAGTACAGGGGGATTGATCGTTCAAATCAGGAATAATGTCGCTAGGATTAGAAAGCCTAAAAACTAGGTCTAGGGGTGAGGGATGATTCTTTTTGTATTTTTATATTTTTATAAAAGCAATTAAAATCTCGGGTTTTTGGAGGAGTGGGCGGAATTAGTTGCTAATCAACTAACCCAAATTCGAAGATGCAATCAAAATAAAATAATAGAAATGAAAATAAATCTAATTACTAATGTGGTGTGAACAATAATGGGGAGAATTGTGTTTACTTAGGTTTCATTACTCCCTAGATATCTTTTACAGGTTGATAGTTTGTTACAATTGCGTGGATGACGGGTTATATTCCTTAATACCATTCGTGGGGTGGCATACGTACTTCCCCAACTCTATAAGCTCCTACTTCACTCCTATGTCGAGCCTGCAAGAAGCTCCTAACATGGGATCATTAGAATTCGCTCATGCATTAAATACAACCATAATAACCTAGTACGCATTGGTTCATGTTTCTTAAGACGTTCAAGCATGTTACCCTATGGAAGTCTGCCAGTTTTCTTAAGCCTAACATCGAAATCATTCATCCGTAACAACTATAAACAAACAATCAACCCATAATCAACATCTAGGTTTCACTACATCTAAGCAAACACACAAGAGATCTAGCCTAGCATGTTGAATTCAAGACAAGCGTAAGATATATTCAAACAACAAATAGACATATTGAATGAATTGAAATGATACTTATCTCAATTGAACATGAAAGGTTTCAAAGGGTAAAAACCCTTGAAAGAACAGTAAAATTCGTGCTAGGGTTTCTCCAAAGTTATCCCTCTAAAGTTACACACTAATGAATGAAAATTGCAAAACTATATATAGATTTTACAAGGTGACGGCATCAAGAAGGAATTTCTGACACCGTCAACTCGCCGCCCATAATGAGATCGGATTGCCTCATCCAGATTTGACGCCGTCATGTGTAATATCACTCTGGGCCGTCACCATATCTTGAACCATGACTGCCATACGTGATGCCGTCACGTTTTCTTTGGACCGTCACCATTTCCAACTCTTGACGCCGTCATATGAAGCCTCTTGACACCGTCAGGTACTGTTCCCAGCAAGGAAAATTAAGACTTTGCCGTTTTTTTCACTTTTATGCTCCAAAAATGTCCTTAATGCTTCCTTTTCTAGAATTCACTCCAAAAGTACCTAAAATCATAAAAGGAACGATTTAGGGCAATATTTGATCAAATAAATTCAATTCCGGGCTTAAATGACCCCCTAAAAACGGCTCATTTTTGCCTCATCTGATGGGCTACGTTGTTATATGCCCATGATCAAGTTGACATTTAATGCATATACAAGTCAAAAATCTGATTATAGTATTGAGCTCATGACACCGAACCTTGACCTAGTTTTAATAGTTGCCCCGGTAGGGTAATATTTGCCATTTACCACATATCCCTCAATATTATGTGACCGTTTAAAGATGAGCGCTACTTATTCGGACAGGCTGGTCAATGCCTAATATGCATATTCATAATACTATCATTCACACAAAATTAACGGTTCATGATGAGGACTTAATTGGCAAGAATATACTCAATGTCTATAATCTTGTAATCGGGTCAAGCATACCAAAAATTACTTGTATTCAGTTTATAAAACTAGCATGTATCCCCCTCGTGAAGTTTATAAAATGTTTAAATAAGTAAAGGTGAGGCTATGAACTCACCGTGAGCAAAGGGAATAGCAAAAAACAAGTAAGTGAGGAATAAGCCGCGAAAGGCCTACATGCAACCTAAATATACACATATACGCGCGTCTTAGTTTAAAATAATTATTGATGCAATTATGTCCATACACTATATAAATTATAATCTCAATTATGCTTCGTACACAATTTCTAAATAATTATCAAGATTTCAATTTGGTCCAATTATATAAAGTGTTTGCCTTTTTATACTTTTTAATGTCAAAGCTGTTAGAATTTTTATAGCTTGGTCATTTTAGAAAATTCATTACTCTTAAACCGTAAGTCAAAAAATTATATTCTTTATATCTTCGGAAAGGTATTTCATCTGTACTAACAAGTTTTCTGGGTCCCACTAAGTCAAAAACTACCTAACAATAGTAAAATTATTAGTTTACCATTACTACTCAGTTCTGAAAATATTAACATCACAACAGTCCCACAAAAAATGAGATAGCTAGAGTTCTACAAGCCCGATTAATCCCCCGTTTGCGGCCACGTTTAACTTAAGATGTTATATACAACTTTTATGTTTTAATTAACAGTGAGTTATTCACAAAAAAAAAATGACTTTTATAGGTTTCAAATTTGTTACTCGGAATATAACATGTTTCACGAAAACATTTCTAGTTTAATCATCGGGCGTCGTCACAGGGTGTGCCACCCGGGAAAATGACCACAAGACATAGACCTACAACTAAATATTTTTAGTTTAGGTCCAACATTTACTGATTAGTGCAATTAATTCCGTTTTTACCCCTGAATGGAAAACTGTTTTGCATGACAAGTCCTTTTAAGGTATCCTAGTGATCTAGCGTATGTACCAAGCCTAATCAAGCAAAATAACTTATATAATATATAAATACATCAAGAAATAATATATTTACAGGAATGAAAATGAAAATGAAATGAAAAGGGAGTGATTGGTTTCCTTACAAAGATGAAGAACAAGAAAAATACAAGAACAAGAACACTAATCCTATATTAACCCAACAACAGTTGCACCTTTCTTTACCCCATGACAACCAAATTTTTAACCACCAAACCCTTTGTAAAACCTTGAAAATCATAGCCACTTGACACCTTGGAAGTCTTTAAAATACTCTTTTAATCTTCCAAATAGAACACCTTAGAAAGGATGAGATTTATGTGTTGTTTGAATGTAATAAATCAAGAACAAGACTAGGGCTTCAAGATCTTTAATATGACCAATAATTTAGTCAAAAGTTAGATGAAAAAGGTCTTTAGAACCTGTTCTTGGTCGTTGGTATAGAGAGAGGGAGGAGAAAATGAGAGTTTTTGTTCAAATTGCATGTAAATGTGAGTGGTTTATGTGTTATAAACGAGTAATGGGAGACAAGGTAGAAGAAATGGGACAAGTGTCCTATGACACTCACAAAAATCAGCCACATATGAGGAGGGGAAAAAGTAAGTGGGCTTTGTGATTTAATTTGGGTATTAGTGAGTTATGAGATGTAGTTATGTTCCCCGGTTTTTAAAACGTGGAGTTTTTAAGACGCGAAACATAAAAATCGGGTAGTAATATAATGTAAAACATATAAAAATGTTATCACTTGTCTAAATAACTATTTTTAATATATTAGTTGAGTTATGGGTTTATCGGAGTGTTTAAACATCGTTAAACTAAAACCGTGAGTTAAAAAACGCGTTTGGTGACACCGGTTCTTGATAAAAGTGACGTAAACTATAAAAATGAAACGACAAGTATAAAACTTACTTGTAAATATGAAAATAGGTTAAAATGTATAAAACATGTAAAATTATCATAGTCTAAGGTCGGTTCACGTTGTTCAAACCATAAAACATAAATTTAAATCGCGTAAAGTATAAAAGGTGCAAGGTTTACTTAAAATTGGAAAAACTAAATTATGACTTTTAAAATAGGATTGTTAGAAAACAAAAATGCATAAAAAGTGTAGACTGGACATAGTCTAGTAGCGGTTGAATTAATTGAACGTGTCATGACGTACGCGGATAACTTTCGACAAAGTTAATTATTAAAAAAAATAGTTAAATAAAATGACATGAAATTTTTGAAATGTCACATAACACTATCCTATTTCTTCTCTCCAATACTCCATTCTGTTGTGGTGAGTAAGGTGCTGTCAACTGTCGTGCTATCCCATTTTCTTTACAGTACTTGGTGAATTCATTATATGTAAATTCACCTCCTCTATCTATTCTTAGCATCCTTAACTTCATTCTCATCTCCATTTCAAATTGTTGTTTAAATTCCTTGAAAGTGTTAAATGCTTGATCTTTCGATGTCAGAAAGTAGGCCCACATGAAACATGTGCAGTCATCCACTAACAAGAAAATGAGTTCCTTTCCAGAGTGTGTGGCTGGACTTATGGGACGATAGAGGTCTTGGTGATTACTTATTTACTCACCTTTTCTTTACCAAAATGAGGCTTAATAATCCAAAAACTAACCCAAAATGCCAAAGAAAGTGTGTTTTTGTGATTGTGAATGAGCAGGTACGAATATCTAAATAAAAGACGAAAAACAAACAAAAACCGGCAAAAATGAGCACGAGAGTGGAACGAGTCAGAAAGTCAAAGCTTGGAATTTAAAAGTCAAAGTTGAGCTTATAAAGTCAAAAAAAGTCCTTAAAGTTTGAAAGAATTACAAGAATGATCCTTATAGAAGTTTGAAGAAAGTGCAAGTTTGGTCCTTCAAAATTTAGAAATGGCAAGATTGGTCCCTCATAATATTATTTTGAAGAAAAGTCAAAGTCAACCTTGGGGAATCACAATATAACATCAAAAGTCCTTGGAATATATTTTTGAAGATTGTTAGAACTAGTCCTTGGAATTTCAGCTTTTACATATTTGGTCCTTGCAATCTCTAATACACTAAACTTGAAATCCAAATCCATAAAGCCTAGACCATGCAATAAATAGTCCAAATATCAAATCCATTTCCAAATCCAATTCACAAAATACCAAAGCCCAACCCTTTAACCAAGCCCATGAACCCTCGGTCAACACCACTAAACCACTTGGTCAAACGGGTAATAATATATTACCCTTTTATATCATTCCCGCCCCCCTTTTTCATCATGAACCCAGAATACCAAATCAATATGAACCCTAGTTTTTTACCTCACAACAATTACCCAACCTCACAATAATTAACCATAAATTGCCAATGATTGGAGGTTCTAGAAGCCATCTCACGTGCGCAGGACATGTTAGAGAGAATATTAGAGTCACATGGACACTTGGCAGGAACTAATTGGTGGGAACACCTCATTCTTGCAGCATTGGATTCAGCTGACATGTCAGAGAGAGAAGGTACATCCACGGATTGCCAACATGTATGAATGGAGGGCTCAGAATCAAGATTACACATCACCCATCATGATCAAGGGCAGAGGATTAAGCAAACTAACACAATTTAAGATAAAATTGGATCAAAGGGTATATTCGATTATTGATTGTCATTCCAGACTCTTCCAAGAGGGTATCCAAGGCTGCTCAACACCTCACTCTCTCATCTATAAATAGGACTAGTTTTCTCTCATTAGGTATGTAGGTTTTAGTGTAACGAAGTGCTGTAGAAATAATTTTAGGATAATTGTAGTTTCAAATAATTTGTAATTTCAATTACTTTCTATTGATTTTAGTTTTAATAAATAAGATTTTTAGTTTACTTTATTCATAACTCTCTTTATTTACTGTTTTCATTCTCAAATTAGCTTTCTATTCATTACTTAAAGTTGTTTTATGAGTTTAATAAGCTTCTCAGAAGTTTTCTGAAGCTCTTTTATCTTTGAATCTATCATTTCTGTTTTCATTACAATAAATCATAAGAAAAAAATCAGAAAATTATTAAAAAATAAAAATATTTTCTGCTTTTATAAAATCAGCTTGCAACAAGCTTGTCTTCAGTTCTGTACTTCTTCATTTAAGCTTCTTAGCTTTAGTGAAGAGGTTATTAGAGATTGTATAAGTTCTGTGATCATAAGTTCAAATCCAGTCAACATAAGTCAATTGTATGAGATCATGGTGAATCCTGGTGAATTTTAATAGACCAATTGGAAGTTGTGGAAGCCATTGGCCTGTCTAAAGACAGGCAAGCTTAGTGATCCCCCTCTGTTCAAGCTGAGGGGGAAAGCTTTGTAAGAATTACTTCTAATTCATTATTATTCTCTGCATCTGTTAATTTCTGATTTAGATTTAAGTAGTTACTGTTACATTGTTCTTATTTGATGATATTTTAGCTGTAGTAGTGAAACTTGAGCTTTATTTGATCATTTGTACTCTTGTTAGATTGTAACCGAGTTTTATAGAGTTAGATTTGTTCATTTCTGTGAATCTGAGTTTTTGATTGAATCTATTGTAGTTTGTTGAACATTTTGACTCTAATACAGTTAGTGATTGTTGATTGATCATTGTTGTTGTGATTTGTGGCTATAAACAGTTAGGTTTAGTGTTAATTGAAAGATAAGAGGTGTTTACATAGTTCTAGGTGATGTTGTTATTATCTTGTTGTATCATCTGCATATTTAGTCTCTTATATGTTAGTATAGGTCAGGTAGTGCAGAATTTTGGTAGTTTAGTACATGAAAGTCAAAATTATATTTCTATCTCAAATCTGTCTAAATGAAGGTGTTATGATCTTGTTGTTCTTGTTCATTTATTGCATTTGATATTTAAGCATGAGATTATAGATTTTTAACATGTTAGTTAAACACCTAGTGACAGATTTAGAGTAATAGAATTCAGATTAGTCAAACCAATTGAGCAATAAGAAAGTCAAGATTAGTTAACTGTTTATAGCATAGTGCTTTTCATGTACCTGATCTAGGATTAATTTGGAGTAGCAATTGATAGTTAGGGATAGGGCGTTTAGGATTTATAGGTTCTCAGCAGTACAAGGTTGAATTTGCTCCCATTAATTTTCATATTGAAGCTTAATTAGACTACTTACTACCCTCTGCAAGTTAGGGGAATAAAATAAGTTTGCTAAAACAAGATCGGGCCTGCAGTAGTGGGTTTTAGTTGATAACCTGGACTTATTTGATATTTCTGAGCAAACTTGATGTTGTATAAGTGTTGTATATGATTTCCTACCCCCTGGCTCATTTTTGGGTGAACTGCTTATTTGTATGCTTATTGGTAACTGCTTTTTGCATCATACTTGTGTTTTCTGAGCTTATAATGGTCTGAGTTCAAGCAATCTGAGCTTATTTGAGTATAAGTAGTCTTCTGTAACAATTTCACATAGTTTGGTCACAAGTGCTTATTAATAAGCACTTGTGTTAAGCTAATTTCAGTTCATTAAGCACTTACTTAGCTTATTTTCTTTTCAAACTTTTTTCTCAAGTTCTTTTTATTATTTTAGATTTTCTGTGAATTTTTTATATTTTCCTGAATAGTTTTACTATTTTTTCTCATTTAATTTTAGTTTTAAATCATTTTTAAATACTTTTAAATAAACAAAAATCAATTAAAAATTAGAAAAAGTCTGAAAAAATCCAAAAATATTTTTGATAATTCTTTTATGATATTTTTAATTTTTCAAAATTAATTTTGTATTTTTCTCTTTTATATTTACATTTTCTCTTATTTTTAATTACTTTTAACATTCCAAAATTAGAAATAAATACATGGAAATTACATAAAAAGTCAAAAAAATATTTTTCTTTTTCTCAAAATTATTTTTAGTTGTTTAAGATTTTTAGAAAATTATTTCATATTTTTATGATAATTTTTCATTAAAAGTTACGTTTTAATTCGTACGTTACGTTTTAAAAATTCGCGTTTGATTTTCCGTTTTGAGTTTTTAGATAATTGTGCTTCATTAGCTTGTACCATCTGCATATCTTGTGATTACTTATCATATTTTGAATTTCTTAATTACAAATTTTCACTTTTCCACTTTTCAGGACACGATTTCACGAATCGAATTTCACTATTTCATTTACTCTTTCACGGGATACGACTCGCGTAATCCGTATTTCTTGCGGATTTCCCCGGATTTATAATATATATATTGATTTTTGTGAATCAATTTTTGGCGCCGCTGCCGAGGAAGGTTTGAAGTGAATTTTGAATTTCGTTTTTGAAAAATTATGTTTTGAAAAAACCTTCCTCTTATTTTGTGAATATTTTCTATAAAAATATAAAAAGTAAAAAATCAAAAACACTTTTCCTAAAGTGTTTTCAAAATACAAAAAATAAAATAACATCCTCACTCTTGCAGGAGTGTTGTAAACCATTCCGAAAAAAAACCAACAAAATAAATCGAGAAATTATACGTTATCGGACTACTCTTTTACTACAACCAACTTAACGGAGAATACGGAGGTCTTGACATTAAATTGCAGACCGAAGAGAGAAACACTCTTCTCTCCCACTCCACTGCGCGTAGTAATTGAGGAAACGGTTACGAATAACGTACCGGTTGAAAAAAAATAATAAAAGTTTTTGTGATTTTTTTTCAATAAATTAAAAAAAAAAAGCCAAAAATAATTCCCAACCAAAAATATAAAATATATTTTCTTTTTCTTTTTCATTTTATTTTTGGTGTATGAACACCCGATCAACTTCTGAAAGTATTACTTCTCCATTCTCGAATCCCGAAAGGGTATTACAACATAACCACCGGGTTCATTTCCCCACCGACGAGGAAATGAACCAGAACGAACAAAACATGGGACCCCGGCCAATGGGTGGTCCTCAACACAATGGGATCCCTCCGATGGGACCCCAGCCGGCTTTTGATCCACGTTCGATGGAGGAACAACTCCAATCACCATTCAATGGTGTGAGGAGAGCCATCGTGATTCCTGATATCACTGCAAATCAATTTGAGATTAATCACGGGTTACTCAACGTCATCACGAGTATCTCCTTTCACGTGTTTGAACACGAAGACCCATATGTTCACATAAGAAATTTCACCGACATCGCTGAGACTATTAAGATCAATCAAGTCCCTTACGATGTGGTGAAATTGTAATTGTTTCCTTTCTCCCTTAAAGGGGCAACCCGGACTTGGCTGGAAAAAGGAACCACCAAATTTGATTTACACTTGGAACAATCTAGCTTCCAAGTTCGTGAATTATTTCTATCCTCCTTCTAAAACTTCTAATCTTCGTTCCCAAATCTTTCGATTCCAACAAGCTTTAGATGAGTCGTTTAGCGACGCTTGGGATTGATATAAAGATTTGTTGGAAAATGTCTGAATCACGGGTTCACATCCTTACAGTAGATTGATACTTTTTACAATGGGTTGTGTCATGCTGATCAAGACTCACTCAATTCTGCTGTGGGTGGGAACTTGTTGACTCGTAACATACAAGATGCCTTCACGATTATTAAGAATAAGGCTCGTGTGAGGATGGCTAGAAGCAAAACTCAAGCTTCGAATGCAAGTAGCAAAGCTAATGATGAGATCATGAGTATGCTAGCCGCCCTCAACAAGAAAGTTGATGCTATTTCTATTGCAAAACCTAATCATCAAGTTAATGTAGTAAATCAAAGTTGTGAAACTTGTAGTGGTCTACATCCGTATTACG
The DNA here is from genome assembly GCA_030686995.1 of Artemisia argyi. NCBI lineage: Eukaryota > Viridiplantae > Streptophyta > Magnoliopsida > Asterales > Asteraceae > Artemisia > Artemisia argyi. The sequence continues at coordinate 70,382,310 of CM060702.1, forward strand.
AGTGTCCGGCAACCGGTGCCTATGCTCATGAGAATGTGTATGCTGCAAACATGGGTGGTAACGGTTACCCACCTCAAGGAGATCGAAATCTTCTCAGCTACCGTTCAAATAATTATCTTGGACCACCCGGTTTCCAAAATCAAAGTCATAATAACAATGTGCAAAACCGTACTCATCAAGTTAATCAAAATCAAAATCGAGCAAATCAAGGTTTTCAAAATCAAAACCAAGGGGTTACTCACAATCGGAATTTTCAAGGGAATCAAAATCAAGTCCCGAATCAAGGGAATTTTCAGGGAAATTTTCAAAATGCTAATCATGGGAATTTTAATCATGGAAATTTTCAAAACCATGGGCAAAATTTCAATAATCAAAATCAAGGTGTTATTCCAAATCAAACACCCACGGATGATATGATTAAGCAATTGCTTCAAAACCAACAAGATTTTTTGGCAAAACAAGAAGAAACAACAAGGTTATTTGCTACTTAAATCAATGATATTAACAAGCGTTTAAATGATCGACCCTCGGGCTCGGGAACTCTTCCAAGCAACACGATCGCTAACCCGAGGGGCAATGTAAAAGCGATCACGACTAGGAGTGATGTTTCATATGATGGACCAACGGCTTTGACTACCTCTTCTTCTCTTCCTCCTAAGGTAGTTGCTCGTGAAACCGAGGTGACAACGGATACGGGAATTCCTATTGATAATGGAAGGACTGAAAACATCCAACCTTCGGTTGTCCAATCGTCAAAAGGAAAAGAAAAAATCGTTTAAGAAGCTGAGAAATAAATTCCCGTCAAAACAAAATTGCCTTATCCGTCACGCTTAAATGAACAAAAGCACCGTCAGAAAGATAAAAACCAGATGGAAACGTTTTATCAGATTTTTCAAGAATTGCATTTTGATATAAGTCTTGCGGATGCTATACCTTTGATGCTAAAATTATCTTCAATGTTAAAAGGTCTTTTGAATAACAAAGAAAAATTGTTTGAAATGTCAAAAACCCAGATGAATTAGAATTGCTCAGCGGCTCTTCTTAAAAAGCTGCCCGAAAAGCTTTAAGACCCTGACAAGTTTCTTATTCCATGAAATTTTCTGGGTATGGTTCAATGCTTCGCCTTGGCCTATCTTGGTGCTAGGATTAACCTCATGCCATTGTCGATTTGGCAAAAGTTGTCTCTTCCAAATTTGACACCGAATCTTATGACCCTCGAGCTTGCTGACCGATCTACGTCTCGACCAATTGGGATAGCCGAGGATATTTTTGTCAATGTTGGGAAATTTAATTTCCCTGCCGATTTTGTGATTGTTGATTTTGATGCTGATCCACGGGTTCCTCTCATTCTCGGGATAGGATTCCTACGGACTGGCCGTGCTTTAATAGATGTCTACAATGAGGAGATTACCTTACGTGTTGGAAATGAAGCTGTTACGTTCAATCTCGATCAAACCGCGAGATACTCCTCCAATTACAATCATGTTTCCGTCAACCGTGTCGATGTTATCGATGAAGCTACGGAGGAGTATTCTCAAGAGCTTCTTGGTTTCACAAATAATGCTTTGAGTGACAATTCCACTCCTTCTTCTGAACCAATCGTCTCCGATTCTTCCCCTTCCCTCACTCCATTAGAGGGAAGTGATTTCGCTTGGGAAGAAATCAAAGCTTGTCTTTCAAATGAATCGATTCCACCGGAAATTGATAATTCAGATTTTGATCCGGAGGGGGACATTTTAGTACTTGAAAAACTTTTAAATGAAGACCCGATTCCTTCTTCCCCTCAGATGGGCCTAAAAATGGCAGACGTAATAGAAGTAAAGCCGTCTATTGAGAATCCTCCGGAGCTCGAGCTTAAGGATTTACTTCCTCATCTTGAAGACGCGTACTTAGAAACGAATAATAAATTGCCCGTCATAATTTTGAAAGACCTTAAAGATGAGGAGAAAACCTGTCTCTTAGATGTGCTTAAGAAGCATAAGAGTGCTATTTCTTGGCAAATCTCCGACATTAAGGGAATTGACCCTCGATTCTGCACGCATAAGATTCTGCTTGAAGATTATCACAAAGCTTCCGTTTAACAACAACGACGGGTTAATCCACAAATTCATGAAGTGATCAAAAAGGAAGTTATAAAACTCCTTGACGCTGGAATGATTTATCCTATCTCGGATAGCTCATGGGTTAGCCCGGTTCATTGTGTTCCCAAAATGGGCGGAATTGCTGTTGTGAAAAAATGAAGATAATGAGCTTATACCGACGAGACTTGTGACCGGATGGAGAGTTTGCATTGACTACCGCAAGTTGAATGACGCGACTCGTAAATACCATTTTCCGCTCCCTTTTATGGACCAAATGCTTGAACGATTAGCGGGAAATGAGTTTTATTGTTTTCTCGATGGCTTTTCTGGGTATTTTCAAATTCCCATTGATCCCCAGGATCAAAAAAAGACCACTTTTACTTGCCCTTATGGAACGTTTGCCTATCGTCGAATGCCCTCTGGCTTATGTAATGCTCCAGGCACTTTCCAAAGGTGCATGATGGCCATTTTCTCCGACATGATTGAAAAAACCATGGAAGTATTCATGGACGACTTCTCCGTCTATGAAAATTCTTTTGATTTTTGCCTCTCCCATTTAAAGAATATGCTGAAACGGTGAGAAAACACCAACTTGGTTCTAAATTGGGAGAAGTGCCACTTCATGGTTAAAGAGGGCATTGTCCTCAACCATAAAATCTCCAAATATGGGATTGAGGTAGATCATGCCAAAGTTGATGTAATCGCAAAGCTACCTCATCCTACCACTGTTAAAGGAATCAGAAGTTTCCTTGGTCATGATGGCTTTTACCGATGTTTTATACAAGATTTTTCTAAAATAGCCTGGCCTCTGACCCACCTTTTAGAAAAAGATGCTCCATTTAACTTTACAAATGAATGCATCGATGCATTTAATTTCTTAAAGAAGAAGTTAACGGAGGTACCGATCTTAGTTGCCCCCGATTGGAGCTTACCATTTGAACTAATGTGCAATGCGAGCGATTATACTATTGGTGCAGTTCTAGGGCAACAAAAGACAAAATACTTTCAACCGATACACTATGCAAGTAAGACAATGGATGATGCTCAATCTCATTATACGACTACTGAGAAAGAGATGTTAGCCGTTGTCTATGCTTTTGAAAAATTTCGACCTTATCTAGTTTTGAAAAAAATGCATAGTGTATACGGATCATTCGGCTCTAAAATACTTAATGGAAAAGCAAGTTGCTAAGCCATGCTTGATGCGGTGGGTTCTACTCCTTCAAGAATTCAATGTTGAAATTCGAGACAAAAAAGGAGCTAAGAACCTTGCTGCTGATCACCTTTCACGTCTAGAGAATCCCCATCAAAGTGTTCTCGAGAAAAAAGGAAATTACCGAAACATTTCCTCTCAAGACACTTGGGAGTGTGTCTTCTAGTGATCCAAGTACCCCATGGTTCTCCGATTTTGCGAATTACCATGTGGGGAACTTCATAAAGAAAGGGATGTCGTCCCAACAAAAGAAGAAATTTTTCAAAGATGTTAGGCATTACTTTTGGGACGACCCCTACTTGTTCAAAGTTTGTGCGGATCAAGTGATCCGGCGGTGCGTTTACGGCAAGGAAGCCGCTGAAATTCTTATGGCATGCCATAGTGGACCCACGAGGGGACATCATGGTGCCAACTTCACCGCAAAGAAAGTTTTTGATTCCGGTATCTACTGACTGACGATTTATCGGGATGCCCATGAATGGGTGAAATCATGTGATTCTTGCCAACGTCATGGAAAAATTTCTCAAAAAAATGAAATGCCTCAAAATGCTATTCAAGTTTGTGAGATTTTTGATGTTTGGGGTATCGATTTCATGGGACCATTCCCGTCGTCTAGAGGAAATAAGTATATTCTCGTGGCCATCGATTACTTGTCAAAATGGGTTGACGCGAAGGCGCTGCCCACCAATGACGCCCGAGTAGTTGTGAAATTTCTGAAAAGTCTCTTTGCCCGATTCGGTGCACCTCGAGCTATAATAAGTGATCGTGGGACCCATTTCTGCAATGACCAATTTGCTAAAGTGATGCTTAAATACGGTGTCACACATCGTCTTTCTACTGCTTATCATCCACAAACTAGTGGTCAAGTTGAGGTTTCCAATCGTGGCTTGAAACGAATATTAGAAAAGACCGTAGGAGAGCACCGTGCCTCATGGGCTGATAAATTAGATGATGCATTATTTCTGGACCGCTTATAAAACACCCATTGGGTGTACTCCTTATAAGCTGGTTTACAGGAAGGCTTGTCATTTGCCCCTAGAACTTGAGCACAAGGCCTACTGGGCCTTGAAACATGCAAATTTCGACCTCAAAACTGCGGGTGATCACCGGAAAGTTCAATTGAATGAATTAGTTGAGCTTCGTGAACAAGCCTACTTGAATTCTTTGATCTATAAAGAGAAAACTAAAAGACTTCATGATGCTAAGATTAAGGACTACATTTTCAACATTGGTGATCAAGTGCTTCTTTTCAATTCTCGATTGAAGATTTTCTCGGGTAAGCTTAAAACCCGTTGGTCTGGACCATTCACCATAACTCAAGTATTCCCTTATGGTACCATTGAGTTAGCACAACCCGATGGTCCCAACTTTGAGGTGAATGGTCACCGTTTGAAACATTACTTCGGAGGGGACGTACCAACCATGGTAGTCCCGGATCTCCAAACTTTCCCCAAGGACGACTGAATTCGGGGATCGAGTCAAGCTACGTGACTTGGTAATAAAAAACAAAGCGCTTCGTGGGAGGCAACCCATGCTTATCCAATTCATCTTCTTATATTTCTTATTTCTAATAAATAACGTAAGGAGGGGGTGCCTCTTCCAATCTCGTGTTTCGTGGTTATTTGTGAATGTTTGTTCAGGATTGTCCCAGATTTATGATGACTCTCGTGCTCGTTGTTCTTTCTCCACTCGAGTCTCATTCATCGATGCTTTTAGAAATCCTATATCCGAAAATCTTATCGACTAAAGTTTTTTTGGCATAATTAATAAATGGCCCTTGAATTTTGTTAGGATTGCCTTTACCCATAAAACACTGAGGACAATGTTCCATTCTAGTACGGGGGAGGGTGAATCTTCCATTCGATTTTTCCTTGCATTTTTCACGAAGTGTGAACTCTCGCAACTCCGTTTTTCTTAAAAAAACTAAAAAATGAAAAAATGAAGAAAATTGAAAATTTTGAAGAAAAATGAATGAAAAAGCACAAAAGAAATGAGAAAATTTGAAAAAAAATTGTGCAAAAATATAATAAAGTTTGAATAAGTGTTTTGACACCTTGTTGACTTTCCAGCTGGCGAGAGTAGGAATAAATATTTTGACTTGATCGGGCGTGTTGAGCCCTAGCTTGTTCCCTTAACCAATGATAATCACATAAGCTTGTGCTAGTCTTGTACACCAGGAGCTATAAAATGCAAATTCTTTCTTAAGAATTTGCAAGTTCCCGTACTTGACTTTATACATGCGCAGCTTAAAAGCTTTCGCTAGTCTTTTACATATGGAGCTAGAAAACACGAATTCTTCTTCTAGAATTTGCAAGTTTCCATAACTGACTTTAGAAGTTAGATGCTAAACGTGGAGTAGTTGGTTCTCTTTAGAGCTCATGGAAGGTACTTGTGGCTTTTTGCTCCCGCAAAATTATATCACCAATATATAATAGATGTTCTAGGATTAATTAGTGGTATTTAGGTTTGGATAAAATTTAGTTTCTTATTTTCTTAAAAGAATCTTTGCTTTAGAAGTTGGGTACATATCAAGGAACATAAAAAATAAAAGCAAAAATAAAAAATAAAAAGTCAAAAGTTGATAAGTATGTGGTTTTGGAGCTACCCGATAAGCTTCCATTGATGATGAAAAAAAAGTAAATAAAGAAAAGTATGAAAAAAGTGGAAAATGAAAAAATGAAAAAAATGAAAAAGTGAAAGTTATGTTGAATAAAAGCTTAAGTGTATGAAAGTTGTTGGCATGTGATGTAACACCCCGAAAATTTGGTAAGCAGCGGAAGTCTAATCGGGGTCATTACAGTTTTGTACACAGTCAAAGTCATAGAAAACAATTCAAAAGATAGTTAATATCATTCCATGAAAACTCAAAGTAGTCAGAGTTACAAACATTTCCCAAATGTTTCATTATTTCACAAAAGAAATGGTGAGTTTGAAAAGAATGATATAGTTATTGAGATAAAAAGGGAGGTTCTGTGTGCCCTTTTGCTAGCTCCGTGCCATCATGCCTGCTAGTTACCTAAGATAAACATGCTAAAAAGTCAACACAATGGTTGAGTGAATCTATAGTAGTTTAAATGAGTAATAGTGTGAATACAAGTCAAGTATATGAAATAAACAAGCCAAGATAGATCGGTCTTGACTAAACTGGTGTCATATTGCTCCTAAGCCTCATGAAACTCAAGCCTTAACATCATATCGAAATATCATAAAGATAAAGATTGCCTACACCACAGGGGTGTAGATAATAAAGGGGCCCTCGATGATGGAAATGTACTCGGTTTCCATGTTACCTCGAACATAGCACACCTCCTGCCAAATAATCACTTTGACAGAGATGGGCTTCCGTTCCAATAAATCTATTAGCTATATTCGCGCTCACTCGCAAATGATTAAGGTTCGTGATATGAGAGACTTGTAGTACGGGTGTCAACTTAGGCAATATCAGATAATAATAGCATACAGAAAATACTTGTGTTCGACTTATAGCATGTATCTCCCCACGGGTTTAGAAATAATTGAAAATGTAGGACCATGAACTCACCTGACGGGTGTGTGTGAAACACAACGGTGCTCAAAGGTGACGGTCTACGACTAGCAATGAAAATCCTCCAACTTGCGACCTAAATTGATGTGTCATATATTACTATCAGTGTTTCAGATTTGATACGTGAATGACATGTGATATGTCTTGAGTACGGTGATATCGATCTCATGTGTCTTAAATTATTCAAAATAACTTTATATAGTTATTTAAAACGTTGATACGAAAAGGTGATTAATGAGCGTTGAATTATTCATTATAATAAGTACGTTAATAAAAATATTTATTTTAAATATTTTTAGTAGTAGTGGATATTTATTAGAGTTATATTATATATATGTGTATATATATTTATATAATATAGATTACAAAAATAAATGTGTAAAGTAATATTAGTTCAAATAAATAATAGAATACCATTGTCAAGTTTGACCCTTAACTTTAAGAAAGTTACATCTTTGTACCCTTGGGTTAAACACAATTACATTTTTAGTCCATTTTAGTCTTTTTACACTTTAGACCATTGTCAAGTTTGACCCTTGACTGTTTCCTGTTTAATCCGAAAGTTTGGCTGTTTTGACACTTTTGGTCCTTTAACGCGAGCTTTTGCAAAAATAGTCCTCCGTTAAGTTTTTGAAAAAGTTAACTTTTGTCTTGTAAAAACCATTTCTTTTAGCTTATGATAGCTTGTAAAAACCAGATTTGCTTCTAAGTTTCCATGAAATATATTTGTTTTGATTTCTTATTTTTGAAATGTTTTGGGCTCGTTAGCCCATGGTAAGGCCAAACGAGTTTCATATTCCATTTAGGGTGTTTCGAATGTATAAAAGGTTTGGGCCAAAATTAAGGAGTGTTCGACATATCAAGTCTTGCATGTTTGGCTATCTTGGTTAAGTTTAGTTCAAGGAAACAAGTTGTCGAAAAATATATATAGATTGTACATATGAATATGAAAATACGAGGCCGTTTCTTAAGGGTGTCGAGGTGTTTGTGGTAAATGTAGGTTTAGTGTTTTTAAGTGTTTAGATGCAACGTGACGTGTATGCATTGCATAAAGATGAAAACAAAGTAATGTAAGTATTGAAAAAGGTATAAGTCAACTTACAACACCCTAAGGTGGTGACGAGGTCGAGTTGTATAAGAGGTGAAACGAAAGAAATACGGACAACAAGCAACCCTTGTGAAAACCTTATCAACTACTAACCCACGTTCATGATTTATAAACCAAATAACTTGTACTTCGACCCATGACTCGTGTTGCTCCCTCATACGTGGCAATAGCGAGACAAAGAGAATGTTTGTTTGCGATTTGTGTAAGTTGTGAAAATGTGGTGAGGGTGAGCATTAAATGAGAGTATTTATAGGAAAATTTTAGTGACAACTTGTGTATGTAGCGTGTCACATGTGCCTCCAACACTTGATGGTCATTCTGATTGAGGCAACATGGTCAAAAGATCCTTGGTGTGGTCTTGTCAAAATGGATGAGACAAGAGATGTTATGATGGTAATCTTGGATTAGTTTATGCATAGGACATGGAGGGTTAGAAGGATGTGATTGTCCTTGATGAATTGTTTAATCAAAAGGGTTACTTTGTTGTGGTTAAATGGAACATACAATCCATTGGTTCAAAGGTTTTTAGGAAAGTAATACTTGTTTATGTAGTAGCTTAGGAAAATAGGGTGGCTCAAGGTTGTGTTGGGTTAGTCTCGTACGCAAGGCAAAAAGAAGAGGGTGAGTGTGTGGGTTTTGGTTACTCTTACAAGCAAAGAAGAAAAGGAGCAAAGGTGTGTGAGTTTGTGTTGAGTCGAACAAGGATCAAGGAGAAAAACAACTTGTTGTGGGGTATTTGGTGTTAACTGTGGTGTCGAACAAAACAAAGGAAAAGGACATAGTCAAATTTTCTTGGTGATGCCGTGTTCGAGTCGTGTAAGGGTCACGAAAATGAGTTTAGTATTCTTGCAAACTAAAAATGATGTCTTAGTACTTAGTGTGATGTTTTGGATTTGGTCTTGGTGTGGGCTTGTGCAAACCGTGGCCCAAAACAAAAGAGAAAAAAGGGTGTTTGGGCTTGGGGTTCTCTGCCCAATGAAATCAAAAGAACAAGCAATTCCAATGGGCTCGTAAGGTGGCAGTCGGCCCAGTCCAAAAGAAAAGGAATAGTATAACATGTTGGGCTAGTACTCGGGTGATTTCGTGTCGGTGTCGGCTCAAATATATATATATATATATATATATATATATATATATATATATATATATATATATATATATATATATATATATATATATATATATATGGATTTGTCGGTGTTACTCACAAATATATATGTATATGCTTATATATATACGTAGTATAATAATAAATTCGTAATCGTTAATATATATATATATATATATATATATATATATATATATATATATATATATATATATATATATATATATATATATATATATATATATCGGTGTCATTACAAGGTGTCGGGTCGCAAGTGGGAGTTACCGGTGTTAACCTCATTGGGTGGCTTCCAAGAGTGATCAATGGTGATACCAAGTGACAAAATATACGGTGATCAAAGTGTTTCAGGTGTCAAACAAACGGTGTCTCGTATAAAAATTTAAATTAGCCCGTAAAAATGGCTTTGATTAGAATAGTTTCGATAATTAGCATTAATAAATGACCTGGAATTTTATGGGGTATTGCAGTACCCACCCGTTAGATTGGATTCATCCCGGAATCCAGAGTTGAATCGGTGCTCGGGGTTGTCTTGTCGAATAGTTGTGGATATTTTGCACGAATTTGATCCTCGCGCTCGCAATTGAACTCGGGTCCTCTATTAGAGTTCCATTTGACCTTAACAATGGGAATGCGACTATGCTTAAGTCGTTTGGCCTCCCGACCCATAATTTCGACGGGTTCCTCAACAAAGTTCAACTTATCGTCGATTTTGATCTCTTTCAACGGAATCACGAGGGTTTCATCCGATAAACACTTTTTCAAATTTGACACATGGAAGGTGTTATGTATTCTACTGAGTTCCTCAGGGAGTTCAAGTTTGTATGCAACAGGACTGATCCTTTCAATGATCTCGAAGGGTCCAAACCTAATCATCCCTTTCCAAGGTGATACCTTAAGCATGACAATATCTCCAACTTGAAACTCCATTGGTTTCCTTCTCACATCGGCATAGCTCTTTTGCCGATCCCTGGCGGCTTGCAATCGTTGTCTAATCTTTACTATCTTCTCAGTGGTTTCAAGAATCAACTCGGGACCTGAGAGTTGTACATCTCCAATCTCAGCCCAACAAACTGGTGATCGACACTTTCTTCTATAAAGTGCTTCAAATGGTGCGGCCTTGTACTGGCGTGATAACTGTTATTGTATGAGAATTCTGCTAACGGTAGGTGGTTATCCCAGCCTTTCCCAAAATCGATCACACATGCCCGAAGCATGTCCTCTAGGGTCTGAATAGTCCTAGCACTTTGACCATCAGTCTGTGGATGGTAAGCGGTATTCATATCTAACTTAGTTCCCAAGGCTTTCTGTAAAGATTGCCAAAAGTTAGATGTGAAACGGTTGTCTCGATCTGAGATAATAGAAATCGGCACTCCATGCCGGGAAACTATCTCCTTCAAGTATAAACGTGCAAGAGTGTCCATAATATCAGTCTCTTTGATTGGCAATAAGTGCGTTGACTTCGTGAGACGATCGACAATGACCCAAATAGTATCAAATCCACCCGATGTCTTAGGTAATTTCGTAATGACGTCCATTGTAATTCTCTCCTATTTCCACATAGGTAGCTCTGGTTGAATCAAAAGACTGGATGGCTTTTGATGCTCAGCCTTTACTCTCGAGTAGGTCAAACACTTACCGACATACTCTACAATGTCAGCCTTCATGTTTAGCCACCAATACAACTTCTTAAGGTCATGATACATTTTGTCTAAGCCAGGATGAATGTAATATTTAGACTTATGAGACTCATGCATGATGAGGTCTCGTATTCCTCCATACAATGGAATCCAACTTATGTCCTTGAAACACAGCCTTCCATCTGGTTTCTTGACAAATCCATTCGTGCTTTCTGGCATGTCATAAATCTTCTCGTGCGGTCTATTCTCTTCTTTAAGGGTTCAGTTTTAACTTCAAGAATTTGAGATGGAAGTGGTGATCTGATTGTCATTCCCAATGATCTGACTCTGAGGGGTCTAAGTCGTTCCTTTCGACTCATGGCATCTGCTACAACATTTGCCTTCCCGGGGTGATAACGAATTTCACAATCATAGTCACTTAATAACTCTAGCCATCGACGTTGCCTCATATTCAACTCCTTTTGATCTAAAATGTGCTGAAGACTTTTGTGATCGGTGAAAGCCGTACACTTGGTTCCATATAGGTAGTGTCTCCATATCTTAAGAGCGAATACTACCGCTCCTAGTTCTAGATCATGAGTGGTGTAGTTTTCCTCGTGGGTTTTAAGTTGTCTAGAAGCGTAAGCGATTACTTTAAGTCTTTGCATCAATACGGCACCCAAACTTTGGATTGATGCATCGCAATATACCACGAAATCCTCACTTCCTTTGGGTAATGCTAATATCGGTGCTTTACAAAGCTTCTGCTTCAAAAACTGAAATGCCGATTCCTGCTCTTCTCCCCAGTCAAACTTCTTCTTCTTCTTCTGTGTTAACTTTGTCAAAGGCTTAGAAATCCTTGAAAAACCTTCAATAAATCACCAATAGTATCCGGCAAGACCTAAAAATTAGCGTATCTCGGTAGGACTCGTAGGTGACGCCCAATTTTTAACAGCTTCGATCTTGGCAGGATCAACATGAATACCCTTACTGTCGATTACATGCCCAAGAAATTGTACCTTCTCGATCCAAAAATCACACTTGGAGAATTTGGCGTATAATTTCTCTTCTCTGAGCAATGTCAATATAGCCTTTAAGTGTTCTGTGTGCTCTTCCTTATTTTGTGAATAGATAAGAATATCATCGATGAATACAATCACAAACTTGTCTAAATAGGGTTTGCACACTCGGTTCCTTAAATCCATAAATACAGCGGGTGCATTTGTTAGACCGAATGCTATTACTTGGAATTCGTAGTGACCGTATCTTGTCCTGAAAGCTGTCTTAGGGATGTCTTCTTCCCTAACTCTCAGTTGGTGATAACCCGATCTCAAATCAATCTTCTAGTAGACACTCGATCCTTGTAGTTGATCAAACAGATTGTTAATCCTTGGCAACGGATATCGATTCTTCACCGTAAGTTTGTTCAACTCACAATAATCGATGCACATCCTGAAGGTTCCATCCTTCTTCTTTACAAACAACACAGGTGCTCCCCATGGTGACGAACTTGGGCGAATAAATCCTTTTTCTGACAATTCCTGCAATTGTTCAGATAACTCCTTCATTTCCAACGGTGCTAGCCGATAGGGTGCTCGAGCTACGGGTGCTGCTCCTGGCACCAGGTCAATTTGAAATTCCACTTGACGTGTTGGTGGAAGGCCAGGCAAGTCCCTAGGAAATACTTCTGGAAAGTTCCCGACCACTGGCACATCCCAAAGTCGCTTCTCCTCTGACTTCTTCTCGGTGACTTGAGCAAAAAAGGTTCGACATCCTCGTTCGATGTACTTCACAACTTTGACGCAAGAAATGATGCTTAGACGTGTTTTACTTCACTCATCGTGAACAATTAGGGTTTCATCTTGAAGAGGGATGTGAACGACTTTCTCGTCACAAATGATTTTAGCGCGGTTCTTAGATAGCCAATCCATTCCTATAACAACGTCGAAACTACCAAGTCTAATGGGCATAAGGTCTATGACGAAGGGTGTCTTCAATAGGTGTAGGGTGCAACCCTGGAGTATAGTGTTAGTGCTCACTATCTTTCCATCGGCTAGTTCAATTTCGTATATGGTGTCTAGTTTGGTTGGTGTAATATTAAGTAGAGGTGCAACGGAAATAGATACGAAACTTTGATCGGCTCCGGAATCAAATAAAACTTTAACGAGGCGGTTGTTAAGAAGGAACGTACCCGTGACTACGTTCGGATCTTGCTGAGTGTTTCCTTCTCCCATCACGTACGCTCTTCCTCGTGCATTGTTGTCCTTGTTTGGGCACTGACGCCTATAGTGTCCTTTCTCTCCACAAGCATGGCATACTACAGCCACGGGTTGCAAGTTAGCTCCTGTAGCCTTGCAATCTTGTGTCTTATGACCAGTCCTTGAACATTTTCCACACTTAGCATAATAAAGTCCAGTGTGGTGCAGCTTACACTTGTTGCAGAATGGGGCAGGTCCAGCATACCCAACATTCTTAACTGGTGCGGCGACATAAGCTCTGGCAGCTTCCTGTCGTCGGTTCTGTTGGTTGTGGTGGGTGTTTCTGTCATGGTGATAGTTACGGTTAGGGTTACGGTTGTTGTTGTTGTTGTTGCTGTTGTTGTTTATGTTATTGTTGTTTGTTTTCCTATCATCAAACTTCCTTTTGTGATCATTGCTTCCCTGAGCAGAGTTATGCTTAATCTCCTGGGCTAGCAGTCTTTGGGCAATAGTCATTGCTTCTTCCAAAGATTGAGGCTTTGACGAGGTGACATTTCCCTCAATGCTCCTAGGTAGTCCCTCGATGTACCTTTCCAACAACTTTTCCAAATCGGGAACCTTCGAAGGGCAAAGTGTGGCAAGCTCCTGAAATCTCCTATCATAGGCCCTGAGATCATTCCCTTTCACGACCAACAGGTGAAACTCATCTTCTAGTTTCTTGATCTCTCCTCTTGGGCAGAACTTCTTCAATATCTTTTCCTTAAAGTCAGGCCAGGTGATCTGATAGGCTTCCTCCACACCTATCTTCTGAGCAGTTGCGTTCCACCAAGACAACGCATCTTCCAGCAATGTTCCAGTAGCAAACGAGACTCTGGTTTCAGCGGCACAATCGCTCCTCACAAACACAGTTTCAGTTCGCTCAAACCATCGAGCAAGTTCTGTCACTCCTTCAGTCCTTTTGAAGTGGGATGGCTTACAATCTATGAAATCCTTATAGGTATACTTCTGAGTCACAGAGGACTCGCTTTCTGCAGTTGGTCGGTTGTTGCTACTTGATCGCCCCATTGCAGCAGCTTGCTCTTCCAGAGCTGCAACAACGCTGTCGGCAACCAATTTCTTGATAGCAGCTTGAGTCATAGTAGGTGATGCGGTGGTAGTTATGGTTTTCCTAGGGGCCATGTCTCTATAAAGACGCAAATGTATAAGTAATAATCCCAAACATCGATCAATAATAAGAGAAAAATGTAACCAAGCTCATAATAGTCGAGATCATCACAAAGTACATCACAATTACACCACAAATACATACATCAACATAAACCATATCATTCATAAATAATCATCACGACATGTATCAACACACATGGAAATTATAATGAATCTCAATATGGGAGCATAACATAAGATCAAACAACCAAAACATCATAAATCAATATCAATACAATACAATCATAACCAACATAAAGTTTTACTAATTTGAATTCATTGTTACAAAACAATAAGATACAACATTATTAATGCCTCACAGGGCAAGTTAAGATGTCTCTGAATGTAATGATACGTCATAGATCTATGAAGCTCCAGGTGCGCCTCCTGATCTCCTCTCCGGCTCTCTAACAATCCTGATCATCTCCAACATCTCTAGATCTCTAGCTCTTTCTAGCCTGGACCTCCTCAAGCATGACTGACAGAGTGTGGATAGTAGCACTAGATGTGGCCAGCTCCTGGGTCTGATGCTCCAACATCTGCTGTGTGATGATCGCAATCTCTCTCAGATCCTCCATCTCGTGTCTCTGCACATCTAGTCTATGACCAAACTCAGTAATGGTAGCCTGTGCCTCCTCGATCTTAGTACCCATCGTCTCAAATACTGTCTCTAAAGCTGTCCTGTGTACAATGAGGTTCTTGACCTCCTCCTACATGATCTCAGTGCTCTCTAAGGATATATCCTCTATAACACTCAACAGATCATCAAGACGATCCTCATGTCTAACCAATCTAGCAGCCAGTAAAGGGATAGTATGATGTATCGGCTCCCCAGTAACCGGTAACACCGCTGAAGAGCCCTTTCCAAGCTCAGCATCCCTAGGTGATCCCTCAATAAACCTCCAGCGATGAATGCACTCTAATAAGAACGACCATCGGTGGGCTTCAACCAACCTATGAATGCTAGGTGAGGTAGTGGTCTTAGTAGGAATAGATGACAGTGATGTAATAGGTGATGAAGCAGGTGATGGTGTCGGCACAGTAGTAGTCTGAGAGTAGAAAACCATAGGTGGTGGTATGGGTGGTAAAACCTCAGAAGAGTGGGGTGCGGTGTAAGTAGGCAACATGTAAGGATGTGGCTCAGGTAATGGTGATACAAGTGATGGTGACAGAGATGGTGAAGGTGCGGGTGATAACACAGGTGTCAGCACAGGCACAGATGGTAGTGCAGGTATGGGTGATGGCACAGATACAGGTACAGGTGGTGGAACAGTAGAAGTAGGCAAAATACAGACTCATTTCCGAGCCGTGCACTTGCGGGTGAAGCTATCATCATGGTATCGAAACAACTCTCCAAAAGGCTCGGGCTCAAGGGTCCTCACTCGCTTGCATTGACGAGTCTGTGCAGGCGGGGATGGTGGTGGAATAGATGCAGCAGTGTCAGAAGTATCTGAGTCAAAAGACTCGTCATCAGCATCTGAACCGGAGTGGTGACTAGCAGGTGGTGTAGGACCGTCATCAGCCGCAAGAAACTGCTGAGACAGGAGATACTGATCATATAGGTACTGATCCTGTGTCATAGGTCCACAGACAGGACGGAAAAGTGGCTGCACAGCAAAGGAATCAATGGGTGTCGAAGCAACCTCACCCTCCTCGAAGGGCTCAGTCTCTGCAGATAGGTCTGCAGATGGAACAGTAGGTGTAATGACAGGTGATACAGGTAAGGTGTCATGGGTATCAGGAGAATCATGGGTGTCTCGGGTGTCGTGGGTGTTGAGGCAACATGATCAAGATATCTTTATGTTTTAATGATGACAAACAAACCATCGAAACAACATAAAATAACAAATGTTTGTTCAAAATCGTCGGAGCCAATGTCTGCTCCTGGCGCGCTGCCCGCGCGTCAACGCGCGGGTGAGGCGCCAGGAGTCTGTATGGTTCTGGGCGAATTTTGAAAGTCGGCTTTCCCCTTACCCGACAAATGTGAATCTTTCAATACATGTATGAATATGTTATGTGCTTAATTGAAAACACTCGAAACGAGTTTTGAGTCTTGAGAGATCCCACTTTTAGAACACCCATTTACGGGAAAATGCCAACTCATGTTTTTTAACCATCGCCTCTAGCCAAGGCTTTTCTAAACTTAGGGAGTTTATATATTTCACGTAACATCGTGTTGAAGCATCCATATGCTCATATCCCGTGCTTACGTCTTCTCTAATTACGTAACGGGTTTACTCCCTTATTAGTCAAACTAAGTCAAAGGTCACTTTGCGTAAACGCATCCTTTCCCACTTGGGTTATGCTTTACATCAAGGCAAAGCACTTAACTTATTTGAACCAAGGTATTAGTTGAGAACGTCGAGTCGTGGAAAGTCACGAGATATGAAACTATGGATTCTCGACGTTGTGTTACTTGAACTTATAAGTAACCTATGATTTTCTCAACTTATAATCTTAATTGTCTAAACCTTTTTTTCTTAATGACAATTAGATTATGTCTTAATCCTCTCTTAATCCTATTTATACAAAAGACAAAACCAATCATATCCAAATCAAATATCCTCTTACACAATCTCTTACACTCTTACATATTCCCTTACACACTACATCCTCACCATTCATTCCCTTACAACACATCTCATCCCTTCATTTTTAACACATGGGGAATTGTTTGAAATCCTAATGAGGCTCCTCTTATCCAAGCCATTGATTTCAAATTACAATACATCACAACCATCCATCCAACCCCTTATCTCTATATCATCACATGTGCTTGATCCAAGCCATTGAATTCAAACTAGAACACATCACAACCATCCATCCAATCTCTCCTATCTATGCCACCGCATGTGCTTGATCTCAACCATTGAATTCAAACCAAAACCATCTCATCCATTGATTTCTCCTTTCCCCCCAAGCAAAGCATATTCCTTGGAATATCCTTGTAGGACCTTAGATATATCAACTTTTATACAAATATAAGAACTAGATGAAGTAAAGATGGTGACTTGTAAGGATGTATGTGGCGTTAAGATGAAGAGAGAATAAGATGAAAAGAGAACTTTATTTCATGAACAAAACACACACTTACACACACAAGCACACACCTCAAATGACTCATTTGAGGTGTTTATATAGTAAGAGATGTAACACCCTAATGGGCTTGGATGGGCTTGGTCATGGATTGGACTTTTACATTAAGTATGGACAAGTTGTAATACATAACTTATAACCTATTAGATTAGTCCAAACCATAAGCCCATTGACTATTCTATTGTAATCTACGACACATTACAAAGTTATATGTATGAGAATGACCATCACTTCTAAATACATATTTTTTAATGCTAACAATCTCCCCCTAAGGGGTGGTCATTCGAATGATGCTCCACGTGAGTGGGTCTTCCGTGTTCTTTGTCTTCAACTTTGTGTGTCGTTGTAGAATAGTCTTTAGTCTTTGTTCCTTCATGCTTTGTGATCTTTGATGAATGATTTTT
Organism: Artemisia argyi; assembly: GCA_030686995.1. NCBI lineage: Eukaryota > Viridiplantae > Streptophyta > Magnoliopsida > Asterales > Asteraceae > Artemisia > Artemisia argyi. Next base: position 70,399,905 of record CM060702.1, read on the forward strand.
CATCGTTCTTTGTTCCTTAGGGATGTGGAGTTATCTGCCATTCGTCACTTCTGCGTCTGTGGTGGTTGTTTGCCATTCCAACATGCTCATACATCTTTGGACTTTGATATTCATATGCACGTAGTTCCCTTTCTTTCACTTTGATCCTTAGTCTTTATACTTTGTAGATTCTTCTTTTTGGCGTAGAATCTTTCTTTGAACTTTGTGTTGTATAGATCTTTGAGGGAGCTTTCTTTAACTTCCAGATGTATGTATGAGCACGTGGAATCTATCGCTATGGAGATGAAGAGTTCCTGCATATAAACAGTTAGCAATAAAACAACCGGTACTTACAGATAAGAATTAGAGATCGTCAACAGCATAGTGTGAAGACTCCTTCTAACCCTTACCAAGGCCGTTCCCATGTCAGATACTCTCGAGAGAGCTTACAAGACCTACTAAGTAGCTCAATGACTGGGTGAGTCGTTGGGGATCACTCCACGACTGTAGACCATTTGAAACCACCGCGAACACTAAGCGTAACCCATAAAGAATTACCGAAGTGACCTGCTGTCAGGGCTGCTTGATGTTGACCCTGGCAGGAGTTTCCATTCAATCATTGAGAAACACTTGTGTGAATTCTCTCGTAAATGTTCTGGCAGATTGCTAAGATCTGCGTAGGACTCTTAAGTTTACATCTGGCGTCCTTAATGATGAACAACCAGTGTAGAAATATCATGTGTTCCTATGAGATCTTTTGATGAATCTCGGGGCTCTAGACTCGATAAGTGCACATTTGGTTTCCTATGCGGAGATTAGGGAGAGGTCTCCTGCTTCAATATCAACCATCTCTAAGAGACAGATCGATAGATTATGCCGGTTCCCCGTGAGAATGAAACAAGCTCTTTTAAGAGAACTTGAGTGGTTAAGAAGGTTTAGTGCAGTGCGTCACTGGGTCCATGACGTCTTTGTCTTCAATACCGGTGTCACCTTAGTAACAACCAGTAGCAAATGAGTTGAACCCGGTGTCTGCCCTAAGGTTGAACATATGGAGGGCTATTTCTTTTCACCCTTTTTCATAACTTTTCTTTTATATTCTTCAACCCCTTCTTTCTCCTTTCTCATTTTCTCCTTTTTTCAATCATACCTAAGGACTTCTAATTCTAATCTATTGGAATTGTCCTTGGGTAGATCCCTCCGGCTCTGGCGGATCATAGGACGGTTTTCCTAACCTTAGTCACCTTATAACTCCATGACTATCCTATAATTGCCATGAAACCTTTGATTGAAAATCTCTCAAAGTGTTTATGAATATAAACACATTTTTGTTACCACTTCGAGAGTTTTGCAATTTTGAAGGACTCCCCCTCCACATGTGCTCATGAATATTTAAGAAATTTGCACATGCGAGAGGAGTTTGCACTTTTGAATTGATCCACTTTCAGCGAACATGACCGATTCGAGACACGCTTACATCACTAGTTAGACTAGCTTGAAGTTATTACCCGTCCTGGTCAAGTCCAAAGAAAGTCTCTCGATACGGTACACTCTACTCAGACAAGTCCTATTCGAGACACGCTTACATCACTAGTTAGACTAGCTTGAAATTATTACCCGTCCAGGACAAGTCTTTTCGATTACTGACATTTTAAGCTCCGTCAATTCATTGGTACTTACTGAGTCGACCTCTTTCGAGATCCAGCCACAATCTTTAAACATCTTTGATCACATTTTAATCATGTCTTCTCCCCCTCAAAAATAGCATACCGTGATATTTTTGATATCAACTGATTAAGAAAAAGCTTTTGGAGAGAAAGACAGATTTCGCATGAATTTGGAACATTTTTGTTTTTGAACTCCCCCTTAATGATAGCATATTTAAAATTACTTAAGGGTTTTGCGGGAGTTATCTTGAGCACTAATTTTGAGAGATTTTGAGAAATCTTTTGAACAATCTTGAAAAAGTGCTCAAGAATTTTGTTTGAAAACGAGTTTATGCTTGAAATCTTTTTCGTTTGTTTAGACTCGAACTTTTTGAAAAAGAGTTCGTCATTGAACGTACGAGTCCTTGATTTGAAAACAATCAGAATTCATCATTGAAGTCCGGGTTTCGTACTGATGTATACGAAAGCCATAGTGAAGAAAATTTTGAGAAACGACATGTTTTAGGAAAACATAAAAAGGAACTCCCGCTCAAGCATCTGTACATGTCCGTATCATTGTTGAATGACATTTCTAGAAACGTACAGAATATTGATTTATACGAGAGACATGTCGTGAGAAGAATATTTTTGGATTTTTTGATTTTATATTGTTTTTGTATTTTTGAAAATTTTATATTTTTGTGTTTTGTTTTTGTTGGTTTTTCAAATTTTGTATTTTGTTTTTTTCAAAAAATATTTACAGCGAAGCGGTTTTGAAAACTTTTTCAAGAAGATTCGAGAAGACGTTCTAGCTCCTCAGGAGTTAGGCTTCGCATGCCAATTCGTCGAACTAAATAGTCAAACCGTTCTTTTGGAAGGGCTTTAGTAAATAGATCGGCGAGTTGATAATCAGTCTTAACGAAAAATAATTCAACAGTACCCTCTTCCACGTGTTCTTTGATGAAATGGTAGCGGACTTTGATATGCTTCGTCTTAGAGTGATGTACGGGATTGCACGAGATGGCTATGGCACTTTTTGAGTCACAATACATAGGTATTCGGTCAAAAGTAAAGCCATAATCTGTGAGCTGTGTCCGCATCCAAAGAACTTGGGCACAACACGCAGATAGAGACACATACTCGGCTTCGGCGGTTGAAAGTGCAGTACAATCCTGTTTCTTTGACGACCAGCTTACTAGCTTTTCACCCAAAAATTGTGCTCCACCTGATGTACTCTTTGCTGTAACTTGATCACCAGCATGGTCTGCATCTGAAAATGCTGTTAGATTAAACTCCGAATCCTTCGGATACCAAAGTCCCATGTTAATGGTGCTTCGTAGGTACCGAAAGATCCGTTTAACCTCTTTGAGGTGAAGTTCGGTAGGCTTTGCCTGAAACCGTGCTAATAAACATACAGCAAATTGAATATCGGGTCGGCTAGCAGTTAGGTACATGAGAGAACCGATCATACTCCGATATTTTTTCGGATCGATAGGTTTCCCAAATAAATCAGCACCTATTTTTGGTGAAGTGACCATTGGTGTACCAACAGAATCACAATTTTCCATTCCATGTTTTTTCAAAATCTCTATTGTATATTTAGCTTGATTGATAAAAATACCACGAGGGGATTGATGTATTTGTAAACCAAGAAAGAATTTTAGTTCCCCCATCATGGACATTTCAAATTTACTTTTCATGAGATTTTCAAAATGTTTTGAATGGTTAGGATTGGTTGATCCAAAAATAATGTCGTCCACGTAAATTTGAACGATCAAAATGTCATCTTTGAATTTTTTGATAAACAGGGTGTCATCAACCGTTCCTTTTGTGAAATTGTTTTTGAGCAAGAAAGATGATAGTTCGTCATACCACGCTCTTGGAGCTTGTTTTAAACCATAAATTGCTTTCTTAAGCTTGTAGACGTAGTCTGGATGATCTCTGTCGATGAATCCCTCTGGCTGACTCACATACACTTCTTCTTTCAGAGTTCCATTCAAGAATGCAGTCTTAATGTCCATCTGATAGACTGTGATGTTTTTGTGAGCTGCATAGGCTAAGAAAATCCGGACTGCTTCAAGTCTAGCTACAGGCGCGAATGATTCCTCGAAATCTATCCCTTCTTCTTGTGGATAACCTTTAGCCACGAGACGAGCTTTGTTGCGGATAACAGTCATTTCCTCATCCAGTTTGTTCTTCCACAACCACTTGAGATCAAGAACTCGTTTATCAAGTGGTCGTTCAACAAGTTCCCAACTATCATGTAACAGGTATTGAAGAAACTCCTCCTGCATCGCTTCAATCCAAGGGTTTTCTGCCATTGCTTCCCGAATGTTCTTTGGTTCTTTGAGGCTGATTGAGCAAACGTAAATGCACAATTCGAGATCAGTGGCAAGTTGTCTCCTCGTCTGAACTGGCTTTGAAGGTTCACCAATAATATGTTCTATTGGATGGTCTTTTGTCCATTGAAACGTAGAAGGGTACCTTTGATTGAACGAATGTGTGTTAGATGGTTCTTGTAACCTTGAAGAAGATTCAGCAGAGTCTGATGCAAACGGGTTTTCAAATACTTCTTCTTCTTCTTCTAACGCAACATCGTTTGAATTATTTGTAGGTTCTTCTTGAAAATTTGTGTTTTGATTTTGCTCATCAACTCTTGGTAGTTCAGTTTCAAGAACTGGAGTTGCTTGAGTAGATGTAGATGATGTTGATGTAGTTGGTGCTTCAGCTTCGATTGTGGTAGATGCATCTTGTGATGGTGGTGGTGGTTGATGGTTTTGAGCGGGTGCAGCGGAATGTTGTGGAGATGCATTAGTCGAAGTTCCACCATAATATTCATCAAACATTAATTCGAAGAAGTTTTCCAGCTCTTGTTCTGAAGGTTTATCCGTGTTTGTTGACTGAGCTCCTTGAGGTACGAGTCCTGAACTGATGTGTCCAGAAGTCTGCTGGTTTGGTGCGGGTCCTAATCCGTTTTGATTAGAGGCCATCGGATTAAGCGCGGGTTCTAGAGCGTATCTCTCAGAAGCCATTTGTGAAATCTCGTCAAACTTCACATTCATCGTCTCCATTATCTTTTTCGTTCTTCTATTATACACCCTGAATGCCCTCGAGTTTTCTGAATATCCAATGAAGATTCCAATATCACCCTTAGCTTTTAACTTCCCTAGATCTTCTATATCATTTGTCGGATAGCATAAAGCGCCAAACACGTGAAGGTAAGAGATGTCAGGTTTACGGTTGTTCACTAACTCATATGGGGTTTTATTGAATCTCGGATGTACTAGGGATCGGTTTTGAGTGAAACAAGCAGTGGCTACAGCATCAGCCCATAAGAATAGTGGTGCACTAGAAAAAATCAGCATTGTGCGAGCAGCTTCCACAAGAGTTCTATTTCTTCTTTCAACTACCCCATTCTGCTGTGGAGTTCTAACAACTGATGTTTGATGTGTAATTCCAACATCTTCGAGGTAAGTTCTTAACTCCTGATTTGTGAATTCTGTGCCATTATCTGTTCTTATAATCCTTACTGGAGCTTGAAGTAGAACTTGAATACGCTTCAGAAAGGTGATGATGATGCCTGGTGCTTCGTCTTTTGATCTCAAGAACTTTACCCAAGTATATCTTGAATAATCATCAACAATAACAAGAATATACTTCTTCCCATTAATGCTTTCAACTCTCATTGGGCCACATAAGTCCATGTGCAACAAGTGTAACCTTGTTTCCGAACTAGGTACGGTTTTGGGTTTATATGATGCTCTTTTGCTTTTTCCTTGTTCACATGATGGACATAGGTGTTCCTTGGTGTATTTGAACTTAGGAAGTCCGATGACGATGTTGTCTTTGGCTAACTTGTTGATGGTGTCGAAATTGAGATGGGATAAACGTCTATGCCACAGCCAGGACTTAGTTTCAGTTGCCCTTGTCATAAGACAAATTGGTGATGTAGAAGCCATTTGGTTGATGTCGATAGCATACAAGTTTGTACTACGATTACCAGTTAAGAGATCATCACCAACCAAATTTCTAATAAAAACCGTGTTTCTTCTGAAAGCCACTTCTAAGTCTGCATCACAAAACTGCCCGACTGAAAACAAGTTGTTTCCCAACCCTTCGACGTAGTAAACTCGAGTGATTAAAAAATTCTCAAACCGAAGATCTCCATCATGATCATTTCCAAAGCGTACAGTTCCCATAAATTTCCAGACGAAATTGATCAGCAGCTTTAAGTTCCCGGTCATGTGCTTGGAGCAACCCGAGTCGACGATCCAAAGACATATTTCGATAACCTGCCAAGAACAGAAGAGTTTGTATTTGGAAACCGTGTTGAATTAGGTTCCATGGGGTTAGGAGTAAAAGCAGAATCACACTCAGAGACAGTTACTACTTGTTTAGCTTGAGTTATTTCTAATTTGCCGTCCTTAAGAGTGAACTCTCTACCCGTGGGTATCCACATACAAAACTTAAGGTAGTTCCTAGGCATTCGACTACTAGTGGTAGACCTAAAGCGTGAAACTAATCTTTCTATAGATCTAGATCTGGCACTAGTTCCCTTTGGAACATACTTCTATTTAGGCGAAACATTCACATTCTTAGAAACACATGCATCATGAACATCATTAATTAAACATTTCTTGCATATTAAACAAACAGAGTCATTACATGCATTAGAACCAGTACTTTCGACATTACATTCAGATGAATCATGTTTCTTATTACAAAGCGATAAATTCCTAGGGTGTTCTTCTACTTCTTCAACTTTATTCTTGCTACTACTCGTAGAAACAGGCGAGACTCTATTGTTCCTTGTATTGCTCCTAGGCTTTAGTCTGCTGCTCCTAGAGGTGCATTCTAATCCTGTAGAAGGTAAGGCACACACATTAGGATTTATATTGTTGTCCTTTTTAGCATCACTAGACTCTTTAGAATTATCCTTTTTGCACGCATTTGTCTTAGAAGTGGAGGCAGACGCATTAGTGGGACTAATCCTAAAAAGGCCAGGTGCTAACACTTTAGGTGTTTCGACAACCGCTTTTCCTTTATCAACAATCTTAACATTTTCACTTTTCTTGGGCAAGGGTGTTGGAGTGACTGGTTTTGTCAAATCCTTTTTCTCATTGACTTTTGGAGCAAACCGTGAAATTGACATTTTAGGTTTTTGAACCGTGTTTAAAACATTTGGTTTCTCCGAAGTCAATGGTTTTGCAAACTTAGTTTCCTCACCCTTTCCTTTTTGACTTTCAAGCTGAGCCCTCAAAAGATCATTTTGCTCTTTCATATTCTTTAAGGCACGCTCATACGACAATTTGTCATACTTGCATTCTTCCTTTTTCCGATCAAGTTGTTTAAAATATGACACATTTTCTTTTTCAAGTTTAATAAGAGCATTTTCATATTTTGAAACAATTTCGGAGGTCTCAGCTCTCAGTCTTTCATCGTCTTGAACAGAATATGTTTGTAAAATGATGGACATAATGTCAGTAGTCATAACAGCTTCGAAGAGAGAATCATTTAGGTTTTCCAAAACATTCATGTTTTCACGAGTATCATTAGTTTCGTTTACCAGGGATTTGTGGTCCTTGACAAAGTCGGCCGTTTCTTTTAAGAAAGCACGTTCAAAATGAATTACCCTCGCACTGATGTTATTCAGTGGGATAGTAATTTCGTTTTCAAAAACTTTTTTCTGCTCAATATGAAAACTGGAATGCCAGTTGTTAATATCGATTGTAGTTTTAGAAGCAACAATATTTTGAAGTTCGTGAATTCTCTTTTTAACGTCATCCAAAATTTCTCTAGCCTCACTTGAATTAAAAGTGTTGTTAGAAGAAATTTGTTCCATTTTTGAAAGAGATTTTGAAACAATTACTTTCTTAGAAAACATTTTTGAGAATGGTCGTTTTATGGAAAACACAGATGGTTCTGTTTGTGGAACAAAAGTAATTCCCGAAAGTTTGTTCAATTTGTTGTAATCAATGGGTTTCAAATCCTTTTGTTTCATTTTAGAGATGCTCTCTTCGACATGTTCTATCGTTTACACAGAATCCCGAACGACGGGAGGATCATGTTTAGTGTAAATCACATTACCATTATACAAAACATTCTGTTCTTGCTGAGCTTTCTTGAGATTACTGGGGGTGTTGTTACCGAGAGCCACTTTATGTTTCGTATGGTAAACCGGATTAGTTTGATTTGAAATCATTTTCATTGTTTGACTTGACTGACCCGATTTAACCACCAATTCTTCTAAATGAGCAATCATGTGTTCTGACTCTACGATTTCGGCCAAAAGTTTGTCTTCTTTCTTTGCAAAGTCCTTTTTCAACTCATCCCTTTCTTTTTCAAGATTGGTATAAGCTGTTTTTTGTTTAGAAAGTTGGTTTTGTAAATCAGAAATTTCCGCGTTTAAAGATTTTATCTTTTTGAAAGAATTAACATCAAGTGTATCAAACTTGAGTTGCAATTGTTTTTCCCTTGAAACGGAATTTTGATAACCAGTTTCTAATTCAGACAATCTTTTGTTATGAAATTCAAAAGCTTTAACGTTTTCTTTGTAACTCTCAAGCTCAGCGGTCAATTTAACATTCGCGGCCTTAACATCGCGATTGACCTTTTTCACATTCTCAATTTCAATACGACAATTATTCAATAATGATTCAAACAAAGCACGTGTTTCCTCATCATTCTCAGCATGCTGTGAAACGAAGCCTCCATTATGATTCACATCTGGAGTCGCTGAAGGAGTATTGCTACTACTTGGCGTGTCCAGGAATGTATCATAAGTGAATGCTTGCTTCTCAAAATGCTGTTCCTCATAAGGAGACATATCAAATATATCATTATTGTGACATGTGTTGAAGTTTGATACCTCAGAGACTGCATTGATGTCATAGACCGGAGGTGTGTCAGAATCTGTGTCATACTTTGCCTCCTAAAGATTCACCATGAATATGCAGTTCGCATCGATATCTTCTCTATCTTCCATGTCATCCATAAGAGCCATAAAATCATTCTCCTCTGCATTCAACTGAAATCCTGCCTCTGCCTTTTGTGCCAACATCACTGCTTTCTGCAAGTACGCTAGATCTTTCTTGTTCGGCTTAGTAGGACAGTTCCTTGCCATATGACCTACACCCTGACAGTTGAAACACTTTACCGGGTTACCCTGATTCACATTACCCAAATTCCCAACTACTGGAGCTGCAACATTTCTATTCTGATTACCCATTGCCTGATTACCAACATTCTGACCCCTCTGATTTCCAACAAACTGACCCAACTGATTCCCTGCATACTGACCATACTGATTTCCTGCATTCTGATTCCCTGCATTCAGCATATTCTGATTCCCCATGTTAATTCCAGTTGCATATCCTTGCTGATTCCCATAAACTCCAACCATTTGGCCTTCGTTGCCCATATTGAAACTCGGCTGAGCAATCTGCTTATTGCGAGTGTTCGATGAAATCCTTTGGTTGTTGTTTGTTGGTGTAGAATAGCGTCCTTGGAAAGCTTTTGTCAGAAAAGCAAACGCTTGAGTCAAGGCTGCAGTTGCTTCATCATTGTCAGTGAATTCTGGTTCTTGGAAATGTGGGTATTGCTGTTGTGGAATAACATGTTGTTGCTGTGGGTAGAACTGTTGTTGGTAGACCGGTGTTGGTTGTAGAATGCATGATGGTTGCATGTAGTTGTGAGTGGAAGATGATGATGGTTGTTGAGTGTTCACTGGTAAAGGTGTTGGTGTAGTAGCAATTAATGCAAGAGGATCATGATTCTTTGCCAATCTTTCTTTCCTTACTTCATTACCCTCAGCTTGGTTTTGCTTCAAAAAGTCATAGAGTTGATCATAATTCACCTTATGTAAATCCTTTGTTTGATTGACAATTGTAACATAACGACCCCATTCTTCTGGAAGGTTATTGATGAATTTGATGTTTGTTGCAATTGTTCGAGGTGTCAACTTGTTTCTGATTAACTCATTCATCAAAGTGCAAAACCTTGTGTAGTAAGATTCAATCTGTTCACCTTTAGTGGATGTGAAATTCTCCCATTCAGTAAGAAGTTTGTTCTCAACGTCCTGTTGTCCAATCTCTGTTCCATGACATATCCTTCTAACACGTTCCCACATAGCATAAGCAGTTTCACAGCTGTCGACCGCAGCAAAGATCTCCCATGGTAATCCAAGTTGGATTAAATGCATTGCCATATCATCAGCGGCGATCTGCTTCTTGTCTTCCTCTGTGTAATCTGCTTCTGTTTGTTCACGCACAAATGGTTGAGTAGGAGGTGTTGCATTTGGATTACCTTCAATTTGAACTTGTCGTGGCTTGAATGGACCATTTGTGATGGAGTTGATCATTAGTTTACCATCAGGCTTTGTTTTGATGTAACGAAGCATGCGGCTTGTCCATGGGAGATATCCACCTTTTTCAAGCATTGGAGGTCGGTTTTCCGCACCGGCTGCATGAATGTCTTCCTGAGTTGCCATTGATGAAGTGTAGATTGATAAAGTTGATTCTTGGATCGTTCCAACGAAGTAGGAGTTGTGTTTAGTGTAAGTTGATGCAAGTTTTTATGGTGAAAAATTTGATCTAAAACCTTAAAACCTCAATAACTTCCGTTCGGAGTGGATTTGGGCCTCGAAGCTGGGCTTGAATCATCTTTAGATTATTCAACGTGTCCTTCTTGGTCTCGCGGTCGTTTTGACAGCTGATTCGTCGAAAACGGAGTTACGGTTCAAAAGTTATGGCCGTTTGAAGTTTGGTAGTCAAAAGTCCAAAACTTACGCGTAAACCTTGAATCTTACGCGTAGACAGTAAACTTAAGCGTAGAGAAAATGTTATGCGTAAACAAAAACTTATGCGTAGGAAATGTTATGCGTAAACAAAAGTTATGCGTAAACAGTAAACTTATGCGTAAGAAAAAACTTATGCGTAAGATTAGTAGTTTATGCGTAGACTTTGTGTTTATGCGTAAGATTAGTTACGCGTAAGGTTTGGCTTATGCGTAAGATTTTTTACGCGTAAGGTTTACAAACCAAAGTGATCTCTCAAACTTATCCAAGCTTGAAAGATATCCCGTGTCGAAGTATTCCACAAACTTATTTGATCAAATATTGCCCTAAATCGTTCCTTTTGTGATTTTAGGTGTTTGGAGAGTGAATTCTGGAAAAGAGGCTATTTTGGACGTTTTTGGAGCATAAAGTGAAGAAAACAACAAAGTACCAAATCCAAGCTGGAATTACAAGGTGACGGCGTCAAGGATTTACTCTTGACGGCGTCAGAAAGGATGAATATTTTACCGAAGGTTGTGAAGGCGTCAGATGAAGAGATGACGGCGTCAAAATGACCAAGATTAATTTACCGAGGGTGGTGACGGCGTCACATAGGCCGTCACGATTGGATCTAGGGCGTCCGAGGAAGTATATGGCGGCGAGTTGACGGCGTCAGATTTTACTCTTGACGCCGTCAGGACGATTTTCCTATATATAGTTTTCTAGTTTTTTCATTAAAAGGAGAGAAGTTTTGGTGAAACCCTAAAGACGATTTTGGTGCCTCTTTTACAGGTTTTTCAAGGGTTCCAAACCCTTGAGACCTTGCATTGTAATTGAGATAAGTATACTCTTAATTCAATCAATATGTCTATGTGTTGGTTGTCTATCTTTTGTTCTTATCTTAATTCTACTATGCTAGGCTAAATTTCCTTTGTGTTTGCTTAGATCTAATGAAACCTAGATGTTGATTATGTGTTGATTACTTGTCTATTCTTGTTTTGAATGAATGATATTATATGTTAGGCTTAAGAAAACTGGCAGATCTCCAAATGGTAACATGCTTGAACGTCTTAAGAAACATGAACCGAGGCGTACTAGGTCTTTATTGGTTGTATTTAATGCATGAGCCACTGTTTACAATCCCTATAGTTGTGCTGGGTCATGGTGTAGGAGGAGATAAGAGCTCATAGAGTTGGGGAGTTATGTATGCCACTCCACGAATGGTATTAAGGAATACAACCCGTCATTCATACAAGTGTAACAAGTAATTAACATGTAAAAGATATCTAGGGAGTAATGAAGTCTAAGTAAACACAATTTCTCCAACCACTGCTCACAACCTTAGTTTAATATTAGTTTAATTTCATTTTCATTAGTTAATTAGTTATAAAGTAGTTTTTGGGTTAGTTGATTAGCAACTAATTCCGCCCACTCCTTCAAAACCCGAGATTTTACTTGCTTTCATAAAATATAAAAACACAAAAATAATCATCTTCCATCTCTAGAACTATTAATTAGGCTTTCTAATCCTAGCGACACTATTCCTAAGCTGAACGATCAATCCCCCGGTACTTGTCACTATACTATACTACAACGATCAGGTACACTGCCTGGTGGGGGTTGTAAGCCTCGCGAGATCCCTCGAGAGGTAAAGCAAGGTGCGATTCCCACGCATCAAGTTTTTGGCGCCGCAGCCTGGGGAATAGTTATTGTCTAGGTTAGGATTTCTTTTTATTAGGTCTACTTGCTAGATTCCTTTCTAGTAAGATTTCTATTTTTATTTTTAGGTTTTCTTTAGTCTATCTTTTTCTTTGTGTGTTTGTTCGTAATTTCCATTGACTCTTCCGTTCACCATTATGGAGTACGCGAATCCACCATACCACCAACCACAAAGGCCATTCTACCCTATTGACATCTTGAATTTCAAACAATATCGAGATGAACCCATATATGATGCATGGAATCGTTTTAAAATTTTACTTCAAAAATTCCCTCATCATAGTTTCTCTTTATCATCCCTAACCGAAACCTTTTACTATCGTGTCAGCCAATGTGACCAAATGCGCATCGATGATTTTGCCGATGGGGGCCCTAGGGAATTAAATGATGAAGAAGCATGGGATACCATAGAAAACTGTGCCCAATATTATTATGGAGTAGACAACCCAACAAACAACATCACAAATCAATCAAAAACAAGTCTGAAGGAGCAAACAGGAAGTTTGTCTGGGGATGAGTATACTCATGTTGAGATACCTAGTTGGATGTCACCTAAAGCCATAGTGCAAAGCAAACACATAGGTAATCTTGATAAAATGGAGGATGAGGTGGATAATCCAAGCCCACAAAGTACCCCACAAATCCTACCATCATTTGAGGCACACACACCGCCCGTGACTTACCCGGAAGAAGTAGAAGAGACTATAGGAACCCCAATAGAGGTAGAACCTTTGAACCAAACACAACTAGAGGATATAGGTTTGAATACTTATAATGATAACCTTACTCTTAGTTCTAGGGAAGTTCCAAGTTTTGATGAACCGGAGCCTCAACCAAAACCATTACCTAATCTTCCATCCTTGGATGAAGATTTAGGAATTGAAATAGGTCCCGATCCACCCATCAAACCATGTAGTCCGGGTAGTTTTACGTTGAAGGTAGTAGACCCCAAGCCTTGTAGAGAAGAAGCCAACATAGGAGTGGACCATGACCTTACATACTTACATCACTCATTTATGATTGATCATAAGAAATATTATGGGTTTAAACCGGGTTTATTAGGTCAAGATGGATCCCCAACTAATAATCTCTTGAAGTTGATTGAAAATGATCCCTTTCTAGGAGAAAATCTTAATCTACCCGTTACCCCGATTGAATTAGGTAAGGTTATGATGATAGGAGCACAACCCTTTGAGCATATAATTCATCCACCACTCTTTCTTCACGTGGCATACTTCTACCGAGATGGTGTGTATCGCTACTACCACCCACACTTAATCCTAAGTGTAGGAAGAACCTCCCCTATTTCCATTAAATAAGGGTAGAGTCAGGCTCGTGACTCGAACAAAAACAAGCGCTTATTGGGAGGCAACCCAAGCTTTATTTATTTATTTGTTTGTTTGTTTATGTGTTTGTTATTTGCTTTCGTATGCAAGTTTAATTTTTATTGTTGGTTGATCATGTTTCTCAATTAAAATGTGGAAATACTTTATTATGTTGTTTAGCCTAATCTTAACTTCAACCTAAAGGTATTTTTGCAAAAGATAAGTGTAAAGGGAAACCCCAAATATGTTTTTAAGAAACAAACCGATCATGATTATCCACAATATTTAATGAACATGTATATTCGTATTTGTTAGAGTCAAATGCTTGTATTGAGTCATAATGAAGTTTTGCAGGATTTTCCAGGAAGTAGGACAAAGTTTTTCCAGAAATTTTCCGGAAACATAACATAAAGATTTCTGCAGGTCCATTCTGACGGCGTCAGGGCATTGCTCTTGACGGCGTCAGGAGTTAAAAAATCTGGAAATTTTATCGGTTTTGTTTTTCTAACGGAGTCTTATAGTTTTTGTGAATTATCAAGTTTTATAATCTCCAGGAAATCTGCAAACTTCATTCCACAAGCATTATATCTTATTTTGTTTTCTAGGATTTAGTAACTTATATAGGATGCCGCCGATTTTACGCGAGGTTGCCTTGTCTACTTTTGTCAGGATTTACAGGTTATTTGAGACAAGAAGATGATTTATATTCTGGAAGGGAAGCTTTGATTGTTCGTTTTCTTGGAGGAAGATTTAACCTGGCCAACCTAAAATCCATACCGAGCGAATCAGGGGAGTATTTGAATTCATTCTCTTTACTTTTAACTTTTACATTCTTTACTTGAACATTGGGGACAATGTTCATCTTAAGTGTAAGGGGAGGGTAAAAAGATGATACCTTACATATGCACTTTCGCTTGAGTTTGTTTTGTTTGATAGTAGATGAGTAATAAAACTATGAGAAATACTTGTTAGTGCAATTTTAGCGCCAAATTTAAAATTTTTTACAACATTTAGGAGTGAAACTTTAGCCATAGCAAGCGTCTCATGGATAGGAGATTGTATGACTAGCACATAACCGTATATTCAGAAAAATTTTCCACCCAAATATGTGAGGTTCGCCTTTAGATTTGATAGGAAAAGCATTTATTATTGGTGCTTATGAGTGTACCGGTAGCATTTAGATTCTAGAACTTGCGTTAGTGATGCATCCCGAGACCGCTAGTGAGACTACATTCGTGTAGTAGGATTTACTACATGATAAGAGGCATTAGGATCACCCTTGTGTTAAACCCATATTATAATTACTTGACCATTTAAGTCATATTACTTGGCTAGTTAAGTCAACTAATTTTTCCCACACCCTTTGCGTTGTACTCATTTTTAGTACACGATACCCCTAGTACACCCCTCCGAGCCTATCTTTTCGTTTCTAACTTTAAGCATCTTACTTAAAGGAAGAATTTGTTACACCCCACTTAAATGTACACCCAAATCGCCTTAGCCTTCCGTGTATGCGCTCATTTTTAGTGCATTATTGTTATTTGTTAAACCCTAAGTTAACTTTCTAATTGATTACATGGTTGCTAAGTCGAGTCATATCATTGTACATATTGTTTTGGGACGATTGGGACTCATGGGTAAGTACTTATTTTATGGAGTAATGGGGAAGAACAACACTTATTACCCCCATATGTACGTTAATCTTAAAAGTGCTCCAAGTGTTTTGATTTTCTTAATTCGAGTCATTAGAATAGTTTAATGTAAAGTATGTAAAGATTCAAGTGTAAGGGGAATTCTCATCCCCTATGATGTATTATTTTGGATGGTAGGGTAAGAGTGTATGAAAAAAAAAAAAAAAAAAAAAAAAAAAAAAAAAAGAAAAAAAAAAAAATCGAAAAAATCAAGAAAAAGAAAAAAAAAATAGAAAAGAAAGAGAGAAAAAACATACGGACTACCATCCCGTTTTCATTCTATGTTCATTTTATGTTTTTAGTTATTTTTCATTTATTAGCTTAAGTCGAGTCTAGTCTTGGCTTAGCAACGCCATCTTGTACATGTAATTAACTAAGATTGTTAACTCGCCACCAGTGAAATCCCCTTTATCCAACAAAACCGTGTAATTCATATCCCTACACCTAACGTTATAACCCTTTAAAAAGACCTCTTTGATAGTTTATCCTAGGTGCTTACGCCATGTGGTGGAGGTTTGATCCTTTCCCAAGCCTATGGTAATCTATTTTGCTATGACAGGTAGTGAGAGATATCTTCCATTTCCATAATGTTATATTACTTTATTACACCCGAGAGATGTGAGTATCTAAAAACTATTTGTGAGGTGCTTGTGTATGATCTTCGTGCTTGTCTATTGGTCTTTAGTGGAACGATTATTTGTTGTAATTACTTTTATATTAGTGTTAAATGACCCCTAACTTGTCTTTTGAGTAGAATAAAAGCTCATTTGCTTGAGGACAAGCAAATCTCAAGTGTAAGGGTATATGATGAGGCGAAAAATGATCCGTTTTTAGGGGGTCATTTAAGCCCGAATCCGAATTTATTTGATCAAATATTGCCCTAAATCGTTCCTTTTGTGATTTTAGGTGTTTGGAGAGTGAATTCTGGAAAAGAGGCTATTTTGGACGTTTTTGGAGCATAAAGTGAAGAAAACAACAAAGTACCAAATCCAAGCTGGAATTACAAGGTGACGGCGTCAAGGATTTACTCTTGACGGCGTCAGAAAGGATGAATATTTTACCGAAGGTTGTGAAGGCGTCAGATGAAGAGATGACGGCGTCAAAATGACCAAGATTAATTTACCGAGGGTGGTGACGGCGTCACATAGGCCGTCACGATTGGATCTAGGGCGTCCGAGGAAGTATATGGCGGCGAGTTGACGGCGTCAGATTTTACTCTTGACGCCGTCAGGACGATTTTCCTATATATAGTTTTCTAGTTTTTTCATTAAAAGGAGAGAAGTTTTGGTGAAACCCTAAAGACGATTTTGGTGCCTCTTTTACAGGTTTTTCAAGGGTTCCAAACCCTTGAGACCTTGCATTGTAATTGAGATAAGTATACTCTTAATTCAATCAATATGTCTATGTGTTGGTTGTCTATCTTTTGTTCTTATCTTAATTCTACTATGCTAGGCTAAATTTCCTTTGTGTTTGCTTAGATCTAATGAAACCTAGATGTTGATTATGTGTTGATTACTTGTCTATTCTTGTTTTGAATGAATGATATTATATGTTAGGCTTAAGAAAACTGGCAGATCTCCAAATGGTAACATGCTTGAACGTCTTAAGAAACATGAACCGAGGCGTACTAGGTCTTTATTGGTTGTATTTAATGCATGAGCCACTGTTTACAATCCCTATAGTTGTGCTGGGTCATGGTGTAGGAGGAGATAAGAGCTCATAGAGTTGGGGAGTTATGTATGCCACTCCACGAATGGTATTAAGGAATACAACCCGTCATTCATACAAGTGTAACAAGTAATTAACATGTAAAAGATATCTAGGGAGTAATGAAGTCTAAGTAAACACAATTTCTCCAACCACTGCTCACAACCTTAGTTTAATATTAGTTTAATTTCATTTTCATTAGTTAATTAGTTATAAAGTAGTTTTTGGGTTAGTTGATTAGCAACTAATTCCGCCCACTCCTTCAAAACCCGAGATTTTACTTGCTTTCATAAAATATAAAAACACAAAAATAATCATCTTCCATCTCTAGAACTATTAATTAGGCTTTCTAATCCTAGCGACACTATTCCTAAGCTGAACGATCAATCCCCCGGTACTTGTCACTATACTATACTACAACGATCAGGTACACTGCCTGGTGGGGGTTGTAAGCCTCGCGAGATCCCTCGAGAGGTAAAGCAAGGTGCGATTCCCACGCATCAGTAAGATTAAATCTTATGCGTAAGATCTGACTTATGCGTAGAAATGGAACTTACGCGTAGGATTTAGCGCGTAGACTTACAAGTTAAGCGTAGGAACAGGGTTTTGACCAATGTTACGCGTAAGAAAAGGGTTTTGACCTTAGTTACGCGTAAGAAAAGGGTTTTAGGCCAAAATTTATGCGTAAAAAGGACATAAAGTACTGTTCACAGCTGTAGATTCGTACTATTCACCCAACTAACGCGTAGGATGACCAGAAAACTTCAAAAATACGATTTTTTCACCCAAAAACTCCTTTTTCACTTGTTTCTAATGATCAAATCTTTCCCAAAACACTTAGAATCACTAAAGCTTCAAGAAAAACAACAACTTTAACACTAAGACACTTAAAGATCAAGACTTTTTACAAGAAAAGTACACGTTAAATATGAAAAACGCAACTTTAGACACAAAAAACTTGATACAAACGATTTCCACACACTCCTAAATCATTGTTAGGCGATTGATACCACTTGTAGGACCTTAGATATATCAACTTTTACACAAATATAAGAACTAGATGAAGTAAAGATGGTGACTTGTAAGGATGTATGTGGCGTTAAGATGAAGAGAGAATAAGATGAAAAGAGAACTTTATTTCATGAACAAAACACACACTTACACACACAAGCACACACCTCAAATGACTCATTTGAGGTGTTTATATAGTAAGAGATGTAACACCCTAATGGGCTTGGATGGGCTTGGTCATGGATTGGACTTTTACATTAAGTATGGACAAGTTGTAATACATAACTTATAACCTATTAGATTAGTCCAAACCATAAGCCCATTGACTATTCTATTGTAATCTACGACACATTACAAAGTTATATGTATGAGAATGACCATCACTTCTAAATACATATTTTTTAATGCTAACAATCCTTCTCAACCCTAACCTAGGCATCTTTGATCCTAACCATCCATTTCAATGAACTCATCTCAACCATCCACATTCACCACATGCCAAATTATTTGAAAACCAAGGGAGGCTCCCTTTGATCTTAGCCATCCAATTCAAACCATTTCTTCTCAACCCTCCGTCACATTCTTCCCCCCTAAGCATTGTAATATTCCTTGGCATATTCTTTCTCTCTTTTCTATGCCATGTGAGGAGATACACTTCTACCCCTTCCAAATTACCCTATCTACACTTTATACCCTTGGTAATTTGGTTTCTCTTTAAACACTTCACAAAACATTTTCCAAGTTGGCTATTTAAGTTGGTAAACCTTAGATTGATTAATGTTAAGGTTTAGTGTGAAGTACAATTAGGGGTTTAGCAAGGATAGGTATTTGTAAGATCCAAACACCCAACACTTGGGAAAAAGTTACAAATGCCTGGCGCGTTGACGCGCGGGTGATGCGCTGGCCTCGGTAAAATTTCCCAAGTTTGGGTTCTTGGCCTATAAATACCACCCTTGCCTCTTGTATTCCTCACCCCTTGCCATTATTCTTTCTCTCTATATTCTTTCTCTCTAAACACTCTCAAATCTCTATCTCTATCTCAATTTCCAATATTGTGTTCTTGATTTTCACATTAACATCTTTGGAAGAACACATCTACTTGTAAGGGAAGAATCACAAGAACCTAATCCACTCTTGTGATTGTGTCGAGGGTCTTCTTTCTTATACCCTTTCTATTACAATCGAGTCTCTTGGTTAGGTTTGGGCTTGGTTGATAAAACAAACTTTTATTCATTCATTGGTTTGTAAGGGAAGTCTTGTGTCTTGGTGACCAAGCCTAGATCATTGGAGATCTAGTTGGGGTTTGATACTTCTGGGTGGAAGTCTTGGTAGTGATCTTTGTGATCCTTAGGTGAAGTCGAATCGCAAGATTCTTTTTGGTGGTTTCCGAGGGCGGAATACCGTTGGGGAGTAACTCCTTCTTTGTGAGCATCGATATTGGTGAATATCGGTGGAGTGAATTGTAACGGTTTATAGTCCACCGAAAGGATTATATTAGTGAATAGTATCGGAGTCGCGGATTCGCAACTGGACGTACGGATGGTATAAACCCCCATCCCGAACCAGTATATATCGTTGTGTTCTTTACTTGCTTTATATACTTTGGTTGTATTAGTGGTTGTTGGATTATTGTACAACCACTTGGTGTTCACTTTGGCTTAAAGTTTTTAAACATACTAAAAGTTGAAGAAACCGTATTCACCCCCCCCCCCCCTCTACGGTTCTACAATGGGTGTCATAGTCAGATAGGTCAATGGTAGGGAAGGTGGATGATGCCGGCATGACGTCATCACTGTCAGACAAGATAATAACCGGGGGCGACATGGTACTGTAATATCCCAAAATAATAGTAATATAAGTCATTTAGTCTACATAATGCTACATGCACAGTGATCACGCTGTCATAGTGAACTTAGTAAAATGGGTGCTAAAAATAAAACCTCAAAACATGACGTTAGCAAGCGCTGGCACGGAGGGTACTTCGGTGATAAATAGTTTGTTTAGAAATTTGGTGTGGTTATAGTCCAATGTTTTGAAAAATCATTTGGTTCTCTATAACCATGGCTCTGATGCCAATCTGTAACACCCCGAAAATTTGGTAAGCAGGGGAAGTCTAATCGGGGTCATTACATTTTAGTACACAGTCATACTCATAGAAAACAATTCAAAACATAGTTAATATCATTCCATGAAAACTCAAATTAGTCAGAGTTACAAACATTTTCCAAATGTTTCATTGTTTCACAAAAGAAATGGTGAGTTTGAAAAGAATGATATAGTTATTGAGATAAAAAGGGAGGTCCTGTGTGCCCTTTTGCCAGCTCCGTGCCATCATGCCTGCTAGTTACCTGAGATAAACATGCTAAAAAGTCAACACAATGGTTGAGTGAATCCACAGTAGTTTAAATTAGTAATAGTGTGAACACAAGTCAAGTATTTGAAATAAACAAGCCAAGATAGATCGGTCTTGACTAAACTGGTGTCATATTGCTCCTAAGCCTCATGAAACTCAAGCCTTAACATCGTATCGAAATATCATAAAGATAAAGATTACCTACACCACAGGGGTGTAGATAATAAAGGGCCCCTCGGTGATGGAAATGTACTCGGTTTCCTTGTTACCTCGAATATAGCACACCTCCTGCCAAATAATCAGTTTGACAGAGATGGGCTGCCGTTCCAATAGATCTATTAGCTATATTCGTGCTCACTCGCAAGTGATTAAGGTTCGTGATATGAGGGACTTGTAGTACGTGTGTCAACTTAGGCAATATCAGATAGTAATAGCATACAGAAAATACTTGTGTTCAATTTATAGCATGTATATCCACACAGGTTTAGAAATAATTGAAAATATGGGACCATGAACTCACCTGACGGGTGTGTGTGTGTGAAACACAACGGTGCTCAAAGGTGACGATGTATTGCTACGACTAGCAATGAAAATCCACCAACTTGCGACCTAAATTGATGTGTCATATATTACTATCGGTGTTTCAGATTTGATACGTGAATGACATGTGATATGTCTCGAGTACAGTGATATTGATCTCATGTGTCTCAAATTATTCAAAATAACTTTATATAGTTATTTAAAACGTTGATACGAAAAGGTGATTAATGAGCGTTGAATTATTCGTTATAATAAGTACGTTAATAAAAATATTTATTTTAAATATTTTTAGTAGTAGGGGATATTTATTAGAGTTATATTATATATATATGTGTATATATATTTATATAATATAGATTACAAAAATAAATGTGTAAAGTAATATTAGTTCAAATAAATAATAAAATACCATTGTCAAGTTTGACCCTTAACTTTAAGAAAGTTACATCCTTTTACCCTTGGGTTAAACATAATTACATTTTTAGTCCATTTTAGTCTTTTTACACTTTAGACCACGAGTTTCAAGAAATTATGGTTTCTACCCTTTAGTTCCATTAAAATTGACTGTTTCCTGTTTAATCCGAAAGTTTGCTGTTTTGACACTTTTGGTCCTTTAACGCGAGCTTTTGCAAAAATAGTCATCCGTTAAGTTTTTTAAAAAGTTAACTTTTGTCTTGTAAAAACCATTTCTTTTAGCTTATAATAGCTTGTAAAAACCAGATTTGCTTCTAAGTTTCAACAAAATATATTTGTTTCGATTTCTTATTTTTGAAATGTTTTGGGCTCGTTAGCCCATGGTAAGCCCAAACGAGTTTCATATTCCATTTAGGGTGTTTCGAATGTATAAAAGGTTTAGGCCAAAATTAAGGAGTGTTCGACATATCAAGTCTTGCATGTTTGGCTATCTTGGTTTAGTTTAGTTCAAGGAAACAAGTTTTTGAAAAATATATATAGATTGTACGTATGAATATGAAAATATGAGGCATTTTCTTAAGGGTGTCGAGGTGTTTGTGGTAAATGTAGGTTTAGTGTTTTTAAGTGTTTAGATGCAACGTGACGTGTATGCATTGCATAAAGATGAAAACAAAGTAATGTAAGTATTGAAAAAGGTATAAGTTAACTTACAACACCCTAAGGTGATGACGAGGTCAAGTTGTATGAGAGGTGAAACGAAAGAAATACGGACAACGAGCAACCCTTATGAAAACCTTATCAACTACTAACCCACGTTCACGATTTATACCCCAAATAACTTGTACTTCGACCCAAGACTTGTGTTGCTCCCTCGTACATGGCAATAGTGAGACAAAGAGAATGTTTGTTTGCGATTTCTGTTATATGTGAAAATGTGGTGAGGATGAGCATTAAATGAGAGTATTTATAGGAATACTTTGGTGAGAATTTGTGTGTGTAGCGTGTCACATGTGCCTCCAACACTTGATGGGTCATTCGAATTGAGGCAACATGGTCAAAAGATCCTTGGTGTGGTCTTGTCAAAATGGATGAGACAAGAGATGCTATGATGGTAATCTTGGATTAGTTTATGCATAGGACAAGGAGGGTTAGAAGCATGTGATTGTCCTTGATGAATTGTTTAATCAAAAGGGTTACTTTGTTGTGGTTAAAAGTAACATATAATCCATTGGTTCAAAGGTTTTTAGAAAAGTAATACTTGTTTATGTAGTCGCTTAGGAAAATAGGGTGGCTCAAGGTTGTGTTGGGTTAGTCTCGTACGCAAGGCAAAAAGAAGAGGGTGAGTGTGTGGGTTTTGGTTACTCTTACACGCAAAGAAGAAAAGGAGCAAAGGTGTGTGAGTTTGTGTTGATTCGAACAAGGATCAAGGAGAAAAACAACTTGTTGTGGGGTGTTTAGTGTTAACTGTGGTGTCGAACAAAATAAAGGAAAAGGACATAGTCAAATTTTCTTGGTGATGCTGTGTTTGAGTCGTGTAAAGGTCACGAAAATGAGAAAAGAGGGTATTTGGGCTTGGGGTCTTGGTGTGGGCTTGCGCAAACCGTGGCCCAAAACAAAAGAGAAAAGAGGGTGTTTGGGCTTAGGGTTCTCGGCCCAACAAAATGAAAAGAACAAGCAATTCCAATGGGCTCGTAAGGTGGCGGTCGGCCCAGCCCAAATGAAAAGAAATTGTATAACATGTTGGGCTAGTACTTGGGTGATTTCGTGTCGGTATCGGCTCAAAAATATATATATATATATATATATATATATATATATATATATATATATATATATATATATATATATATATATATATATATATATATATATATATATATATATATATATGTATATATATATATATATATGTATGTGTGTGTGTATGTATCGATGTCATTACAAGGTGTCGGGTCGCAAGTGGGAGTTACCGGTGTTAACCTCATTGGGTGGCATCCAAGAGTGATCAATGGTGATACCAACTGACAAAATATATGGTGACCAAAGTCTTTCAGGTGTCAAACAAACAGTGTCTCGTATAAAAATTTAAATGAGACTGTAAAAATGGCTTTGATTAGAATAGTTTCGATAATTAGCATTAATAAATAACCTGGGATTTTATGGAGTATTACGCGTGAGGTGCATGTGGATAATTCTGAATTGGACACATGAGGTGCACGTGTAGTACTCCGCAACTTATATATATGAGATTGTATGTACCCAATTCCTTGATGTGGACCGAATTTCTATTGCAGTGGTTCTTGAGAGAAAATGAAAAACTATTTAGTTTTTAAACTTGGTATCTCTATCGGACTAAAAAGTATTGAAACGAGAAAATATGAAGCAATTCATTTCTCAACAAAAATAAAATCTTGAGATACAAAACTTAGGACACGGGAATAAGAGGTTTCCACAAGTAACTTTTATGCGTAGTGTTAGCATCTAACTTATAGATAAGCTGTGATCTCGTTTGTACGCTTAGTTTGGGGACTCGTGAAAAATCAAGGATGATGATTTTTATCCGTACGGTCACTTTTCTATGAGAAGTGTTTCTACTCTTTGACCCTAAAAATTATTGCAAAATAATGAAAGTTTAACAAACCGTCACAAGAATAAAGTGAGAAAATCCAAAAAATAGTAGTGACACGTAGAATAAGGAATGAATTTTGGAAAACGGGGCGTTTGCGGGAAAAAATGATTTTGTAACTTCTTTTGAACCTCCTTGCTACTTTACAACGTTAGTAGGAAGAGTTATGAAATTATTTATCCCAAAATCGTGAATTGATCACATTGCGTGAGGGCACGACAATACTTTAGTCCGGGGGATTTTGGTGAGTACTTATTTACTCACCTTTTCTTTACCAAAATGAGGCTTAATAATCCAAAAACTAACCCAAAATGCCAAAGAAAATGTGTTTTTGTGATTGTGAATGTGCAGGTACAGATATCTAAATAAAAGACGAAAAACAAACGGAAGCCGGCAAAAACGAGCACGAGAGTAGAACGAGTCAAAAAGTCAAAGCTTGAAATCTAAAAGTCAAAGTTGAGCTTACAAAGTCAAAAGAAGTCCTTAAGGTTTGAAAGAATTACAAGAATGATCCTTGTGTGATGTTTGAAGAAAGTGCAAGTTTGGTCCTTCAAAATTCAAAAATGGCAAGATTGGTCCCTCATAATCTTATTTTGAAGAAAAGTCAAAGTCAACCTTGGGGAATCACAATATGACATCAAAAGTCCCTGGAATATATTTTTGAAGATTGCCAGAAATAGTCCTTGGAATTTCAACTTTTACATATTTGGTCCTTGCAATCTCTAATACACTAAACCTGAAATCCAAATCCATAAAGCCTAGTCCATGCAATAAATAGTCCAAATACCAAATCCATTTCCAAATCCAATCACAAAATACCAAAGCCCAACCCTTTACCCAAGCCCATGAACCCTCGGCCAACACCACTAAACCACTTGGTCAAACGGGTAATAATATATTACCCTTTTATATCATTCCCGCCGCCCCCCCCCCCCCCCCCCCCCCTTTTCATCATGAACCCAGAATACCAAATCAATATGAACCCTAGTTTTTTACCTCACCACAATTACCCAACCTCACAATAATTAACCATAAATTGCCAACGATTGGAGGTTCTAGAAGCCATCTCACGTGCGCAGGACATGTCAGAGAGAATATTAGAGTCACATGGACACTTGGCAGGAACTAATTGGTGGGAACACCTCATTCTTGCAGCATTGGATTCAGCTGACATGTCAAAGAGAGAAGGTACATCCACGGATTGCCAACATGTATGAATGGAGGGCTCAGAATCAAGATTACACATCACCCATCATGATCAAGGGCTGAGGATTAAGCAAACTAACACAATTTAAGATAAGATTGGATCAAAGGGTATATTCGATTATTGATGCTCATTCCAGACTCTTCCAAGAGGGTATCCAAGGCTGCCCAACACCTCACTCTCTCATCTATAAATAGGACTAGTTTTCTCTCACTAGTTTTCTCTCATTCCAGACTCTTCCAAGAGGGTATCCAAGTGCTGTAGAAATAGTTTTAGGATAATTGTAGTTTCAAATAATTTGTAATTTCAATTACTTTCTATTGATTTTAGTTTTAATAAATAAGATTTTTAGTTTACTTTATTCATAACTCTCTTTACTTACTATTTTCATTCTCAAATTAGCTTTCTATTCATTACTTAAAGTTGTTTTATGAGATTAATAAGCGTCTCAGAAGTTTTTTGAAGCTCTTTTATATTTGAATATATCAATTCTGTTTTCATTACAATAAATCATAAGAAAAAAAATCAGAAAATTATTTCCACTTTTATAAAATCAGCTTGCAACAAGCTTCTCTTCAGTTCTGTACATCTTCATTTAAGCTTCTTAGCTTTATTGAAGAGGTTATTAAAGATTGTATAAGTTCTGTGATCATAAGTTCAAATCCAGTTAACAGAAGTCAACTGTATGAGACCATGGTGAATCCTGGTGAATTTTGATAGACCAATTGGAAGTTGTGGAACCAATTGGCCTGTATAAAGATAGGCAAGCTTAGTGAGCCCCCTCTGTTCAAGTTGAGGGGGAAAGCTTTGTAAGAATTGCTTCTAATTCATTATTATTATCTGCATCTGTTAATTTCTGATTTAGATTTAAGTAGTTACTGTGACATTGTTCTTATTTGATGATATTTTAGCTATAGTAGTGAAACTTGAGCTTTATTTGATCATTTGTACTCTTGTTAGATTGTAACTGAGTTTTATAGAGTTAGATTTGTTCATTTATGTGAATCTGAGTTTTTGATTGAATCTGTTGTAGTTTGTTGAACATTTGGACTCTAATACAGTTAGTGATTGTTGATTGATCATTGTTGTTGTGATTTGTGGCTATAAACAGTTAGGTTTAGTGTTAATTGAAAGATAAGAGGTGTTTGGATCTGCTTAGTTCTAGGTGATGTTGTTATTATCTTGTTGTCTCATCTGCATACTTAGTCTCTTATATGTTAGTATAGGTCAGGTAGTGCAGAATTTTGGTAGTTTAGTACATGAACGTCAAAATTAGATTTCTATCTCAAATCTGCCTACATGAAGGTGTTATGATCTTGCTGTTCCTGTTCATTTATTGCATTTGATATTTGAGCATAATATTCTAGATTTTTAACATGTTAGTTAAACACCTAGTGACAAATTTAGAGTATTAGAATTCAGATTAGTCAAACCAATTGACCAATAAGAAATTCAAGATTAGTTAACTGTTTATAACATAGTGCTTTTCATGTACCTGATCTAGGATTAATTTGGAGTAGCAATTGATAGTTAGGGAGAGGGCTTTTAGGATTTATAGGTTCCAAGCAGTACAAGGTTGAATTTGCTCCCATTAATTTTCATATTGAAGCTTAATTAGACTACTTATTAGCCTCTGCAAGTTAGGTGAATAAAATAAGTTTGTTAAAACAAGATTGGGCCTGTAGTAGTGAGTTTGGGTTGATAACCTGGACTTATTTGAGATTTCTGAGCAAACTTGATGTTGTATAAGTGTTGTATATGATTTCCTACCCTCTGGCTCATTTTTGGGTGAACTGCTTATTTGTATGCTTATTGTTAACTGCTTTGTGCATCATACTTGTGTTTTCTGAGCTTATAATGGTCTGAGTTCAAGCAATCTTAGCTTATTTGAGTATAAGTAGTCTTCTGTAACAATTTCACATAGTTTGGTCACAACTGCTTATTAATAAGCACTTGTGTTAAGCTAATTTAAGCTCATTAAGCACTTACTTAGCTTATTTTCTTTTCGAATTTTTTTCCCAATTTCTTTTTTATTATTTTAGATTTTCTGTGAATTTTTTATATTTTTCTAAATAGTTTTACTATTTTTTTCTCATTTAATTTATGTATTAAACCATTTTAAATACTTTTAAATAAACAAAAATCAATTAAAAATTAGAAAAAGTCTGAAAAAATCCAAAAATATTTTCGATAATTCTTTTCTGATATTTTAGATTTTTCAAAATTAATTTTGTATTTTTCTCCTTAATTTTTACATTTTCTCTTATTTTAATTACTTTTAATATTCCAAAATTAGAAATAAATTCATAGAAATTACATAAAAAGTCAAAAAAAAAATTTTTCTTTTTCTCAAAATTATTTTTAGTTGTTTAAGATTTTTAGAAATTATTTCATATTTTTAGGATAATTTTTCATTAAAAGTTACGTTTTAATTCGTACATTACGTTTTAAAAGTTCGCGTTTGATTTTCCGTTTTGAGTTTTTAGATAATTGTGCTTCATTAGCTTGTACCATCTGCATATCTTGTGATTACTTATCATATTTTGAATTTCTTAATTGTAAATTTTCACTTTTCCACTTTTCATGACACGATTTCACGAATCGAATTTCACGATTCCATTCACTCTTCCACGGGATACGACTCGGGCAATCCATATTTCTTGCGGATTTCCTCGGATTTATAATATAATATATTAATTTTTGTGAATCAGGTCTCCGTATACTAAGTCCAACGGGTTCTTTGATATGAATTTAGCTTGATTTGGAAATGGTGTTCTACTATGTTTTCCTAATAAACATGCATAACAAATCTCTCCTGCATGATTTATTCTTGGTATTCCTTCTACTAGACCATTTCTTATCATCTTGTTGATGTCATCAAAGTTCAGATGACCTAATCCAGCGTGCCATATCCATGCTTGGTTATCTACATTTGCTAAGAGACATATAGGTGCTTCTATTTCTAGTCTAATACTGTAAAGTCGATTCTTAGATATTTCAACCTTCATCAACAACTTCTTATTCTCGTCATACAAAGTCAGTTTGTTTCCGTCCATGATGATCTTACAACCTATCTCCGTAAGTTGTCCTAGACTAAGTATGTTGCTCTTGAGGTTTGGAATGTAGTAAACATCTGAAATTATCTTTTGTTCTTGGTTCCTACATCCTAACAGTATAGAGTCTCTACCCTTTATCTCCACATATGATCCATCTCCAAAACGAACGCGTTCAGTTATGCTTTCTTTAATATCCCTAAAATGACTCTTGGTTCCCGTCATATGGTTACTTGCACCATTATCTAAATACCATATACTTGCATCTGGTGTAGCATATTTCCCGGGTTGAATTTGTCCTTCATTCAACAGAACTTCATCGTGTTCTGTTTCATGTGTAGTCATTAATAGTGATGGTTCATCGTCTTCTAAGATAAGGTTTGATTGTTCTTGAGTTGTCGATGTTCCTCTTGTTGTTTCTCTTATAATGTCCAAGTTTTCCAAAATTGAAACATTTTACTTTGCTCTTATCCCACTCAAGTTTATTCTTATTTGGCTTTCCTTTGTGAGTTGAGCTTTCCTCATTCTAGTTATCTTTATTCTTATTACTTTGCCAGTTTCCTCATGAAAAGTTTGATCTACCTCCACGTTTAGTAAATCGTCTTCCTTTTCTCGAGTTTCGCCTTGTGCGAATAATAAGTTTTCTTGGTTTTCTACTTGTCCTCCTGATGAAATGAAAAGTGTACCGCTTTTAGGGGGTCATTTAAGGCCAAAGTCGAGATTATTTGATCAAATATTGCCCTAAATCGTTCCTTTTGTCATTTTAGGTACTTTTGAGAGGAATTTTACAAAAGGAATCATTTTGGAGCGAAAAAGTGCATAAAACGACAAAGTCTCAAATCATGCTAGAAATTGCACTTGACGGTGTCACATACTGCTAGTGACGTCATCGTGAGTTGACAAAAGGGTGGATAAATCAAATACTCGTGACGCGCCAGAATCTTTTGTGAGGGGAGTTGATGGCGTCACATACAAAATTTCCAAGGCCATCAAGAGTTATTGCAAAGAGTGACGGCCCAGAACCCATAAAGAGTGACGACGTCAGAAGTTGATCTAGGCAATACGAGTTTATTTTGGCAGCGAGTTGACGATGTGACAAACTACTCTTGACGCCATCATGAGACAAAATCTATATATATTTTTCTAGTTTTCATTCATTGTGTGCAACTTTGAGGGAATAAAACCCTAGACGAATTTTACAGCTTTTTCAAGGGTTTTAACCCCTTGTTTCTTCCATGCTTAATTGAAGATAAGTACTTTATCAAATCATTCAATATGTCTATGTGTTGTTTGATTATATTTTACGCTTGTCTTCTATTTAACTTGCTAGGCTAGGTTTTCTTCGTGTTTTCTTAGATGTAATGAAACTTAGATATTGATTATGGGTTGATTGTTTGTTTGTAATTGTTATGGATGAATGAATTTGATGTTAGGCTTAAGAAAACTGGCAGACTTCCAATTGGTAACATGCTTGAACGTCTTAAGAAACATGAATCGGATGTGTACTACAATTATTTGGTTATATTTAATGCATAAGTAACTTCCAAGGATGCCATGTTAGGTGCTTTTAGTCGGCTCGACATAGGATTGAGGTAGAAGCTTATAGAGTTAGGGAAGATCATACACGGCCCTACGAATGGTATTAAGGAATATAACCCGTCATCCATGCAATTGTAACAAACTAATCAACCTATAAAAGATAGCTAAGGTGTAATGAAATCTAAGTAAACACAATTTTCTCTAATTATTGTTTACACCACAATTTAGTTTAAGTTTATTTTATTTTATTTTATTTTGATTGATTCTTTAGTTAATTGGGTTAGTTGACTAGCAACTAATTCCGCCCACTCCTTCGAAACCCGAGATTTTTAATTGCTTTCCTTAAAATATAAAAATACAAAAAGAATCATCCCTCATCTCTAAACCTAGTTTTAGTGAGTTTTAACCCTAGCAAATACTATTCTTTGAGTTGAATGATCAATCCCCCGATACTTGTCACTATACAATACTACAACGAACAGGTACACTGCCTGGTGGGGATTGCAAGCTTCTCAAGATCCCTTGAGAGGTAAAACCTTTTGCGAGGGCGCAATTCAATGCATCACCTCCTTTTCGGAGTTTTATCCTTTCCTCGAATGCCTTAAGTTTTCCTGTGATCTCATCTAAGGTAATATTGTCGAGATTGTGGAAAACTAGAAGGGGGGGTTGAATAGTTTTACGTCTTTTTAATTTGTTATAAAAATAGTTTTGCTGTTTTCTTAGTTTTTAAAATTTAGATTTGATAATATATGATCTCAAGTCTTGCACAATATAAACAACTATCAATAAGTAAGATATAGCAATGATAAGTAAGGAAATAAATAAGAGATGGAAAGATCGAACCGCGATACAAGAGATTTATAGTGGTTCGGCTACAAGGACACCTTCCTTGCCCTACTCCACTCCCCGAGCACCTAACTCGAGAGTTTTCTTCACTATATCAACAAGCTCCCTTATGGTGGAGAAAACCTTACACACCAATTTACACACCACAACTTCTTCACAACTAAGTCACAACTTCTATACAACTTCTTCAAACCAATCTACTTCACAACTAACTACTCCATGCCTATCTTCTTCACACCAATTTTCTTCACAACTAACAACTTCACACCTAGCTTCTTCTCTACAATCTAATTCCTAACTTTTCTTCTTCACATCAAACAACTAACTAATCACACAATTAATCTACCTAGCACAACTATCTACAATCAAATATTCACAACAATCTTCACAAAGAATAATGTAAATAATCTTGATGATGCACCAACAACTTGTAAGTGGAGGTCACAACAAGTTGTAATACTTCTTGTCTTGGGGGATAGAAGTATTCTTCTCTTACACTTGAGAGGATGATGTTTGAATCACTTTGAAACAAAGAATTATGTACTTATGATCAAAGGATTAGGAGAATAGAAATGTGGATCTAGAACAGAAAGTTTAGGAGTGCAAAAGGTGAGAAAATTCTGTGGGATGAACCAGTATTTATAGGGGAGAAAATTACTGTTCTGGAGCGTGGCCGGTCCCCTTAATGATTAAGGGGGCCGCCTAAGGAATTAAGGGGGCCGCCCTTTCAGAACGTTGGATGTTCTTGTCTTTTAGTGGGGAATATTTTTCTGGATAAAATTTGCCATTTTTGGTTGGAAATTTGAAATTATATATTTATAATAAATTAAACATATTCTTTTAATTCCAAAAGCAATTTTGTAAAAGATATAGAATGTTTAATACATTTTATAAAAATTCTAGTGATTAGAAAAATTTCCTTTGATCATGAAATACAATAAACAGTTTGTTTATTCATACCTTAAGTGATATGGATGCAAAGACAAATATTAAGCACTAAAAACTTGTTTATGGCATAAGTTTTAGATTAATGAGTTTATGCTTTGTAATTATCAAAACATAGAGACATTGTTAACATGCTAACAATGTTTTTAGACATTATTTATGTCAACAATCTCCCCCTTTTTGATGATTACAAAACCTTAAACGCATTAGGTCTAAAAAATAATTTTAGACAAGTATTATTAGAGTTTAACATTCTCTTCTCCCCCTTTTTGTAAAATCAAAAAGGTTAATGCTCCCCCTTGATGTATGCTCCTCCTCATTTGAGAGTACCAAGGGAATGAGCTATGGAAATCTTGGCTACACAAAATATTAGAAGAGAACAAGACACATATACATGCAAAGCAATAATTATATAAATAAAAATAGATTCATTCAAGCATCATAGAAGTAATTAGCATTACAACATTCAATATGCTTAAAGCATATTGATTACAACAAAAGAAAAGAAAAGACATAGTCCTATATTGCCTAAGAGAGCACTTGGACTTGCTTGCAACCCATGGTTGATAATTTTATTTGCTTGAAGGGGAACATAAGCATAAAGTTTAGTTGTTAGATGGAGAGGGATATGGAGTGGGGTATGGAGCGGAAGATGTGGATCTTACGATATTGTATCGTGTTAAGGGTGGTATGGGATGAGGACGAGTGAGGAGATATTCAATCCAAGAAATATCTTCACTCAAGTATAGGATTTGTTTTTGAAGGAAGATGCAACAAGGGCAATAGTGAGTGTGGTTTGTAACTTGATCCAAGTTGAGAGAGTGGGGAAGGCAATTGTTGTAGGGTGATGATGGAGGTTGCCCTTTGTTGCGTTGTGCAAGATGCATGGCATTGAGATCACAAAGATCATGGATTTGTGATATTTCATCACGGAACTTTTGCTTTTCCGTGGCAATGCGGAGAAAGTCATTGTGTGGATATGGATGAATTGGGTTTGTGTAGTTGGAATTGTAGTGTGATGGTTTATCAAACTTGTATGGATCATTACAAATGGTTGGAGAATGAGATGAGTGGTTTGGCATGAAGGAAGAGGTTTGGCCAATCTTGTATGGTTTGTAGAGAGGATCAAATGAATGTCCTTGTGAATTTGGTGTAAAGTTTGGGAAGTAAGTGGTTGGAGGAGTTGAGTGATTTCCAACTTCATTGGTTATGATGGATTTGTTTTGAGGGCTTTTTCTTCGCCAAACAGGTTTTTTCGTCATTCTTGCAAGCCTTGAGGCTTTTGGTTTTGGTTTGTTTGGAGAAGTCATGAAGGGATGAATGGAGAGTGTGGAAGATTTGGGGTATTTATAGTGTAAGATTTGTGTGTTTGAGGATGGATAACGTTTGTTTGGGAGACTAGGACAAAATATGTTGGTGAAAAATGGGAAATGTAGGTGGAAATGGGCTAAAAAGCATAAAAGATTTTGTAAACCTGACCATCAGATGGCCGGTCCCCTTAATTACGGGGCGGTCCCCTTAATGATTAAGGGGGCCGCCTTACAAAATTAAGGGGGCCGCCCATCTGGTGATTTTCAGGTTGCGAGAATTGGGTTTTTGGCAGAAAATTTGCATAAAGGTTATGTGTTTGGATTAGAATTCAAGCAAGTTCAATCCCTTTAGGAAATATAGCATCTAATCTAAACAAGATATAGCATGCATGCAAAAACACATAAGCAAAAGAGCAATTAAGCAACACATAATAAGCAAGAGGAGATAAGTAAAGGCAAGAGCACTTAAACTTCCTAAGGCACCTATCTTAGATCAAAGGCAAAGGTAACTAGTGAGTGGAGAACTAGTGATGGAACAAGATGACAACATTATTAGTGAATTTGTCCTAGTGTGTGTCTATATGCAACAAATGTGGAGTTGTGATTGTTTCGACTCCTTAATGCAAAGAGAAATAACGATCCTAAGAAACAATCCAAAAGATCTCCTTGATTCAATTTTTTGCTCAATCATGAATGTCAAAGATATATATTAGATTATATACCTTGACAATTTATGTGAGAGTTTATGCATGATTTTGAAAGACAATGTTTTTAGCATTAGTCAACAATGCAAGGAAAATGATGTTCATGTGATTCCTAGATGTGAGAATAATTTTTAAAGAAAATTGATTGGGTTTTACAAAAGAGTTTATGCAAAGAAAATAAACTTTCCCAATCTTTAATTTTGTGCGAAATAGATTCCTAGACTCAGAAATGAAGAAGTGGACGAAAAGTAAATTTTATGCAAGTATAAATTTGTATTAGTTCAATAAAATTTAGACAACTTGTTCCATCATTCCTAATCCTAAACGCAAGTGGTTGAATAATTCACGCTTAAGGGGTTTTGTGAATATATCCGCTATGTTATCTTCCGATGCAACTTTTTCTATAGATATGTTTCCTTTTTGTACATTATCCCTAAGAAAGTGATGGCGTATTTCTATATGTTTGGTCCTTGAGTGTTGCACCGGATTTTTACTTAAATCTATCGCGCCTTTGTTATCGCACATAATGGGGACATTTTCTAACCTAATACCATAGTCTATGAGAGCTTGTTTCATCCATAGTGCTTGTTGACATGCCTTTCCAGCGCTTACATATTCGGCTTCGGTGGTAGAAATAGCAAGAGCGGTTTGCTTCTTCGAAAACCAAGATGTTAGATAACATCCCATAAACGTGCAAATGCCGCTAGTGCTTTTTCTATCTACGTAGTCTCCCACATGATCCGAATCCGCATAGACGATGGTTTCTATGCCGGATCCCTTAGGATACCATAATCCTAAGTGTATAGTGCCTTTAATGTATTGGAAGATACGCTTAACCTCTTCTAGGTGAGAGGTTTTGGGATCCTCTTGAAAACGGGCACAAAGGCAAACACTAAACATGATATCGGGTCTACTTGCCGTCAAGTATAGTAAACTACCTATCATTCCTCTGTACTTGGTGTTATCTACGGACTCACCTTCATCATCCTTTGTGAGCTTTACTTCCGTAGACATGGGAGTTTTATGGGTTTTGAGTCTTCTAGGCCAAATTTCTTAAGCATTTCCTTAATGTACTTAGATTGATTAAAAAATATTCCATCTTCTAATTGTTTTATTTGTAATCCTAGGAAGAAGTTAAGTTCACCCATCATACTCATCTCAAACTCATCATGCATGATTTTGGCAAATTCATCACACATATCTTGACAAGTTGATCCAAATATAATGTCATCAACATATATTTGGACAATGATGAGATTTAGGTCTTTCCTTTTAGTGAAAAGAGTGTTATCTATCATTCCCATGGAATAATTATGTTTAATAAGAAAAGCTTTTAATCGATCATACCAAGCCTTGGGAGCTTGTTTGAGTCCATACAATGCTTTCTTTAACTTATAAACATAATCAGGTTTTGCGAAGTCAATGAATCCTAGAGGTTGTGCCACATATACCTCCTCATTGATAAAACCGTTAAGGAATGCACTTTTCACGTCCATTTGGAATAACTTAAAATCTAGGGCGCATGCATAGGCAAGTAATATCCTAATCGATTCTAGTCTAGCTACGGGGCATAAGTTTCGTCATAATCAATTCCTTCTTGTTGATTATAACCTTGGGCAACTAACCTAGCTTTATTCCTAGTGACTATTCCATTCTCATCTAACTTATTTCTATATACCCATTTAGTTCCTATGATGGTCATATTCATTGGATTTGGGACTAATTCCCAAACATTATTTGCCTTAAATTGATTTAATTCTTCTTGCATAGCTATAACCCAACTTTCATCTTTTAAAGCCTCATTAATATTCTTAGGTTCTATTGCTGAGAGGAAACAAAAGAAATTGTTTTTATCTTGGGCTTGTGACCTAAGGGTTCTTTAGTTAAGATGTCCTATTATATTATTTAATGGATGTGATCTAGATTCTTTAACATTAACAATTTCATTGTTTCCTAATTGAATGTCTTCATTATCATTTCCTATGGGTTTTGTTTTACTAACCTCAATAGCTTCATCTTCGACTAAGTCATCATCTTCTAAAGGTAATGTTTTAGGAGGTGGTGGTGTTTCATCAAATGTTACATTTAGTGATTCTTCCACCTTCATGGAGTGTTTGTTAAGTATTATATATGCTTTACTATTTTGTGAATATCCTAAACATATTCCTTCATATGATTTTGGATCAAACTTAGTGAGGTAATCCTTAGTGTTTAGAATATAACATTTACTTCCAAATACTCTAAAGTAGCTTAAGTTTGGTTTTCTACCTCTTAGTAACTCATAAGGAGTTTTTCCTAGAATTCTCCTAATTGATACCCTATTTAAAATATAAGTTGATGTATTTACGGCGTGACACCAAAATTTTTGTGTGATGGATTGTTCATTTAACATTGTTCTACTCATTTCTTGTAGTGACCTATTTTTTCTTTCTACTACGCCATTTGATTGAGGAGTACGAGGAGCGGATAAATTGTGAGATATGCCATTTAACTCACAATATTTTCCGAATTGTACTTCGTTATCAAATTCCCTACCATGGTCTGTCCTAATGGCAACTATTGAGTATCCTAATTTATTTTGAATCATTTTACTAAATATTTTGAATTTTTCAAAGGCTTGGGTTTTGTCACTTAAAAATCTAGTCCACGTGTATCGTGAGTGATCATCTACTATTACTAAGGTATATTTGTTTCCTCCATAGCTCCGCACAGTGGATGGACCGAAAAGATCCATATGTAATAGTTCTAGGCACCTAGTAGTGGATACTATATTCTTAGCTTTGTGACTAGCATGAGCTTGTTTTCCAATTTTACATGCATCACAAAAATGCTTGTCATATTTTAGATTAGGCAAATTTCTAACTAATTCCTTAGAGGCCAAAGATTGTATTTATTGCATGTTAGCATGTCCTAATCTCCTATGCCACAATGTAGAGTTTTCAACTAGGGTCGTTAGGCATATCCTATCCTCAGGCTTGTTTCCTAGTTTCATAACATATATGCCACCTTTCCTAATTCCTCTACCTATGATTTTTCCATTCTTAACTATTTTGCTCTCCTCTTCGGTAAAAGTGACTCTACATTTATTATCACATATTTGTCCTATACTAAGCAAGTTATATGTTAAATTATCCACATGCTCTACATTTTCAATAGTAAGTGAGTCTTGAGAAATCGTACCTTTGCTAATGATTTTTCCACGTAAGTCACTACCGAAAATAACGTTACCTCCATTGTATGCCTTGTATGTAGAGAATAGCTTACGGTTCCCCGTCATGTGCCTCGAACATCCGCTATCTTTGATCCATTCGTCAGGCTCCAAGTCAATTCCTAAACATATTTCGTCGGTTTCTTTTGCCATAAAACACTTTTCATCTCTTGGCTTTTCAACTTCTTCTTTGTCACTATCACTCCATGTTCCACTAACAAATGCGCCTTGATTTTCATAACCCGGTGGCTTTAGACATTCGCCAATGAGATGATTTGGACTTCCACATCTAAAGCACTTTCTTTTCCCGTAGTTGTCACTTCTATTTCTTTGGAATGGTTTTCTTTCGTCTCCTGATGATCTAGTGAATCTTCCTCGTCTCTTGAAGAATTTCTTGAATTCTCTTACAGCCATTGCATATTCTTCGTCTTCACATTCGTCACTTGAATCATCATCATCACTAGGTTCCTTTTTGGCTTTTAGAGCAATGGATTTGGTTTGTTCTTTCTTGACTTTGACCGTTTCCGAATCTCTTCTTATAATTTCTTCATGAACCTTCAAGTTGCCAATTAGTTCATCTAGTGATAACGTCATCAAGTTCTTTGATTCTTCAATTGTCGTGACCTTAGCTCGCCATTTCGGATGCAATGCCCTAAGAAATTTTCTAACACAATTTTTACTAGAAAATGTCTCATCAAGTGCTTTTAAACTTGTGATAATAGTGTTAAATTTGGCAAAAGTATTATCAATTGATTCCTCTTCCGGAATCGTAAATTGTTCATATTGTTGTACAAGAAGATCTATTTTATTATCTTTGACTTGGCTATTACCTTGGTGAGTAATTAGTAAAGAATCCCAAATTTCTTTGGCGGTTTTACACATAAAAATTCTTTCATATTCTTTGCGTGGTAGCGCATTATAAATGACCATTTTAGCCTCATTATTTTTTGCTAGTTTCTTTTTCAAATCATCATTTTGTTTTTCAAAAGATACAATTTCATTCATTTTAGTTTCAACATTATATTGAATAGGGGGAAAGTCACCAAAGGTAATAATATGCCAAAGATCAAGATCTTTTGATTTCACATACGTTTCGAATCTATTTTTCCAGTATAAAAATCCATCACTTTCAAATAGTGGTGGTCTTTGCATAGATTGCCCTTCTAAATATTTTTCAGATTCCATAGATCGTTACAAGTTTTAAAATACAATATATTTTACAAATCTTGCTCGACGTGGCTCTTGATACCAGTTGTGGAAAACTAGAAGGGGGGGGGGGCGTGAATAGTTTTACATCTTTTTAATTTGTTATAAAAATAGTTTTGGTGTTTTCTTAGTTTTTAAAATTTAGATTCTATAATATATGATCTCAAGTCTTGCACAATATGACAACTATCAATAAGTAAGACATAGCAATGATAAGTAAGAAAATAAATAAGAGATGGAAAGATCGAACCGCGAGACAAGAGATTTATAGTGGTTCGGCTACAAGGACACCTTCCTTGCCCTACTCCACTCCCCGAGCACCTAACTCGAGAGTTTTCTTCACTATATCAACAAGCTCCCTTATGGCGGAGAAAACCTTACACACCAATTTACACACCACTTTACACACCACAACTTCTTCACAACTAAGTCACAACTTCTTCAAACCAATCTACTTCACAACTAACTACTCCACGCCTATCTTCTTTACAACTAACAACTTCATACCTAGCTTCTTCTCTACAATATAATTCCTAACTTTTCTTCTTCACATCAAACAACTAACTAATCACACAATCAATCTACCTAGCACAACTATCTATAATCAAATATTCACAACAATCTTCACAAAGAATAATGTAAATAATCTTGATGATGCACCAACAACTTGTATGTTGAGGTCACAACAAGTTGTAATACTTCTTGTTTTGGGGGATAGAAGTATTCTTCTCTTGCACTTGAGAGGATGATGTTTGAATCACTTTGAAACAAAGAATTATGTACTTATGATCAAAGGATTAGGAGAATAGAAATGTGGATCTAGAACAGAAAGTTTAGGAGTGCAAAAGGTGAGAAAATTCTGTGGGATGAACCAGTATTTATAGGGGAGAAAATTACTGTTCTGGAACGTGGTCGGTCCCCTTAATTATAGGCCGGTTCCCTTAATGATTAAGGGGGCCGCCTAAGGAATTAAGGGGGGCGCCCCTTCAGAACGTTGGATTTTCTTGTCATTTAGTGGGGAATATTTTTCTGGATAAAATTTGCCATTTTTGGTTGGAAATTTGAAATTATATATTTATAATAAATTAAACATATTCTTTTAATTCCAAAAGTAATTTTGTAAAAGATATAGAATGTTTAATATATTTTATAAAAATTCTAGTGATTAGAAAATTTTCCTTTGATCATGAAATACAATAAACAATTTGTTTATTCATACCTTAAGTGATATGGATGCAAAGACAAATATTAAGCACTAAAAACTTGTTTATGGCATAAGTTTTAGATTAATGAGTTTATGCTTTGTAATTATCAAAACATAGAGACATTGTTAACATGCTAACAATGTTTTTAGGCATTATT
Source organism: Artemisia argyi (assembly GCA_030686995.1). Lineage (NCBI taxonomy): Eukaryota > Viridiplantae > Streptophyta > Magnoliopsida > Asterales > Asteraceae > Artemisia > Artemisia argyi. The sequence continues at coordinate 70,439,063 of CM060702.1, forward strand.
TATGTCAACAGAGATCATTTGTTTGTTCTATTGATGCTACTATTTGAATGAACCTATCTGGTGTGGAATCTAATAGTTTTCATACTAAGAGTGATTCATCCAATGTTTTCCCTAATTCTTTAGCCTTGGTGGTGTAGCCGTAAATGCATCCACCATGTCATCTTTCTTTATTTGAATTGTTTGAAAACTAATCATCAATGATTGTAACCATGCTTTTTGCACTCTTTCTTCTCCAACATGTCTCCTTTTTAACAATTCCTATAATTCTTTTGCCGTTTTACAACCCGCTACTTGTAAAATCACATCTTCGGTCAACGCTTGATATAGGAAGGTCGTCGTTGTCTTGTCCTTCTTATCATCTACTTGCGTGTTTTCCTTAGGTTCTATCGCTTCCCATAAACCATGTGATTCTAATATAACCTTAATTTATATAGCTCAAACTATGTAGTTTGTGGTTTTTAATTTAGGGCATTGGTATTGTGCAATTGGGTGTTACGGGTTTTAGTGTAGTGCTAGTTGTATCGTCAACGTCCATCTTATAAGTGTTTATAATCTTTACCTTCTAATCGTATGGGAATTTTCTAACTAGTGTAGTATTCCTAATAATATAGGAATATAAATAGTTTTTCGGGAATCCTAATAGTACGGGATCAATAAAGATTTCTCGGGATATCCTAATAGTACAAAATAAACTTCTATTCTATCTTAATATAATAGAAATCTAGAAATTTGAATCGTGACCTCGTTGTTGTGTTAAACACAGATGTATTCCCTCTCGTATATTGGTACTTGAATGTTATACCAACTACGTCTTTTCTTTTCCCTTGTGTCCGCGTTAATAACACCAAATCCCAACAAACTTCTTGTTATTCTATCGATATTCGCCCAATTATTGTTGTTGATGTTGCCTCATTGTTGTTTTTTTCTTCCAAATCAATTCGTATAAACAAAAGGTTCTCGGATTCTTTTACTTTTTTCGAATTGTTTCTGCCCAATCAAAACAAACGAGTTCCCCTTTTTCCGCTATACCACACTTGTTCCCACATTGCTATTCTTCCTTTTGTGTCGACTTGAATTCTTGTTCAACAAAACGTGCCCTAGATTTTTCTTGTTCTCGGCTGTAACACCCCCAAAATTTGATACAGCGGAAGACTCAACAAGCTTTCGGGGTGCTACGGGGATTGGTATCCAACACAAGACATAATAGAACGAGATAAAGTAAACATAATAAAAACGCAACCAACACGGGGTTTTAAAGTTTACATTTATCCCAACATCATCCAGAGTTAGGCCCAAAAGAAAATAAAAGTAGGTCCATAATTCAATATCAGAGTTTAGAAAAATAGATCCATAAACCAGGAGCCTTAGCCGAGCCATCCAATCCATGCATCCATATCATCTCTTAATTACCTGAGAAAACGTGCTAAAAGTCAGCTTTCGCTGGTGAGATCATAGGTTTAAGTTCATCTAACAATATAGTGGACATATACGCAAAACGCTTGCTAGTTAGACTAAGGATTCGTTAAAAGCATGCGGATACCCTCTGCTCCAACATAACACACGGATACCCTCCGTTCTAACATAGATATTCGGGTAACCCCCGCAATACCAATAAATACTCGGATAACCTCCGAAGTATTAATAACCTATAGGTGCACGCTACAGTATCTAAATAAGCCAACCTTGAATAGTACACACGAACCGTGTGACTAAAGCTGACAATTCCAAATAACCAAATAAGCCAACCTTGAATAGTACACACAAAATATGTGACTAAAGTTGACAATACATCCTAGTCCATACGCATAGCAAGTTTAGAAAGAATATAGAAGCGATAATAGTCCACATAAAATAATTTGCACGCTTCTCACCCCAAGTATTGAAAACATAGTTCAAGAGTAAAAAGTGGGGCTATGACTCACCTCAAGTCCAGAAATCAGCAAGATGAAATCGTTAGAAGTAAGATGTATAATAACTTACAAGACGGCAACTACGGACTCGGCACGACCTAACAATATCAACTCGTTCAGAAATCATTTCCTCAAATTCAAAATATTCCCAAACCCGGACGTAATCCGTTTTATTTTCCGGAAATCCATTTCGTAGTAGTTTGGTGTATTTACGTTTGGTATCCATACGGGTGGTGGGTCGACACAAACAAACCAAAAAGTCACACAAAAGAATAATAAGTAAACTATAGATCTAATATTAGCCCAATATATCATTTAAATAAATCGCCGAAGTTTACCAAATCCGTCGATTTGATAATCCTCATATTTATTTACGTAACATACCGTTCCAAGATTACACCCAATCCTAAAGCACATAGCACATAGCACATAAACGCTATATGGTATATATCGTAGTTTAATAAACTCCTTATATACATCGTCAAATTGGCCAGATTTCCCGATATATATATATTCGCAATTTATTACCCTTTACATATACCACAACCTATGGGCGTCGTAGGATACGATGCCCATTAATATACTCATTTCGTATAGCCAAATAACCCGTTTCAACCTTTCGGTTAAGTAGTTATTTAATTATAGAAAATGCTTATATTAATCGTCATATATCCGTGACAACACGAAAGTCACAAACAAAACTTACCTGAACTCGAATGACCACGACTCCGCATAACTCGATAGGTTTACTCTTTATATATATAAAATAACATTTTATTTAATATTTAGTAATTGTCGAGAGTTTCTCGTTTTATAATACATTTTCATGATAATACTTCCAATAATATTACGCTACTCTCGTAGCCTAATATATTTAGTCGTATTATTTATGATATGACTCGTGATTTTTATTATTATTAATATACACATTTATACAATTATATATACGTTATTCACGTCTATATACTCATATAAACATTTATATTACCAATAACTATTATTACGAGTTTTATTATTTATGTTTTAAATTGTAAATAGTTATCGAGTCATACGAAATGGTCACACGTCCGAGTCATGACTCTCGGCTCATTGTCCAAGTCCAAAGTAAATATGCAAATGTCATAAGAATCAATATATCTCCGTCCAAAACAATCCCAATCCACGTGCTACAACAATAGGGTCTGACTACGGCACCCGACTAACCTATCTCCGTCAATCTAAGTGACCGTCTCACAATCGGTCCCCAATAACACATTTCGTCAACACTGCTCAATACCAATATCCATTGTCGAGACCAAACGTGGTCTCGACCCACAAGTATTCGGCCAAGAAGATAAACAACCAAACCAATTCCAAAACCTAGTTAACAATAAAGAAACAAATATAACCAAGGTCACATTCGGGTTGGTTTACCAAGCCAAACCCGAGTCCACTCAACTCGATTGAGTCGCAATACACACCGCGAGCCAGAAGTGGCTCGAACCAAGCATCAAAGTTCACATAAACGGCTCCAAGGAGCACTCCATATGCCAACATGACCACACGGGTCTCGGCAACATTAACCATTACACGGCATCGAGCCGCGACTCCCATGAGTCGAACCAAGTAAGACCAACACGAGCAAGAATCAAGAGCCATAATCAAGGCTCACAATAAACAAGAAATCGAGCACCATGGCTCGGATTAGCACCCAAGCCGTGAGTCATGGACTCACGGTTCGAACCGAACCCACAAGAACACAACCCGGATACCAAACATTTTAATAAAACGAGTTTCCATCATAAACCCATAAGCATTTCCCGTTTTTAATATGAAAACCCATTCGGATCTAAACATGTCGTGACCAAGGGTCACGTTTTATCAAAAATACGAGTAATACTCGCCTCACCTTCGATCTAAAAGCTTCAAACCGTAAAACCCTTCGAAAATAAACGATTGGTGGTGAAAGATGGTGGTGATTCGTGATGAAAAATGAGGTTATAGGGCGCGTGTAGGGGTGGATATAAGAGATTAGATGATGGGGAATAAGAAAATGGTGGTGGTGTTTAGTGGTGGCCGGCGGTGGCAGTGGTGCTGGCCGGTTCTTAGTTAGGGCGGCTAGGGTTTTATAAGAAGAAGAAAATGGAGAGAGAGATGTGTGAGTGGGAGTGTTGGTGTTGTGTAAAAACCGGACCAACAAGGACCCTTTTGTGGTTCACTCTTTTATATATATATATATATATATATATATATATATATATATATATATATATATATATATATATTTTAAGTTTTAAATAATAATAATAATAATAATACTAGTAGTTTTGAGTGGGTACAAATGGGTAAATGTAAAACATACGGCCCGAGACCCGAACTCGTTTCAAACTTTCAATATCCCACGAAAACATCCCGTAAATAATTAAATGTAGTCGGACTCGTAAAACGAATCATAAAATTTCCTGTTAGGTAAACCTAGTGCCGAAGTCAACGTAGTACCAGTGAGAATTTTTAAAAATACATCATCAAGTAAATTCCATAACGAATTATTAAAATAATTCTCGAATCCCATAACGGCATAAAGATATAATTATCCATAAAATTGGTCTTACAAGTTCCTTTCGAATAAAAATTCCAAATAAAAATTATAAACGAATTTTAACGTAATGCGGATTTTCAAAATAGCTCCCTAAATTGCCGGTTGTCACATCCTCCCAGTCTCAGAAGAAACCCGTCCCGGGTTTCTCTCGGAACAATTCATCTACGAAGTGAAAAACTTCGGATATCTTTTCCGGAACTCGTCCTCACATTCCCACGTAAATTCTGGTCCGTGTCGGGAATTCCAACGAACCTTGACGAGTGGAATGCGACTTCGCTTGAGTCGTTTAACTTCACGATCTAAAATCTCAATTGGCTCTTCCACAAAATTCAATTTCTCATCAATACGAATATCCTTCATCGAAATAATAGGCATCTCATCAGAAAGAAATTTCTTCAAATTACTAACGTGAAACACGTCGTGAACTTTACTTAGTTCATGTGGTAATTCCAACCTATAAGCCACGGGCCCAATTCTTTCTAAGATAAGAAATGGTCCAATGTAGCGTGGGTTGAGTTTTCCATGTTTCCCGAAACGTATCACACCCTTCCAAGGCGAGACTTTCAGCATCACTTTGTCTCCAACCTGGAACTCTAAGGGTTTACGTCTCTGATCGGCGTAACTTTTCTGCCTATCTCTGGCTGCTTGCAACCGATCACGAATCTGAGCTACTTTCTCTGTAGTTTCCAAGATAAGTTCAGGGCCTGTGAGTTGGCTATCTCCAACTTCTGCCCAACCAATAAGCGAATGACACTTTCGGCCATACAAAGCTTCAAATGGTGCAGCTTTCAGACTTGTGTGGTAGCTATTATTATAGGAGAATTCCGCAAGGGGTAAATACTTCTCCCAGCCTTTACCAAAGTCTATGATACATGCACGAAGCATATCCTCTAAAGTCTAAATGGTCCTCTCACTTTGACCATCGGTTTGGGGATGATATGCAGTACTCATATCAAGTCTCGTCCCCAAAGCCGTTTGAAGTGATCGCCACAAAGCTGACGTAAAGCGGCTATCACGATCAGAAATAATCGATATCGGGACTCCATGACGAGAAATAATTTCCTTCACATACAACCTCTCAAGTTTGTCCACACTATCATCTTCACTAATTTCTAGGAAATGAGCAGACTTAGTCAGAAGATCAACAATTACCCAGATAGCGTCACAACCGCTAGCGTCCTCGGTAATTTTGTAATGAAGTCCATTGTAATCCGCTCCCATTTCCAGACTGGAAGTTCTGGTTGCGTCAGTAATCCTGACGGTCTCTGATGTTCGGCTTTAACCTTAGAACATGTCAAGCACTTACTAACATACGATGCTATATCTGCCTTCATGTTTGGCCACCAATATAACTTCTTAAGATCCTGGTACATCTTGTCAGACCCAGGATGAATAGAGTACCTTGACTTTTGCGACTCATGCATAATCAACTCCCGAATTCCTCCATATAAAGGTACCCAAATTTGATCTCCAAAACATAATAATTCATCAGAACGCTTAACAAATCCTTTCTCATTCTCAGCCATCCCAAATATATTCTCAGCAGATCGGTTTTCTGCTTTTAACGCCTCCGTTTGTGCTTCAAATATTTGAGACGGTAATGGCGATACGATAGTCATTACCAATGACCTAACTCGTAATGGTGGTATTCTTTCCTTTTGACTAAGAGCATCAGCAACAACGTTTGCTTTACCAGGATGGTAGCGAATTTCGCAATCATAATCGCTTAACAACTCGATCCAACGTCGTTGTCTCATATTGAGCTCTTTTTGATTCAAGATGTGTTGCAGACTTTTATGGTCAGTGAACACAACACACTTTTTTCCATACAAGTAATGTCTCCATATCCTCAAGGCGAAAACCACAGCACCTAACTCCAAATCATGGGTGGTGTAGTTTTTCTCATGCTTTTTGAGCTGTCGGGAAGCATAAGCTATCACTTTCTCTCGTTGCATTAACACGGCTCCCAAACCTTTATGTGAAGCGTCACAATAGACGACGAAGTCCTCGTTACCTTCAGGTAACGCTAAGATAGGAGCACTACACAACATCTTCTTAAGTAATTGAAATGCTTCCTCTTCTTTATCTCCCCATTCATACGTAACACTCTTTTGAGTCAATTTGGTTAATGGTTTAGCTATCTTCGAAAATCCCTCGATGAATCTTCGGTAATAACCGGCTAAACCTAAAAATTGACAAACTTCTGTTGGGGTCGTAGGTGCAGCCCAATCTTTTATTGCCTCAATCTTAGCAGGATCCACATGGACTCCTTGTCTATCAATTACATGACCCAAAAATTGTACCGTCGGAATCCAAAATTCACATTTTGAAAACTTGGCATACAGTTGCTCCTTCCTGAGCAATTCTAAGATAAGTCTTAGATGCTCCTCATGCTCCTTCTCACTCTTCGAATAAATCAGAATGTCATCGATGAACACAATCACAAAATTATCTAAGTAAGGCTTACACACCCGATTCATGAGATCCATGAATATTGCCGGTGCGTTAGTCAACCCAAACGGCATCACCTGAAACTCGTAATGCCCGTAACGGGTTCTGAAAGCCGTTTTCGGAATATCTTCCTCGCGAACTCGAAGTTGATGATATCCCGATCTCAAATCAATCTTCGAATACACACTCGATCCTTGAAGTTGGTCGAACAAGTCATCGATCCTCGGTAACGGGTATCTATTCTTCACCGTTAGCTTGTTCAGCTCTCGGTAATCAATGCACATACGAAACGATCCATCCTTCTTCTTCACGAATAAGACTGGGGCTCCCCAAGGTGAAGAACTTGGTCTTATGAATCCTTTTTTGGCTAACTCCGCCAATTGTTTTGACAACTCTTCTAGTTCGGTAGGTGCAAGACGATAAGGAGCTCGTGCTACAGGTGCAGCACCAGGTATCAACTCAATCTAAAACTCTACTTGTCTAGTAGGCGGGATTCCCGGCAAATCATCGGGAAACACATCAGGAAAATCACGAACTATAGGCACATCTCCAATGCACCTTTCCTTTTTCTCCGTCCCTCCTTTCTCAGAAATTTGAGCTAAGAAAAGGTAACATCCTTTCTCCATTAGCTTTGGTAACTTAGTGCAAGAAATGACTGCTAACCGAGATGGGCTCCTCGAATCCTTTCGATCTCCTAATATGTTTAGGATTTCCTTTCCGTAAGGTACACGCACGATCTTCTCATCGCAAAGTATGTGAGCATGATACTTCGACAACCAATCCATACCGATGATGACATCGAAACTTCCTAACGTGACGGGTAGAAGATCTATGTTGAAAGGGTGATTCAAGAAATTTAACGTGCAACCGCGAATGATGGTATTGATCCTTTCTATATTCCCATTTGCTAACTCTATATCATATCCAATTCCTAAGGCCATCGGGGGTTTCTCTAGTAAGGGTGCAAACGTAGTGGACACAAAACTCCTATCGGCACCAGTATCAAATAGTATGGAAGCATAACGATTATTGAGAAGGAACGTACCAGTAACGACGTTTGGATCTTCTCCTCTCTCGTTCCCGAGTGCATACACTCTTCCCTGAGCAGCTCCAGCTTCCACACGTTGGTCCCCGTTATCTTGTCGTCCACGGTTTCCTCCAGCTCCGCGGTTTCCATGATTGTACCCATTACCACCCGAGCCTTGATTTCCTCAGTTCCACGATTCTCTACACTCGTTCCTATACTGTCCCTTCTTTCCACACCCATAACAAGTAACGTCTGCCTTATTTCTCATCTAAGGAGCAGGTTGAACCATAGCAAGAGGTCGAGCTCTACAATCCTTAGCTGTGTGTCCTTTCTTTGAGCAGTTCTGGCATCTCACACTACACCATCCAGTATGATGTTGGTGGCAACGACCACACTTGGGTGCATCACCGTTCTGGTTCTTCTTATCTCCATTCCCAATAGCATAAGCCTTAGCTTGTCTCTTGCTTCGGTGATCATTACCCTTAGAGTGATGGTCTCTCTTTCTCTTTCCATTCTTATCCTTATCAGCTCCTTCCAATTCCAACGAATCCATAAGTTGTTGAGTAATTGTGATTGCCTCATGGATGTTTGCAGGCCTAGCAGAAATCACATCATTCCTTGTAGCTACAGGCAACCCATCAGTATACCTCTCGATCTTTTGAGTCTTAGTTTTTACCATATCTGGGCAAAGCAAGGCCAACTCCTGGTAACGACGATTGTAAGTCGTCATATCATTACCTTTCACTTTGTGGTTCCAAAACTCAATCTCTAGCTTCTTAACCTCATTCCTTGGGCAATAAGTCTGAATCAGCAGAGACTTAAATTGCTCCCAAGTCATGGCATAAGCTACATCACTCCCAACAGAATTTCGGTAATTGTTCCACCAAGTTAAAGCTTCATCCTTGAAAGTAAAAGAAGCAAACTTTACCTTCGCATTCTCCGCACAACCACTGACATTGAACACTGACTCAGTCTTCTCAATCCATCTGACCAAGTAAACCACTCCTTCAGTTCCACCAAACTCAATGGGTCCACAATTCTTGAACTCCTTGTATTGACTTCCATTAGCACGAACAGGTGGAAAAGTTCCAGCAGAATTATTGGAATGATTTGACTCAGCTAGTAGTTCAACAACTCTTTGCTCGACAAGTTGATTGATCATTGCTTGATCCACAGTAGGTGCATTAAGTGGAACATGATCATTGTCTCCTTGAACATCAACATTTTGATTCCTGTTGTTACGGTTAGTAGTGTCCAGGTTGTCAGGAGTAGGGGTTTCAACATTTCGAGTAGGTCGGCGTCCTCGACGACCAGGGGTAGTCACTGCAGGACCGGTTCTGGTAGCTCTAACAGGGTTTCGTCGTGGGGCCATTGTTCTGAAACATCATACAACTTCATGAGTCTCCAATAGAACTTATCAATATGCTCAACAAAATTAATTCAATGAAGCCAAGTCATGGAAAGAATATCAACAATACACTACAAAACATCAATAAAGCGAATAGGGACTCAATTTCCATAATACCTAAAAATTACATAATACCATATACTAATAACCATCAACCATACAATAGAGATCCAACATCGTTCCACTACTGGAAAACACAAAACATACTAATCGTTCCCAAAAGAGACGAATACTGAACAAAATACATCAAAATATGATAACCAGCTTTTCTAACCGAACACTCCTCGGTGTAGAAAGCAACAAGACAACATAACCCAAGCATCTAGCCACGCTGCTGGCGAAGGCTCCTCAACTCCTGCCTCAAGCCATCAAGATCCCTCCATAATGATCCTAGCTCCACACTATGGGTGTCGCTGTCTCTCCTGAGGTCTGCCACCTCCTTCTCTAGCTCGGTGTTCCGCTGCCATAACTTGCGGTCGGCCTCTCGAGCTGTGACAAAACCTCACTGTAAACTCGCGATCTGCTCATGAACCTCCATCAAAACTCTCCTCATCTCAATCGACCTGCCCTCAACAACAGTCATGTCAACTCTCAAATCCGCTATAAACTCTCCAATAACTCTCTCAAGTCGATCAGATAATCGCGAGATCTTCTCGCCTTGGGCAGTAATCTGAGCCCACAACCTGTCACTCTCACCTAACTCTGCCTGCTCAGCAGAAACCTCAGATGATGCATCCGACGCCACTGGACTACCAGGTGGTGAATCTAACAGAAACGGATGATCAGGTGAGACAGGCTCAATCGGGTGTATAGGTGAATCAGGCTCCTCAGCCTGAGCTGGTGGTACTAACACATCATCATCATCAGGCATCTCATCCTCCTGAGGGTCATCCTCCTCCTCAGGGTCATCATCATCACCCTGCTCAGCCTCCTGAGGGTCATCCTCCTCGTCAGGGTCATCAGCCTCATCCTCACCCTCGTACTCCTCCTCCTCCTCATCGGAAGAGTACCTCATCAATCGTCGTCTCCTAACAAGTGAACCATGTGGCGATGTGGTAGGTGATCTAGGATGACGATGCAATGATGTGGGTGGCGCCTCTGATAGTAGAGAGTGAGCATCAATCTGTAAAGGTGATGGAGTAGGGCGTACCGACATGCGTGCCGTAGCTCGGTGGGCAAAGCGTGGGGCCACACGAGCCAAAGCCTGATGAAGAGTAAGCTGCCTCGATGTACCAGGGAGCCCTAGAGAAGATGAGGGTCCCTGTGTAGATGCAGCAGGTGGTGCTGAAGTAGAAGCTGTCTGCGGCACAGTAGCTGAAAGCAAGGCAATCTGGTAAGGATCATCAGATTCCATATTGAACTCTGCTGGTAATACCGGTGCAGTAAGAATATCCTCAACAACATCAGGCATATGGGAGGCCATGGTCTGTGACAACGGCGTAGGGTAGGTGTAAGTGTTTCAAAACAACTAAATCACAACTCAGAATACCATACCAAAAATCCTCATCAAATAATTCAATCATATAATCTCAATAAGAATTTCAAATACCGCATTACTAAAACATATATAAAACAATTAGACCATATAATTCCTCGAAACGCCATCTTATTACTAAATCCATAAACCTCAAATCATCTCAAGAAATCCCAAATCTAATAATCATCTAAAATATCTCATAATACCTCAAAATAATAGAAGATGCTTCGGCTTGGCGGGCTGGCGGGCAGTGGTCAAGGATCATTTTCAATAAAAATTCGGTTATAGTTTAGGTGTTTATTTACCTAGTTCTCTATAACCTTGGCTCTGATACCAATCTGTAACACCCCCAAAATTTGATACAACGGAAGACTCAACAAGCTTTCGGGGTGCTACGGGGATTGGTATCCAACACAAGACATAATAGAACGAGATAAAGTAAACATAATAAAAACGCAACCAACACGGGGTTTTAAAGTTTACATTTATCCCAACATCATCCAGAGTTAGGCCCAAAAGAAAATAAAAGTAGGTCCATAATTCAATATCAGAGTTTAGAAAAATAGATCCATAAACCAGGAGCCTTAGCCGAGCCATCCAATCCATGCATCCATATCATCTCTTAATTACCTGAGAAAACGTGCTAAAAGTCAGCTTTCGCTGGTGAGATCATAGGTTTAAGTTCATCTAACAATATAGTGGACATATACGCAAAGCGCTTGCTAGCTAGACTAAGGATTCGCTAAAAGCCTGCGGATACCCTCCGCTCCAACATAACACACGGTTACCCTCCGTTCTAACATAGATATTCGGGTAACCCCCGCAATACCAATAAATACTCGGATAACCTCCGAAGTATTAATAACCTATAGGTGCATGCTACAGTATCTAAATAAGCCAACCTTGAATAGTACACACGAACCGTGTGACTAAAGCTGACAATTCCAAATAACCAAATAAGCCAACCTTGAATAGTACACACAAAATATGTGACTAAAGTTGACAATACATCCTAGTCCATACGCATAGCAAGTTTAGAAAGAATATAGAAGCGATAATAGTCCACATAAAATAACTTGCACGCTTCTCACCCCAAGTATTGAAAACATAGTTCAAGAGTAAAAAGTAGGGCTATGACTCACCTCAAGTCCAGAAATCAGCAAGATGAAATCGTTAGAAGTAAGATGTATAATAACTTACAAGACGGCAACTACGGACTCGGCACGACCTAACAATATCAACTCGTTCAGAAATCATTTCCTCAAATTCAAAATATTCCCAAACCCGGACGTAATCCGTTTTATTTTCCAGAAATCCATTTCGTAGTAGTTTGGTGTATTTACGTTTGGTATCCATACGGGTGGTGGGTCAACACAAACAAACCAAAAAGTCACACAAAAGAATAATAAGTAAACTATAGATCTAATATTAGCCCAATATATCATTTAAATAAATCGCCGAAGTTTACCAAATCCGTCGATTTGATAATCCTAATATTTATTTACGTAACATACCGTTCCAAGATTAAACCCAATCCTAAAGCACATAGCACATAAACGCTATATGGTATATATCGTAGTTTAATAAACTCCTTATATACATCGTCAAATTGGCCAGATTTCCCGATATATATATATTCGCAATTTATTACCCTTTACATATACCACAACCTATGGGCGTCGTAGGATACGATGCCCATTAATATACTCATTTCGTATAGCCAAATAACCCGTTTCAACCTTTCGGTTAAGTAGTTATTTAGTTATAGAAAACGCTTATATTAATCGTCATATATCCGTGACCACACGAAAGTCACAAACAAAACTTACCTGAACTCGAGTGACCACGACTCCGCATAACTCGATAGGTTTACTCGTTATATATATAAAATAACATTTTATTTAATATTTAGTAATTGTCGAGAGTTTCTCGTTTTATAATACATTTTCATGATAATACTTCCAATAATATTACGCTACTCTCGTAGCCTAATATATTTAGTCGTATTATTTATGATATGACTCGTGATTTTTATTATTATTAATATACGCATTTATACAATTATATATACGTTATTCTCGTCTATATATTCATATAAACGTTTATATTACCAATAACTATTATTACGAGTTTTATTATTTATGTTTTAAATTGTAAATAGTTATCGAGTCATACGAAATGGTCACACGTCCGAGTCATGACTCTCGGCTCATTGTCCAAGTCCAAAGTAAATATGCAAATGTCATAAGAATCAATATATCTCCGTCCAAAACAATCCCAATCCACGTGCTACAACAATAGGGTCCGACTACGGCACCCAACTAACCTATCTCCGTCAATCTAAGTGACCGTCTCACAATCGGTCCCCAATAACACATTTCGTCAACACTTCTCAATACCAATATCCATTGTCGAGACCAAACGTGGTCTCGACCCACAAGTATTCGGCCAAGTAGATAAACAACCAAACCAATTCCAAAACGAAGTTAACAATAAAGAAACAAATATAACCAAGGTCACATTCGGGTTGGTTTACCAAGCCAAACCCGAGTCCACTCGACTCGATTGAGTCGCGGTACACACCACGAGCCAGAAGTGGCTCGAACCAAGCATCAAAGTTCACATAAACAGCTCCAAGGAGCACTCCAAATGCCAACATGACCACACGGGTCTCGGCAACATTAACCATTACACGGCATCGAGCCGCGACTCCCATGAGTCGAACCAAGTAAGACCAACGCGATCAAGAATCAAGAGCCATAATCAAGGCTCACAATAAACAAGAAATCGAGCACCATGGCTCGGGTTAGCACCCAAGCCGCGAGTCATGGACTCACGGTTCGAAACGAACCCACAAGAACACAACCCGGATACCAAACATTTTAATAAAACGAGTTTCCATCATAAACCCATAAGCATTTCCCGTTTTTAATATGAAAACCCATTCGGATCTAAACATGTCGTGACCAAGGGTCACGTTTTATCAAAAATATGAGTAATACTCGCCTCACCTTCGATCTAAAAGCTTCAAACCGTAAAACCCTTCGAAAATAAACGATTGGTGGTGAAAGATGGTGGTGATTCGTGATGAAAAATGAGGTTATAGGGCGCGTGTAGGGGTGGATCTAAGAGATTAGATGATGGGGAATAAGAAAATGGTTGTGGTGTTTAGTGGTGGCCGGCGGTGGCAGTGGTGGTGGCCGGTTCTTAGTTAGGGCGGCTAGGGTTTGATAAGAAGAAGAAAATGGAGAGAGAGATGTGTGAGTGGGAGTGTTGGTGTTGTGTAAAAACTGGACCAACAAGGACCCTTTTGTGGTTCACTCTTTTATATATATATATATTTTTTAAAGTTTTAAATAATAATAATAATAATAATAATAATAATAATAGTAATAGTAATAATAATATTACAAGTAGTTTTGAGTGGGTACAAATGGGTAAATGTAAAACATACGGCCCGAGACCCAAACTCGTTTCAAGCTTTCAATATCCCACGAAAACATCCCGTAAATAATTAAATGTAGTCGGACTCGTAAAACGAATCATAAAATTTCCCGTTAGGTAAACCTAGTGCCGGAGTCAACGTAGTACCAGTGAGAATTTTTAAAAATACATCATCAAGTAAATTCCATAACGAATTATTAAAATAATTCTCGAATCCCATAACGACATAAAAATATAATTATCCATAAAATTGGTCTTACAAGTTCGTTTCGAATAAAAATTCCAAATAAAAATTATAAACGAACTTTAACGTAATGCGGGTTTTCAAAATAGCTCCCTAAATTGCCGGTTGTCACATCGGCTTCCCTTCCAATCAATCCTTGTTGTTCTCGGTATTCTTCGAGCAAAGTCCTTGTTTTTGTTGTTGTTATTTTCAAATTCCAAGTCTCCTTTGTCACAAAATTCCTTTAATACCTCTCGATATTATTTCCAAAAACAAAACGAGTTGTTTGTTTTCTGTGTCATTGTTGTTATTGCTTGTGTTTTTTCAAACGTTTTCCACAATACTCCTTGAACTCCTTCTTGTTTGTTTTCAAGCATTTATCACCTTCTTTGCGTTGCGTGTTCCAGCAATCCACAAAGTTCTTTCCTTTCTCTCGCTAGCCTTTCCTCTCGTTCCTTGCTATCCTTTCAAGCGTCAAGAGTTTTTCCATTTTGTTTTCGTGTTGATGCAGTTACCAAAAAAAGTTCTAGTAACAATATTGTTCCTTCCTTCTTCTTTTGTTCTCGCGTTTCCAGAGATCTCAACAAAACAGTCCACTAATTTCGTTTGATGCTTACGTTTGCAATTCCCCACAAGTTTGATCGTGCACTATCTCCCTTGCGTTCCTAATTATCCAGGCGTTGTTCCCTTTGTTTGAAACACCGCGTATCCACTGAGAATAGAAATTCCCAGCGTACGTTTTTCTTGGTTTGATGTTCTCGTTAAATGTTTTTGTACCGAATGAGCGTGTGTAACGCTTGCTCTGATGCCAATTGTTGTCCCAGTGTGAGTCGAATTATGAATTGTAAATATACTGAATAACTATTTCATCTAACATTACATTGTTACATGTTCATACATATTTATAAGGGACGAATGGGTGTGCCCCTTCGTTTGTGTCCATTCGGTATAACCAAATTCTGTAACTACCATAATTACCAACTAACTAACCAACATAACCGCCAATAACTAACTAACGGTTATTAACTATCTATCAAACATGTTTGGTCCTTCAAGTTTTGTTAATTACATATGAAGCAAATATTGAGATTATCAGCTCACATGTCCACAAATGCATGTATTGAGCGATGGACCGTCATGAGTAAAAGTTCATAACCACAAGGAAATATTTACAAACAACAAGAACCAAAAATAAAATATAGATTAGATGCTTAGTTTAATGAATTCAATAGGCTGATTAGTTATATGACAAGTTATGGACAACATGCTATGCTCTCAGATAATGGCATAGTGCATAAGCACACAGAAAAAATTCATTCAGCTAATTTGCTGCTAATACAAAAACTTTTATCTTTAAAGTGTTACAACTTACAAGTGTATAAGTACAAATCATTGAAACTAGAGTTTTGATACATACTAGTTAATGCAGTATATTTTTATTCATCTGAAGGGCAAATTAAACTGACATACCCAAAGACTACATATAAAACAAACATGTGTCGATTGCTACTTGAACTCACAACAATTTGATTAGGGAGCACTCACTCGTAAACACTAATATTTTTGTTAAAACATTGATGCATAACTAATGTACTTTCATACATGTATTTAAAGACCATCATCCTCTTCAAGTATTTAGAAGGGCTCTTACGTTCATTGGAGATATATCTTCATTACCTCCCTCCAAAAGTGGCTTAGCTATGATCATGTTGGCAGACTCTGAAGGGTGATATGGATCCCAGAAAACATACTTTGACGTATCATAACAAACTTTAGATGGTGGTGCACATGGCACTAGACCACCGTGTCGACCAGCCACATAACAGCATGCAGAATCAGCATTCATAAAACCTATTGCATCAAACACATTGCTTTTAGCCTTTCAAGTTATAGATATAGAAAACTGAATCCTAAACAAACTTAGTTTATAAAAGTGATAGATTTAGCCTTAAAAGTAAACTAAGTATTGTTTTGTACATGATATTACTATTTACTTACCATATGACTTGTTATTTTGAACAATATCTTGAACAATACGATTGACATTTGCATAAACATAAGTTCAACCTTCGAGCCTATTGTTAAGCTCTTGGAGCAAGCCTTTTAATTGTGAATTGAAATTTTGTGCAAGATCATTAGCAGAAGCTACACAGTTGCCTCCTGAAGACGGATTTACATCCCTCTGATACGGAGTGCACCCGATAGGTCCTACATTAGGGACGAGAATCTTTCTAGCCCCCATATCATAGAGTCTCTGTGTATGATCAAAACAAATATTAGAAGTGAAAAATTAGATTTGAGTTATTTTAATAATTACAAGATCCTTGGACATGAAGAACCTTAATATTTCCAATCAGGACTTACTTGCATGCATATGTGATATACAGACACCTTTATATTTCCAATCTATATAATCTATCTTACTTTATAGGGTTGTATAACATTACTTTTTACCCATTCGACCGGTTAAAAGTAAAATTTTACCAAACTTTACATCTTCTCGTAAAAATTGGTTAAATTTGGCCCTAGTTTTCTCTTTGGGATATAAATTATTAGCGTTTATACAAGTCGGTCCGTATCATCGAATAATCATTTTTTTCTCGCCTTTTTAGATGCACAATCTTAAAGCACTTCATATAAGAGTTTCCCTTGATGTAAATACTATGAAAACAAAGGGAATAATTATTTCTAAAAGTTCCTTTCGTAGATTCCTTTTAACAAAAATACAAGATAATACTTATATTATTTTTAAAAAACCAAAAAAGAATTTGGGTTAGATTCTTTAGAATGAATATATCTGTTCATGAAAATATAAATTATGACATGATTATAGCTTTGGGTTGGGCCATGTTACCTTAAGTTGGCCTCTGAACCTTGAAATCAGTTCTCTTACAAATACTTCTGGGGACACTAGTTTTCGCTCAACTGTTGAAATAACAGGTGTAAGGTAGTTATTAAAAAAATCATTTGAACTGATAACTATTGTGAAGAGTGCTCCACTTAATAGATTCTATGGTGCAGGAAGACCAATTTGAGTGATTATATCCTGCCTTGTATTCGCAAAGTTGTCGAGTTGTGCATCCATATTGATCCTACCAACCTATGAAGGTAAAACATCATCATATATTTAATCATGACGCGATGGGTTATGAATCAAATGGGTGGTTTTTAAAACCGGTCAAAGTGGTTTGGGTCAGCGTTAGTTGACCAACCAACACTTTATTGTATTCTTTATGATTTCTTACATAGCTAACTTTTACATATGCTTGCACCAAAATATATGAAGATAAAATAATTAAGAAGGGTTTGGGATCGAATGAATTTCTGATCCATGGTAGACCCGTTTGACTCATTTCACCACTTCAATTTCAGTTATCAAAATAATTGTTACCAATTTGAACTGTTGGAGGTCAAATCACCTGTACTTACCTCCAATTCATGCATAGGACAAGGAGAGTTTTGACTTCAAAATCAAACAGACCAATATTCAGCTTCAATGCTAACATGACTTATTTGAATAGTGATAAATGTTGATCACTATAGTAGTAGTAGACTCAGTGGTACTGGCATCACATGTTTGGCAAATGTGTTATCAAATTAACTTCTATCTTTTCTGTATCCAATTCTTAAAGTAACATGATGTATCAAGTCTATGTCAGTTATCAATAGCATCTTCTTAGAGAACACAAAACTTACAAATATCTTTCCGGTTTCATTTAGAATTCCTCCACCACCAGATGCATAATTGACACCCTTAAGGAGTAGTGGTCCGGTTGTGGTTGGAGCTAGATATGGCGGGGTAAATTCCTTTAAAGCTAATTCCTGTCCTATAAAACAGAAGGATAAAATTCACAACTTTATACTTTCTATCTCTAATTGGCATCCTAGCCATTATCGAAAAATAAACTACATTACGCTTGGGAATATGTATGAAAAGTTACTTGCCTAGAATGTCAAGTATGGTTCTTCCATTTGTATATCGCCCGGTAGGCCTCCCAAAGTCAATCCCATTTGGCACATAGTTCGCCTTTGATAGAGATACAATATAGTTATTGTTTCCCACTTCAACCAACGAATCACCAAAAACAAAGTTACAAGTTAGGGTTTTGGCCAAGCAAGTCCCCAACATGAGCAAGATTGTCAAAATAAAAACAACCTTGGCAACATCTTGTTCACATGGCATCATACCCATTAGTCCCATACCCATTAGTCCCAAACAAAATATAACATGAATGGATATGACCCAATAGTAGGGGGTAAAAAACATACCATTTTATAGATTTGTTTAAGCCTAATCTTTAGAAATGAGTAGTTCGGATGATACAACTCTCATTAAATTCACTAAAATGAAATCCGTGAGATTCAAATCTACAACTTCATAAGCGTATATTGTTTTGGATATAAACATGTCTCCATCACAGGAAAAGAAAAAGAAAAAGAAATAGCACTGATTAATTTTTGTTCCTTTTGGAGACTCAACATGTCGTTTTAGTTTCATGTGACCATATCAACAACCAAGGTTGCAACTTGCAGAAAACTCTCATCGTTATGGATCCATTTAATTTCCAGCTTTATTTCAGCTCCTACCAATCAAACTTTTTGTGCACACTATCACTTTCAAGTTTGCCTGTATAGTTTTTGATCTAAAGAATACAATGATAACTCACTTAAGTTCAAAAAGTTATGTAATTTTATATCTCTAACTATGATATTTAAGTTAATGGCCATGAGCTTATTTGCTTCCATAATGGATGATATGCAAATTTTTTGATGTTACTAAGGATAGTTATTTTATGTATCTGTGCAAATGTTGCATTTGGTCATATATGTGTGTTGCATGTTCGTTGAGACTACTTGTTTGCACACGTATTTACGACAGTAAATGTTATGTTCTATAAAATACACACAATAGACGAAATTCAAAAGGTTTGTGTTTTAATAAAAGGGGAAAAAATGCTACACAGAACAACAAAAAATGACAAGCTGGATACATTTTCAAGTCATTAGCCCTTTTAATATTTATAAGCATGTTGCATATTTGGTTGTATTCATGCGTTGCAAATACTAATACCAAAAATACAAATTGTGTACTAGAGGAACACACATATTATTCTGATTGAAATGAAATTATGAACCACAAAATATTTCTAACAATTTAATTAGAATATCAAAACAAAATAGAGAAGGACAACGAGGATAACAGATTTCGGTGGTTTGAGCTCATATGGCCGCTCACAGTCTACCATCACATAATTCTTATTGTCTCGACTATCTCAGACTCGGTCTGTGTTTCACATATTGGAAATGCTCGTAAGTGTATACCTCTATAAGTACAGATCATTGAAACTAGAGTTTTTATACATACTAGTTAATAAAGTATATTATTTTTATTTATCTGAAAGGCAAATTAAACTCACACACCTGAAAGCTACATATAAAACAAACACGTGTCGACCGGTAATTGAACTAACAACCATTTGATTAAAGAGCACTCACTTGTAAACACTAATATCTTTGTTAAAACATTGATGCATAACTAATGTAATTCCACACATGTATTTAAGACCATCCTCTTCTTCAAGTTTTAAGAAGAGCTCTTATGTTCATTGGAGATATATCTTCATTACCTCCCTCCAAAAGTCGCTTAGCTATGATCATATTGGCATACTCTGAAGGGTGATATAGAACCCAGAAAACATACTTTGACGTATCATAACAAACTTTAGATGGTAGTCCACATGCCACTAGACCACCGTGTCGACCAGCCATGTAACAGCATGCAGAATCAGCATTCATAAAACCTATTGCATCAAACACATTTCTTTTAGTCTTTCAGGTTTTAGATATAGAAAACCGAATCCTAAACAAACTTACTATATAAAAGTGATAGTTTTAGCCTTAAAAGTAAACCAAGTATTGTTTTGTACATGCTATTACTCCCTCCGTCCCTAAATGAATGTCCACTATTGACTTTCAAAGTCTTTTTGTTCTAACTTTGACTTTGAATTATTTCATTCGTGTTATGTAATACTTGATGAAAATTATACCAATGAAAATACATTTAAGACCAAATTCGTTCATATATTTTGTATCAAGTATTACATAACACAAATAAAATAATTTACGGTCAAAGTTAAAAAGAGAAGACTTAAAAAGTCAATAGTGGACACTTATTAAGGGACAGAGGTAGTACTATTTACTTACCATATGACTTGTAATTTTGAACAATATCTTCAACAATATGATAGACATTTGCATAAACAAAAGTTGAACCTTCGAGTTTATTGGATAGCTCTTGGAGCAAGCATTTTAATTGTGAACTGAAATTTTGCACTAGATGATTAGATGAAGCTACACAGTTGCCTCCTGACGACAGATTGACATCCCTCTTATACGGAATGCATCCGATAGGTCCCAAATTAGCAACGATAATCTTTCTAGCCCCCATATCATAGAGTCTCTGTATATGAGCAAAACAAATATTAGAAGTGAAAATTAGATTTGAGTTATTTTTATAATTGCAAAATCCTTGGACATGAAGAACCTTTATATTTCAATCAGGGCTTACGCCCAGAGCATCATATTTTTGGGGGCATCAAGTTTTAAATCCATGCTATATTGTAATAGAAACCAAATACGAAGGTTAAAAGGCAAATCTGTTTTTTCAATGGAGGAACAAACAAGAGGTAGAGGATGACATATTGGAGAGAGAAAGAGAATTAAAAAAATATAAAAATTGTATATGTTGGCTAGGGACCCACATAGGTGCGGGCAGTTGACTAGAACGAAAGTTTTCTTCATAGGTGATATTAGTTGTAATTTAAAAAATTACTATTAAACTAGTGTATTGTTTGTACCTTAACTTTCTTTTAAAACTTCAACTGTCTGCTTCCTTATTCGTAAAAACATTCTAACGATTTTGCAAACTATATTTTATTTTTATTTATTATCTAGTATTACCATTATGTCACACCCCCAAAATCGGGTCCAGCGGAAGCATACGTGTAGCTGGGGTGTAACTCAATCGGTATCACAACATAAGTACAAAAATGGTTTTCACTTTAATTATTTAGAATATAATCGTTTAATTAAAAATATTGAATTTACATCGTTAAAAGTAGTGCGGAAGTAGGCCCTTAAAATGGTTTAAAACGGTCCCCAAATGAATAATCAGAGTCTTCTATGACCATGCCATGCCCTGCCAAAACCTCCAGTAGCGTGCCATTGGTTAAAACCTGAAAATACATGCTAAAGTGTCAACACGAGGTTGGTGATTCATAGAGTTTGTTTAATAAATAATGCCTATAGAGAAAAGATCGTCCAGCAAAGGCATTGTAAATCCACTCAGTTGCAAGTCCCGCCATAAGAGACTTGTAACCTGTGTGTTTACAACCCACTACCAAATATGTTAAAGTCTACGTGAACAAAAGTAATACTGGTATCCAAATTCCCAGATAAATATAGCAAAACGGCTATATAAATAATTCAGTCAATGAGGTTATATAAACAATGCTGACAATGTCGTCAGATAAATAATGCTGACAATGTTGCCAGATAAATAATACTGACAATGAGGCCAGATAAATAATGCTGACAAAGTCGCCAGATAAATAATACTGACAATGAGGTCATATAAAATAAGTAATAATGTTTAAGAGACAAGTCACATGAAATACAGGTAATCAAGCATACCAATGAAATGTAGGTAATCAACCAGGTAAAGCAAGGAATGCATTTAAGTAAAACGAGCATGTATTCTCCCCCAAAGAGTTTGCGAAATAATTAAAAAGTAGGGGCTATGACTCACCTGGAGCGATAGCTACGATGACAAGAATGGATACACTGAAAGGAGGCACGATCTCTAACCGCAACCTAATATGCGTAATAACGACCTTCCTTAGATCATGACATGATGAAATGAATGCACGTGCACATGATGCCTATACCACTCGTAACTTGGAAATACTAGTTATTGTCAAAGTAAAATAGTTTCCATACTTAGGAAAATAAGTCCAAATATAGAAGTATATAACTTGTCGTAGTATATCGTATAAAAATGTTAGTGTTATATTCCTCGTCTTGAAAACCTTAAAATAGCGTCTAGTAGTCGCGTAATAAACCTTGAGTCGTATGTACTTCGTTAGTTAAAAATAAACTCTTTGAATAAGAAATCTAGAAAATATGTCATTTAGTACGTAGTTATATTATTTTTCTAGTAGTGACAAAATATATATATATAGTTTTGACGATGTTAAAACGCGTATAACTTGGTCATTTTAAGCTCATTTTCCTCGTTCTTTATATCCACGGATTCGTTTTAGTATATACTAATATAGTTTTGGTAGTTCGGCTCCTCTAGGTTACATTTAACGCCTATATTTGCCCGTCGAAAACTGTCAAACAGCATGTAGTTTTTCAGAAAATAGTTTTCGTCGTTAAATTTACAAAAATCATATCTCCTTCGTTATTAACTCGTTTTTATCCCCGTTTTCGGCTATAGTTTCGTATCGGAGAGTATTTTCTAAATTTTTGGTCAAAAGTTACACCATTGCCCCTGATCTTTCCACGTTTGCCAAAAAGGGACAGCAACATTTTGAATGTGTCAAAAATAGATTTTCCTAGTTTCTAACTTGTTCAAAACCACTTCAATCAACAATCAAAACAACTCTTGATCTACCATACACCTTCTTAGAGTGTCATGGGTTCCCAAATATCACCAATCTTGGTGGATCTCTTGAAGTTACTAATAAAAATTATAGATCTAAGATTAAATAGTATTATTATAAAAGTGGTATATATAACATATATATATATATATATATATATGCATGATCTACTACTATGACTTGAAAATACATAAAATAAATATATGAAACATTAAGAAAGATCAAGAAAAGCTTACTAGTAGTTTGAAGGTGTTTAAAGTAACTAGGTACCTAAATACTTCTTGGTTTTTATTTCAAAACCCAAAATAGAAGTATACTAGAGTTGTAAAATCACTTGATCTTGGAAAAAATTTATGGTTTCTTCTTGGTGCTCATGTCTTGGTCGATCCATGGAGAAGAAGAGAGAAAGAGATGAGTTTTCTTGTAAAATGATAATAGGTTTTCAAGTGAATGAATATTTGGGGTTATAAGAAAATATCTTGGACTAGTCAAAGTAATCAAGGGTGTAAGGACCAAAAAAAAGGGGGGGGGGGGGGGGGGGGGGGGGGGGCGGCACCTAGGAGCAAATCAAGGAAAATGTGTGGGCTAATAAAAGAACTTGTCTCCAAACACAAGTATTAGTTAGTTATTTTGTATTTTAGGTATTATCGGGTACCGAGTTAACTAAAAATAAATGTTAATGAGGTGAAATAAAATACGACGAAGTTGTAAAAGTAGTAAAATCATATTCCTTGTAAGAATCGGGTGTTAGAATAATTATCGTGTTGGAATTTCGCAAACCGACGGAGTTATAGGCTCCGACCGTAAAATGTAGCAATTGATTTGAAAACACCGGGTAAATTAATACTATAATTTTTATATTATTAAAATGAATATAAAAATATATTGGGATCATAGTCGGGAGTGTCGGACGTGTTAGTCACATTATTGATTGCATGTTAACGTTTATTTAGAAATAATTATACGTAAAAGTAAATTATACCAAAAGTATTAATTTAATTACCCTACGAGTGGAATAGTATGCAAGTGCCATAATGATAATATGAAGATTAGTTCTAGTCCGTACAAAGTGTCCCAATGATAATGCATGAATTCGCTCCTGAACCAATACGGTTACGCGAATTTGAATACTCGTAAACTAAATTTACGATGACATGAGTAATGCACATGAATAGTGTATTTCTTCCGGAAATGAATAGTGTCAAGTGAATAGTAAAATTTCTGAACGCTTCTCAGAATATCAAATTAACCTCAAAAATGATGAATAGTAATCGGTGAATAGTAACTGGTGAATAGTAAATTGTCGAAGTTTGGAAAATGACCGGAAATTACGAGTTGTGACAGTCTTCCCCTCAAACAGGAACTTCGTCCCGAAGTTCAGTTTGTGTTGGTCTCTGAGGTGGTATTGGTGAAAAGATGATAATAATTGAGAATTCCAGCGAACTTCCACGATAGGAATTCGACTCTGCTTCAACCATTTGACCTAACAGTCCATGATTTCTATTGGTTATTACCAAGTCTACATTTGTTCTTGGGTTGGATTCCTTTCCAAATGGGATTACGAGTGACAAATCTGAAAGTCATTTCCTGGGATTTGAATAGGTGAAACATAGTTATGTAATCCGGTTGTCCTCTAACAAGGCTCAAGTCTGACGGCCACTAGGCCTACTCTGTCTGAAATATTACGTGGTCCAGTGTATCTCGGGTTTATCTTCCCAAATTTTTTTTAATGGTATCATGCCTTTCCTAGGCAGAACTTTCAACATAATCCTGCCATTAACTTGAAATTCTAAGGGTTTACAACTTATCAAACTTGTAACTGATTCTTGATTTGTAGGAAATTCCTGGTTATTTCATGAATGCTTACTGGACTAGTGAGTTAGGCTTTTTCCAAATTTCGATCCGTCAATGGATGTTGGCACTTCGACCATAGAGTGCTTCAAATGGTGTAGTCTTTAAGCTCGTGTGGTAACTATGGTTATAAAGGAATCTTATTTATGGAAAATGGTTAGTCCAACCATTTCTAGAGTCAATCACTCATGCTCTGAGCATATCTCCCTATGTGTGAATCATTCTCTAATTCCTGACCATTGGTCTGCAGATGATAGATGGTGTGGTTCCAAAGAAATCTTAATGAAATTGCTAGGAGTTCGAGATGAATCAAGTTCCTCTATTAGGAGTAATTGAGATGGGTATCATGAATCTTGTTTTGAAAGGCTTACAAGGTTAGGTCCGTCAAAGGTGTTGTTGAAAATAATAGATTAGGATAAGGTTGTGATTCCTCCGCAGGAATGTCATGAATTGAGTCTTTCTCCACCTACGATGCTTAGTCTCCATTACTAAGATTTCCCCAAGTTCTATGTCATCAAATCACAAAATCCTAAATGTATAAGTGATGTAATATAGTGATTGATTTTTCAAAGTTTGTTTTGAGATTGTGTATTTTGTTCATAAACCTTCCCTGAATAAATAAATTTACAACTTTAAGCAAACGGCTTTCTAAGTAACATTTTTCTTAATGTTTCAAAATTTAATAGTTATGCAAGATAGGACTGTTTTCAACATAAGGTGAATAATATGGTTTACCAAAAGATTGATGCTTAAAATTTTCTTAACATTCAATAGTTTTGTAAAAGAGTAACCAAAAGGAATTTACTTGTTAAAATAAGTGCCTCAGAAAAATATTTCTTACAAGATATATGTTTT